>JAMXBB010000010.1:23507393-23866590 GCA_024138015.1 Lumnitzera littorea | reverse complement strand
TTCTATGTTGTTCCAAATTATCTACATCTTTTCTTTTTATATAGGTAGTTTTTATATATATACTTGGTATATTCATAAAAATATATGTAGACACCCCATTTTTACCATATTTTAATTTAAAAATTTTTTAAAATAAGGTAAGGAGGTTCAAATTTAGAAAAATGAAAAATTTAGAGAAAATACAAAAAAAAAAAATTAGAAAATTAAAAAGAAAAGATTTAGATAATTTGAAACAAAATAGAAAATTTTGATAGTTTTAATACTTTTAAGGTCTTAGATAATAAAAATAGTAAAAGGGATTTTGGGTTTGAGCTTAAATTTAAATCTAGCACTAGCTGACATAGTCCATATATGTAATTTAATTGTACATATAAACGAGGTATAGGTCAATGACCTAACAATTATGTACTTTAACTTAGCATTACCATAAAGAGAGAGGTTATAGGTTCAAGTTTCCTAATAAGTATTTTGTACCTTTTTCTATTTTATTTTATTTATTTATTTATTTTATTTTTATTTAGGCAAAGTAAACATGTCATTGATAGATATGTGGCATATTGAGATTTGGCTACATAGCTAACATAGCACCTAAGTGGTGTCACGTCAACGTCACGTCAGCATCTCTTTCTCTCCCTTTCTTTCCTTTTTTCCCATGCATTCCCTCATTTTTCATGCGCAAAACATACCCAAACAACTCACTTCAAGAGCATTTTTTGGTCCATTTTTCTTTGCAATTTTATTAAATTAATGGTGAAATCACAAAGTAAACAAAGAATACTTTGGATTAATATTAACAACGCATCTGAATACATCTTCTACAAGGTTAAAATGAGCATTAAAGATTTGGAAAAACTCAAATGCGCATATTTCTCACTCCCTATAATTTAAGCTCTTTAACATGATTTGAAGCTTTTGCTTGATGAATTTGGCAAAAACAAACCTTTAGGATGCACATTTGACTAGAAATTTACACTCATTTGCACTTAAATTCGAGAATCAAGCCAAGTCTTTCTATGTATTTTATTTTGAATTCATTTCGAATCATGACCTCTAATGTTTTATTTGGACTTTAGTCAATATAAATAAGCTCTCCTCTTCATGTTTTGGGCATCGATTCTCCATCAGAACGCATTTAAAAACACTTACTTAAGCTCATTCTCTCAATAGTCAATAGCCCTCCTTCTCTCTTTATTTTACAATTGGCTTGTGGTGGTTATTTAGCAAAACCACCAACTTCACTAAACTCCTCGTACTCTCGGCTGTTGAAGGAACATATTTATTTATGCCACCATGGCCTCTCGAGCCTTAGCTAAGTAAACACTCATCATCGCTATTGTCTTAGTGGAACCACCCTTACCACCACTCTTCAACATAATCTAAACGCATAGCCAGGGTTGTGACCTTGGAAAAACTATCCCTTGACGACTCTCTACGCTTTGACAACCACCATAACAAGTCATGCATAACATCTCTATCTCCATAACCAACCGCTCAACATCAATAACCTATTAAACCACCATAAAAACATGTGGCACTTGGTCTATGCCCACCAAGTCCAATCTAAAACACACACAAAAATCCCTACCCTGTTTATTTTAGTGCCAAAACTACCCTGATCAAGTTACCCATGAGCCACTATTCTTCTCTCCCATCACCAACCTGGATCCATTCCGAAGACTCGATCCATACCTATGTCCAAGCACAAGTTTGACTCGCATGCTACTCCTACCCTCTCTTTTGTTCTTCTATCTTCAGTTTTATGTTTTTATTTTTATTTATTTATTTATTTATCTCATGTAATTAGTGTAATCCAAAAAATAGAAAAGAAAAAAAAAAGAAGGAAAAGAAAGAAAAGAAAAGAAAAAGAACAAGATGGGAAGGCTTAGTTTATTTTATTTATTTATTTGTTTTTCATAGTCAATACAAAAATAAAATAAAATAAATTAATAATAAAAATAAAAATGATAAAAAATAAAGAAAATGAATAATATTTTGTCACTTAGTAAAACACCATTTTTCAACAAAATAAAAATAAAAATAAAATTAATCTTTTCAAAATGAGGACCTTAGAATTTTTCAAAAAAATGAGGACCCTCTTTTAGATATTTCCTTAAAATGAAATAAAATGACTAAGAGATGTAAACTCAACCAAAATTTCAAAGTTAAAATAAATTAACCTGCTTAATTTTTTTTTTTAAGAACTATATATATTTGATCTCAAATAGTGGATATGTAGGTACCTCTAGGGTGACATAAAATTTCAAAAAACTTAACTTTCCATTTTCTGTAAATTATAACTTGAATTATCCAATTTTTTTAGTATAAAGTCTAATATGATTCAATTTCTAGTAATTAAAGTTTGTTTTAAAAAGGGTAATTTTGAAAGTTAAATCTAACTTTAGAAAGTTAATAGTGATACCCATAAGGGTTTAAAATTTTAGCCCTCAGATCCAAAATCTTTGGTTTTCAAACATTTTTTCTAAAAATTGATTTTTTAAGTGAACCAGTGGCTAGGTTAAACTAGTTCACCCAATCAATTTAACCTAACCCATTTTTTTTCCCAACTCCAATTGAGTGGCGACTCCAAGTACCTTTTTCAAAACACATTTAAAAACAAAGTTTTCTTTAATTCTTAGTCAGTAACAAATGTTAAATAGGTTAGTGTTTAATATTGATCAAGTTAAGAAAAATAATAATACCGAGAAAAAATCTAGCTCGACGATACATATATATTCATATAATATATTATGCTATTTTATTTTATATTTTTTGGACTTGATTTTAAGGATTCTGACAAGTTTTACGCTATATTGAATAATTACACTTCTAAGGCCAAAATTGGGTTTTTAGGATATTATTTTTAAAATTTAACTTTATCAGATCACTTCAACTAACTTTTTTAACCTAACCTTAAAGTTTAACTCAATCAGAGAAGTTTTCCTAAAAGCCTTAAATCTAAGTATGGTTGCCCTAAATATAAATTTAGAGGTTCACATAAAGTAATCCTTACTATTTTGATTATATTTTTTATATTTTATTATATTTTTTTACTTTCAAGCCTACCAAATTCCTCGATTAAGGTTATCATGTTCTTCGTAAGTTTCTAACCTAATTGGGTTGCTTTCTCGAATGCCTTAAATCAACTATCAACTCCAATCGTACAAGAACAAGGCTTTGCTCTAATATTCAAATGTTTATATCCTGATTGCTAAATTGTGAGATATCATAGTTTAAATGAAGTCTCAAAATATATTACCTTTAATAAATCGCAAAAACTAAGCCAATTTCTCTTTCGTTTTCAAAAACCTTATTGACGTTATTTCAGCTCCAAAATTTTTCTATAAAATTTCTATGATGTATACTAAATTACCATAAAGAGTTTTTCACGAAAAGTATTTTCCATATTTTTATCTAGTTTTTCAACTTTAAAAATCCCATTAAAAAGCTATTTATCAAAATATAAATAATGATTGTTCAAGATATTGGTCTAGATTTTGAATTAGGATATATTCTAATATCTTGTAGTGTTGAATAATGCTAAGTGATGAGTTTTGCGGTGGCTGGAGCATTGGATTTAAATATTATGGATTTGCGGAGTATATATATTTTGTACATAATACTCAAATGAAGGAGTCGATTAGGGTTGATTCAAATTGAAGTGGAACTAGGTTGTATGATAAGCTTTAAATCTAATTATTGACCAAAATTAGTTGTGTTTAAGCCAAAATGTGGAGTACTCTCAGATCCGAACCTTATTCAAAAGCAAAACCAGAATTAGGGCTAGTAACAATATACTAGAGAACTGATTAGAAATTGAGTCAAAGACTACATTCACTTAAATTGAAGTAGTAAACTCAATGGAAAAGGTTAGGAAGTGTTTTTGAGGTTCGTGGGTAGAGTGTAATCAGATCCTAATTTAGAGGATGAATCAAAGGCGAAATCAGAAATTGAATCATAACCTAGCTCAAAATGAGGCTAACCCTAAGAGACTTAAAACCAAAATACTTAAGTATAGTAAGACCTTAAACCAAAGATAATAATCTAAATTATAGAATAAAACCTATCTATAGTAGTTTTATGGGTACTAAAACAATATTTGTATTATAGAAATTATCAGTAATAACCTATTGTTAATCGTACCTTAAGTAAGCAAGCAGGAAGTTTAGGTAAGTTTAGGATCAATACGCAATAATATTTTGGAGTACTGTTTTATAGTACCTGGAGGTTTAAGATTATACTTATTTGTGCTTATAAGTAGTTTGATTGTACATATGCCTGTGTGTATGTGTTCCTAAATGTATTGTATGCTAATTTTTTTTATAGCATGATATAAACTGATCACTTTAACTGGACTTAACAATATATGGCTTGCGATTTTAACCGGACTTTCATCACAACCTAGTAAGGGATGTTTAGGTTTCTCAAACTAAATATGCCCCCTTCAAAACAGATAACGTTGCAGATAATGGTTCCTTCTTTATCCTTAATTGAACTAAGTGAGAAGAGAGGTAGTCATGGTAAAGATGAAGGTAGTGGTTCGAAGGTAGTCATAGGAAGAGCAGCGTATACATTGCATAAGCTTGGGTTTAGTCATAAGTTATTACATGTATGCTTAAACTTATCAACTTAGATTAGAGTGAGTGTAATTTCTCTAATCTCACAACAGACTAGACAACGTTATGCGATGCATTTGGTTATTGCATTACATTAACTAATTGTTTGACAACCTTGTCCGTACTCAACATATAGTCTTATATCTTCATCCTAGCTAACTAAGCGGTTAGTTGCTCATATCCATATAAATGTTATTATAGATACTGGCTGGGAAGCAACATTAATTACCTCAAAGTTAAGGATTGTTGGATCTTAGAGTGAGGATACAAAACTGATGAACACGTAAACTTTTGAGATCTTTGCACTTATTCACCCACCTTATGATATAAGAGTACGTATTTTCTTGACAACTTAATTAACGATATTGTAAGTAGTACTCGAGTTATTTGACTTTTAATATATGTTTTAAGATTTCTACTGTCAAAATTATATTATCTTCAGTTGATTATTTACTTTAAAGTAGATTAGTCGTAGTTGCCTTATGTAAATTACGCTTGTAATAGTAGTTGAGAGGTTAGTTTCTTTTTTAGGATGGTTTATATAGTGAGATTATTATGGCTCTACCGCTTTAGAGCATGATATAAAATATCATATTATTTACATTTTAGGCTAAAATAAGATAGGATAATCAATAAAAATTATAAAAATATATGGGAATAGTTGGGAACATATCAATTTAAGCATAGCTTTATCATAGACAAGTGTTAGGGATTAAGCAATGGATTAGCATGCAAATTGCTTTAATATATAAGCTTAGATTGTTGAAGAAAGAAAGAAAATTCATTTACACAAACTAATCAACTCTGAAAAATTTGGAAACACTATACAGGACACCACATGTAAGTTAGGATCTGGAAAAATTATGGGATTTAGAGATTAAAGAAATAAATTAAGGAAAAATTTTCCAATAATAGGCATAAACAGGGCATCTAAGGGTTCAATAGCTTAAGGAGTTACTGAAGCTTAACCACCACTACTAGAAGCCATACCCAACATCTAATGGTGCTGACAAGGAAGGAGCCGTCGTAGGTGGCTACAGCTCCATCTTTTGATGAGGTCTAATTTCAATCCGATTTTACATAATTTTGTGAAAATATAAAATATGCCCAAAAAATTATGAAAAAAAATTATTCCCACATATTTTAATGTATAGAATTTAAGGAAAAATATTATTTTATACAAATTTTGTAATTACAATATACATCCTTAAGAAATCAATGAAATTAGGCAATTTTCAATAGTGAAATAAATAGGGTTAATGACATAATTTCTACTTTAAAATTTTTCTATAAACTATCCTAAAACAATATTGAATTTCTCCATAAAACTTTTTCTTGAAACTATTTTCTAAATTTTTATTTGATTTTTGAGCTCTAAACTATATTTAAAAGAATATTTTTAGTAAAAAGTAACATATTTCTCCTAAGAACCTCACTTAGATTCTAAGCTTAATTGATTATTGAAGTATTTATACTATATTGGAGTGGTTGAATTAAGTTGTTAAGTAAGGAGTTATAGAAAATGGTAACTTAGTCTTTAAAAGTAAAGTTAGGTAACTTGATTAAATGTTAAATTTGATAAATTGATGAACTAGGATATAATGTATAAGGAGTTGGGATGTAATGAAGTTAAGGAGAGTTGTTTGAAGTGTTACTTAAAGTTTTAAATTGACCCTATAACTAAAACTTGGAAGAAAAGTGAGCAAATTAACTAATTATAGAATATTTGTTAAAGGCAAAGGGCAGCTCAAAGATCTTACGAATGAGTTGTGCACTAAGGTGATACTCAAAGATTAAGTCAAAAGCAAAATTTATGAGTAAAATGTAAAAGCAAGGGACTTAGAAGCTTGGTTAGAAGGTAATTTCCCTAAAAACTCTAGAGATAGCTAAAACGAAAGGGTAACTCATAGGGTAGTTTTATAAGGAACTTAACCTAGAGGAATTTAGAGGCTATTTTAGATAATAAAATTGGTGTAACAAATAACCCTTATATAGTTTAGAGAAGAACTCAGAGGATTTTTTTATTAAAGAAAACTACTATAAAACTACTTAGAATCTAACTCAAAGGGTTTGGCAATTTTAAGGTAACTTATAAAAATTAGTGATTAGTTGAGAAGTCATGATTTATAAATGGAAATAACTTATAAAACTTATGACGAAACAACCAAAAACATATAAAAAAAAACTAATGGCTAATGATTTTAGGCTTGAAAACTAATTTATTGTATATTTTTAGGGATAACTAATGACCAAAGAGGCAATGGTCATGAGTTGTTTACCAACAAGTGCAAGTAAGTTAAGATCGATGCGTCAGTATATGTTGGAGTACGGTATTAAAGTACTTGGAGACCTATATGTGTATTTAGTTATGCTTATAATTCAGCTATATGTGCATATGCCTTGTGTGTGAATGTTTATTTGAATTGTAGACTTAGAGTGCTGCTTTGCTTAGTTATATATGAATTGCTCTATCTTATGAAATTGTTGCTCACCTTTAACTAGACCTAACTTAAGACTGACCTTTAACCCAATTAGACATGCATAACAACCCACTAGGAGACAATTAGGTGTGTCAAACCAAATATCAATCTCTTTGATAAAAATAGCTAAAATGGTCCATTCCCCACCTTTAGTCGAGCTAAGTGATAGGAAAAGAGATTGCAATAAGGTTGGGGGTTATGGTTCGAAGAAAGTCTCGAGATGAGAGTGTTCTCTATTACACAAGCCTTGGTTTGGTCTAATTTGAGTCGCATTAAAACTCTTTAGTCTAAGTTAAAGTGCATGAAACTTTTTTAACAACACATTGAACAGGATAACATTGTATGATATTGCATTTGCTTGTTACATTGCATTTCATTTAAATAAAATGTTTAAAAACCATGTTTGTGTTTGGTGCTCTTTTTTCCACATCCTACTTACTGAGCTAGTTATACTCACATCTCTATAGACTCTTTTGCAGGTATCGAATAGATGTTAAGGATGCAGAGATATAACTACCCTCAAGTTAGTGTGCATTTGGCTGGGGAAGTGAAGAATAGAAGATCTATTGGTTTTGGACTTTTGACTTTTCTTTTGGTTTTAAGGAAACTAACTGAGAATCCTTACGATGACCATTAGTTTCCTAGCTTACTATATATAGACCTTAAACCTGTAGTTTTCATAAACTTATCATATAAAAAAAGACCATTGTTATATAAATACTACTGTACTATAGGAAAAATGTAATATAGGATTGCTTAAAATAGGTATTTTGAAAAGCTATACTATAGGTTCCATTAGTAACAGATGTTAGACTAGATGCTTCAACTTGTTTAAGTCGTATACTGATATCAGGTAAGTGCACCTATCAGTTTTAATATAGCGGATGTGAGTCCGAGTCAATCCCTCAGAGATTTCGAGTACTAATATTAACCTTAGCTCTATTATCTAACCGAAAAATTGTGTTGAGTTGAATGAATTAAAAATACTGAAATTAATAAACTAAACTAATTATGAGACTTGATTAAGCAATTTAGAAAGCAATAGAACTAAGAACGACTTCAAGTATGCAATAACGTATTTAGGAATTATTTTCCCTAGTGTTTAACATGTGATCTTTTAAAATATATTCAATTCAGTTTCTATTATTCTTGACCGGAGGGATTTACAATTAAAGTTACTACCTTTCTCAAGCATATTAACCCTAATCCTCAATTATTTACCGGAATCTCTTCACTTAGTAATATAACTTAGAATTGTATTAATGTATAATAAATTCCCACACAAATAATTAACTTTCCGGAAGAAACATGTATCTTATCTCTAAGTATACATGTAATTCTCTCTAATTATGCTTAGATCTAATTACACATGCAATTTTTCAATCATCATGCATAATATCATATATTGATACTCTGTAATTATCAATCAACAATTAAACAACATAATTGAATCGAGAAAAGATAGAAACTTTATTGAAATTTATAAATCAACCCAAGAGTCACATGAAACCCTAGGTTCCATAATCCTAAATACACGAATTCTAAGCTATCATAATGAATCTAAAAATGAGTTCCATCAAAAACATAAAATAAAACATGAAAAACCCCTTTGATTGATGAAAAATCTCTCCAATATTGAAGTTGGTGTTGCTCTCGCTTTTTTCTTCTCCGTCTCCTCAAGTCTCTTTTCTTCTCTAGTGTCTCCTTCGTCTTCTCTAATGTCTCTCCTATCTTTTTCCCCTCATATGTTCTTTTATATATGTATTATAAGGATTCTGTTTTCATCACTAGACACGGCCTGGGACATGGCCGTGTCCCCAGGTCGTGTAACTTTCTGACCTTAGCAAATTTTTCTGGATGAACACAGCCCGGGGACATGGACATGGCCATGTCCCAAACTGTATAGCTTCAAAACTTCATAACTTCTTCAATTAAACTTCGAATTGAGTGAAACTTGATTCCTTTTCTTCGTTTTTGATCCTAGAACGCATTCAAACCTTGAAATCAAAATTTTACTCAATTAAGTATCAATTTCTTTAAAGAAAACCAAAAATGTAAGGGAAATACTATAAAATTACTATGTGAAATATGTTTAAAATCAGAGTTATCAAATTTCCCTACACTTGAGCATTTGCTTGTCCTCAAGCAAATAAATCAAAACAAAACTTTCGGGACAAGAAACGCTAAACAAAATTTATCACTATTTTAGGAAACCGGTGAACGAATACACTTGACCCGTATAAAAGTAAAAAAATCATTCTCAACTAACTTGCAATAATAAAGTTAACCAATTTCATCTGACCATATTCGAATGCTCCAACAATACTTAATACTAAAGTTCACTAGTTAATTTATGAAAATCAAAGTTTACCCGAGTCATTTAACCAAGGATTCTTAAACTAAAAATTAGATTTAACATCTCGCCAACCGAGAAAGTGTCATAAAAATTTTGTCCATTTAGCTAAAGTGTATACAATTCTCTCTTCCATCTCACCAAGCACCATAATCTAAAACGGACACATTTTACATCCACTCATCCTCTGATCATCCCCTTAATTCATACATTTGTTGAGAGGTCTTTTGAATTTACTTTATTTTAAGCACAATTGCGTTGGTAGAGGGAAAAAATCTCGCTCTTCTAACAGACTAAGACCGATCCATACCAACTTATTCCTTATATTGATAGCGGGAAAGAACCTTGCTCTTCTGATGGACCAAGGCCGATCCATATCAATTTTTTTTTCATTAGAATTGGCATTGGGACTCAATCTCGCTCTTCTAACGAATCAAGACGAATCCTTACCAATTTTTTCTATTCATACACTTGTTATTACTTTTGACTTCTAATCATTGTGATTTTTCAAGAGTTTCTCAAAAGAAGAATTTCATTTGTTTGTTTGCTAAAAATTATAGGGCTCTTAAAATTTCTAAGAGAAAGGTATACATAAAAGTAAATTTAAAAATAACCATGACTAACTCTCAACTAGCGATGTTGCTCTAATCTCAAGTCTTAAAGTCCTAAGCTAAATAACTCGTAACTTTCCCCTCTATAAATTTGACTAATCAATTCTAGTAAAGTATCATAAGATCAATAATGATTAAGATGACATAGTTAATTTGGCTCAATACTTGTTAATCACCTATTGCAAGTTATCTTTAAAAAAATAATTGGGTCAAATGTGAATAATTGGTATCCTAAATAGTAAAAATTCATATATATCCCTTCCCCATACTTAAAAACGTACAGTGTCCCCAATGTATGACTTAAAAAAACATAGCAGCAAGAAATGAAACAAGAAAAATCAGCATAGGGAAAAAGGAAACATATGTACTAAAAAGAAACTAATACTTCCCTGCCAGTCGAAAATTAGGGGAAGAAGTTCAAAACGAAGAAACATCATCATTATATATCGCAGTTCACATGCCTTGGCCAACAAAAGACAACACAAAAAATTATGAACTAAGAAGAGGGATCGGAATTCGTCTCTTCATCCTCCTCATTAGATGGTGCCTTAGCCATCGTAGCATCATCGTCGTCATCACTGCCCTCAACATCCTCTTCACTACCTCCAGCCGCCTCGTCCTTACCACCCTCATCATCCTCTTCCTCACCACCCTCATCATCCTCTTCCTCACTTACACTATCCTCATTACGGGTATCCAACTCATTTATTTTGAGAAATTTTTCCATTTTATCCTGGCAAATATGAAGTTTATCCACACTTTCTCTTATATAACGAACCTCAGACAGCAACATATCAAATTTGTCTTCAAAGCTAGCTGAAGACGTCTGGCCTCGAGATGTGCTGTTGCGAGAGTGTCGACCTTGACGTCTTGTTGGTAATAGGTTCATGAGTCGGAATCAATTGAAGCGCATAGGAGTGACATGGTTGACCAAGGTAAGTGAGGGCCAAACAACAACCTTAGTCCGCATGGCCTATGCGAGTAAGGTGATGTAGGGATCACAACAAATATGCCCTTTCTTCCGTGTAGTGGTGGTTTGGTGGCTGAAAAGTTCAGCGATTTCGATGGCGAGATTGATGGGATATTTATGAATGACACTGTATAGATAGAGGCAATCCTTGTTGGAAAATACCTCAATGCTGAAGCCTCTGCCAGTCAATGTATGCGAAAACAGCTAACGAAGAACCCGATATTCAGGCTTGACCAATTAAGAGGCCTTACTCCTTGCTGGATCATATGCATCGCCAACAGTAATCTCATTCCAAAACGACCCTACTGTTACTCTACGAAGAAAACGATACGAGAGACGTTAGAACTCTTCTGTCCGTATATATCGATCTTCATAGAGACCGAGATATTTGCCCAATTAAGCTATGGTCATGTGGAATGGGTGGCCACTCAAGGTGAAATGTAGTTTGCATTTGGGGCCCATGCTAGTAGCACTCTCTTTATCAAGTTTGTAAGTACATAAAAACTCCAAGGTCAGCTCTTTATAAATTGGAGCTTCAAGGGATAAAAAGTGCTCCCAAATGGTACCATCCAAGAGCTCCTTCATTTCTGTGGTGAGCTCTAATTGAGCGAGAACATCCCAATCCAGCCGAAGGGTCTCGCTGAAAGGCTTATTCTAAAGTAAATTATATCGTTGCACTTAGTAGCCTTCCTTAAATTGAAGCATTGGGTGCTTCATCGGGGGGAGAGTAGCTAGTAGTTCAACTATTGCTCCTAATTGTGATGAAGAGGATGCTGCAAATTTTGATTTCTGGTGAACGGTAAGCTTAGCGCGATTCGCCATTTGAATACTTGAAAAGAATCAACAAACTAAATCAAAAATGCACATCCTTGTCACACGTAGTTCAAGAAGGCAGAGGGAAATAAGATTAATAGTGAAGAATATTAACCGAATTCTCATTGGGGCATTTAAACAAACATGTAGAGTGCAGCTGGAAAACTAGTTGATGGAAAAGAAATAACTTGCAAATGCATCTAACTAATTCTACAATAGACTTACTACACTACAATTAGCTCGAAACATAGGCATCCCAATATATAAAAGATGCTAAATGACCCAGAATTGTTTTCTCATATTGCTAACCCTAACTAGCATAAATGAATAAGAATTAGCAAATTAGCTAACAAAATTCGGAATTGAGAGAGCACAATGAATATCTAACTAGATGAGGCATCATACAGGCATATAAGATCAAGAAACACAAGGCAATGGTGCATAGCATTTATGAAATAACAAAATAAATTTGTAGACCAAATGCAAGAACCAATTCATACAAGACCAAAATTGCGAGTAACTAAACTGCCTAAACCATGAGGAAGATAGAGCAAAATCAATAAGGAGACTTACTTGGATCAGGATTTAGAATGTCAAGAATTGTGGAGGGAAGAGGGAGAGAAGAGAGAATATGAAAGAGAGATATGTTGGATTGTGAGTGTGTGAGAGAGTGTGTTTGTTTTAAATAAAACCGGGCATATGCAAAATTGTGTAAGGCTGGGTAGACATGGGCTAAGATACAACCGTGTCCTTTGCCCGTGTAACTTCCTATGTTTGTCGTGTCTTACCTGGGCGGACACGAGCTAAGACACAACTGTGTCCCATGCCTGTGTAACATTCTGTGTGTCTGCCTAGATTCTAGACGTACACGGGCTAGGACACGACCGTGTCCCATGCCCGTGTAACTTTCTATTGCCGTGCATTAAAATTGGACGGACACGAGCTGGGATATGACCGTGTCTCATGCCCGTGTAACTTTTTGTAGGCAGTCAGTATTACTGGGCGCACACGGGCTGGGACACGACCGTGTCCCTCACCCGTGTAACTTTCTGTACCTTCGGAGTAAAGTCTAGATCTAGGCGGATACGGGCTGGGATACGACCGTGTCCCATGCCTGTGTAACTTTCTGTGGGTGGGGCAGATTAAAGGGCTTGGATGGACATGGGCTGGGACACAACCGTATCCCTCGCCCGTGTAACCTTTTTTTTTCATGAATTTAATTTAAAAATAAAGGAAACTTAAAGAAATAAAAGTAATTAAACTAGAAAAATAAGAAAAAGAAAACTAAAGAGAAGAATCAACAATGAAACTAAAAGGGAAAAGCCTATGACGAAAATTGAAAAAAATAAAAGAAGCAAAGCAAAGTTAGATAAAAGGAAAATAAAATGAAATAAACTAAAAGAGCTAAAGTATAAGTAAAGTTAGACATAGGTTGCCTCCCAAGAAGCGCTATAGTTAACGTTGATAGCTCGACGGGATGCGTCATCTCATGATAGTTCTGTCGGATGGAGATAAAACTCCTCTTGTCCAACATGCTCCAAGTTTTCACTCAAGTATAACTTCAAGCGTTGCCCATTTACCTTAAATGTACCCTTCTTCGGGTGTATACTTCAACAGTCCCATACGGGAAAACTCGTGTAATTGTAAATAGTCCCGACCACCTAGATTTCAACTTACTTGAAAATAAACGCAAGCGAGAATTATACAAAAGAACATGATCACCTTCTTTGAATTGTCGACCTTGTTTGATTCACTAATCGTGGTACTTTTTGGCCCTTTCTTTGTATAGTTTGGAGTTCTCATATGTATTCGCTCGCCATTCCTCTAGCTCATTCAGTTGAAGTTTTCTGTGAGAACCTGCACGCTCAAAATCAACATTAGCACTCTTAATTACCCAATAAGCCTTATGTTCAATCTCTATCGGTAAATGACAAGCCTTGCCATATACAAGTCGATAAGGTGTGGTCCCTAGTGGTGTTTTGTAAGCGGGTCTATATGCCCATAAAGCATCATCTAACTTTTCTAACCAATCTTTCCTATGATACTCTACGATTTTTTCAAGAATTCGCTTAAGATCGCGATTGGCAACTTCCACTTAGCCACTACTTTGGGGGTGGTATGGGGCGGCTATCCTATGTGTAACGCCATAACGTTTCAATACTTAGTCGAGTTGAGCATTACAAAAGTGTGTTCCCCTATCACTTATAATTGTCCTAGGGGTACCAAATCGAGAAAATAGGCCTTTCAAGAATTTTTTTACTACCCTAGCATCATTAGTAGGTAAGGCTTTAGCTTCCACCCACTTAGAGACATATTCAATAGCTACTAGGATATATTTGTTTCCATTAGAGTTTGGGAAAGGACCTATGAAATCGATCCCTCACACATCAAATACTTCAACCTCGATGATGGGGTTTTGTGGCATTTCATCCCTATAGGATATATTCCCCACTCGTTGGCAACGATCACAACTCTCAACATATCTCTGGGCATCTTTAAATAAGGTAGGCCAATAAAATCCAGCCTCTAGGACCTTATGAGTTGTCTTATTGGCACTATGATGCCCACCCGTAGGCCCCGAATGACAGTGGCTCAAAATTCTCCAACCTTCGAGGTGTGGTACACACCTTCGAATGACATGATCTACACATACTTTAAACAGGTAAGGATCATCCCAAAAATAATCTTTCACATCAGAAAAAAATTTCTTCTTTTGCTGGTGTGGAAGTCCCTTTGGTATAATCCTAGCAGCTAAAAAATTAACGATATCTGCAAACCAAGGAATTTCCATATCACTTACCTGGGCGATGGCATAGAGTCGCTCCTCAGGGAATTCATCCTTGATTTCATTCTCGTCGAGCATTTCCAAGTTTGGATTCTCCAATCGAGATAGGTGATCTACTGCTAAATTCTCAGCACCTTTTTTATCTTTGATCTCCACATCAAACTCTTGTAGCAATAAGATCCACCTAATCAGTCTTGGTTTTGCATCCGATTTTGCTAACAAGTACCTAAGGGCAGAATGATCAGTATAAACAATCACTTTAGATAAAAGCAAATAAGAGCGAAATTTATCAAAGGCAAAAACAACTACTAGCAACTCTTTTTCTGTAGTAGTGTAGTTCTCCTGAGCCTTCGTAAGAGTTTTGCTAGCATAGTGAATTGGTTAAAAGTACTTGTCTTGCCTTTGCCCCAGCACTGCCCCGACTACGTGATCACTTGCATCACACATAAGTTCAAAGGGAAGTGCCCAATCAAGTACTACCATGATTGGAGCATTGGTAAGTTTCTCTTTAAGGATATTGAAAGTTTTCAAACACTCTTGAGAGAAAACATAAGGCATATCCTTCTCTAATAACTTAGTCAAAGGGTGGGCAATTTTCGAGAAATCCTTGATAAATCGCCTATAAAAACCTGCATGTCCTAAAAAGCTTCTTATGGCCTTAATCAAAGTTGGAGATGGGAGTCTTGCAATCGCATCCACTTTTGCAGTATCCACCTCAATTCCTCGATAAGAGATCTTATGGCCCAGCGCAATACCCTCTTATACCATGAAGCGGCACTTCTCCCAGTTGAGGACAAGATTGGTCTCTTCACACCTAGTGACTACCCTATCCAAATTATTCAAACAAAGGTCAAATGAATTGCCAAAAATTGAAAAATCATCCATAAATACCTCCATTATGTCCTCAATCAAATCATCAAAAATAGTTAACATGCATCGTTGGAATGTAGCAGGTGCATTGCAAAGATCAAAAGGCATTCTGTGGTAAGCAAAGGTGCCATAAGGACAAGTGAAAGTGATCTTCTCTTGATCTTTTGGTGCAGTAGGTATCTGAAAATAATCAGATAAGCCATCTAGAAAACAGTAAAACATATGTCCAGCTAGTCATTCTATCATTTGATCAATAAAAGGTAATGGGAAATGGTCCTTACATGTAGCATCGTTTAACTTTCGATAATCGATACATACACGCCAACCTGTTACCGTTCTCATTGGGATCAATTCATTCTTTTCATTAGAGACTACTGTCATCCCACTTTTTTTTTTGAACTACTTGCACTGGACTCATCCATGAACTATTAGAGATAGGATATATCATACCTGCATCAAGGAGTTTAATAACTTCCTTTTTGACTACCTCTTTCATGTTTAGATTCAAGCGTCTCTAGGGCTGCACAACCGGCTTATAGTTTTCTTCCATTAAAATATTATGAGTACAAAAGGAGGGATTGATACCTCGAATATCGGATATTTTCCAAGCAATGGCCCTCTTATGCTCCTTGAGTACTTTCAGCAACCTTTCTTTCTGTTCTTTTTCCAAATTGGATGCTATAATTACCGGTAATTTGGAGTCCTTCTCTAAGAAGGCATATTCAAAGTAGTCAGGTAATTGCTTTAGCTCCAATACTGGTGGCTCCTCAATCGAAGGTTTTAACTATGCTTCCTTCCTTTTTTCAAACTCTTCAAACCCTTTCTCAGTAAAGATAGGTTTATTTGCCTCCAATTAGGCTACCACCTCGGATTTGACAGGATCTTCCGAAGCTTCCTCCATGCCTAATTGCAAGCAACTCTCCAATAGATCCTTAAGAAGAACTTCCTGCATATAACTTGAAAAAAAAGTGTCAGTAACATCTAGAAGGTAGCAAGTATCATCCTGATCAATAGACTTTTTCATAGCCTTCAAAATTTTAAACATGATCTCTTCATCTCCTACTTGAAGAACGAGCTTGCAATCATTAACATCAATGATAGCCCTAGCGGTAGCTAAGAATGGTCTACCTAGGATAAGGGGCAACTCAAAATCTTCATCCATATCCAATATCACAAAATCAACTGGAAAAATAAATTTACCCACTTGGACTAATACATCCTCAAATATACCACTAGGATACGTCATAGATCTATCAACTAATTGCAAGCTCATGCGTGTGGGCTTAGGTTCCCCTAATCCTAGTTTCTTGAAAAATTTATAAGGCATTAAATTGATGCTAGCACCCAAATCAGCTAAAGCTTTGTCAATTAACTGATTACCAATACGACAAGGAATTGTAAAACTTCCTGCGTCTTTTAGCTTCTTGGGCAACTTGTTTTGCATGATCGCTGAACACTTTTCATCCAAGATGACTGTAGAAAGCTCCTCGAGTTTCCTCTTATTGGATAACAAATCTTTCAAGAACTTAGTGTACTTCGGCATCTGTGACAGGGTATGAACAAGAGGTAAGTTAATATGCAGTTGTTTAAAGAGGTTAAGGAACTTACTGAATTGTTGGTCATTGCGATCTTTCTTAAGTCTTTGGGGATATGGAATAGGTGGTTGATATTCCTTCACCTTTGATGACTTTACGTCTTCCGTTGCTTTCGTCCCCTCCTTGCTCTTGCTAATCTCCTCACTAACCTTCCTTTCAGCATGCAACTCCTTCCCATTTCGAAGTGTTACTGCCTTAACATGTTCCTTTGGATTGGGTTCTGTATTTCCTAGTAGCGTTCCCTATGGTCTTTCAGAGATTAGCTTCACAAGTTGACCAATTTGGTTCTCAAGGTTGCGATTTGAAGCCTCTTGATTCCTCAGCGAGGATTCAATGTTAGATAAGCGAGCCTCATTGCCTTGAATATATTTTGTGAGAAGTTCTTCCACACTGGACTTCTTTTCTTGAGGTAGAGGAGGTAGGAATGGTCTTTAAAATCCAGGTGGGCTAAAGTTGGTCTTCTACTAGCCTTGGTTTTGATTTCCCTATGAGAAATTGGGGTGATTCCTCCATCCTAGATTATAAGTGTTGCTGTAGGGGTTATTTTGTTGCATAGGTGGATTCCCTAGATAATCTACCTGTTCTAGTTGTTCTTGTGCTTCATACCCCTGCATACCAAAGTCACTTACATCCGATTGCACTTGTTAAGGGCCAACAGAGAGTGCATCAATCTTCTTACTCAATAGGTCCATCTTGGTTGCCAGAGCAGTGGTCAAGTCCACCTCATAAATTCCCATGGCCTTTTGCTTGGCTTTAGTGCTTTCCTACTGATAATTATTTATCTCTATTCCGTCAATCAGGTTTTGTGCTTGCTCAGGTGTCTTAGTGTTCAATGTACCTCCTGCGGATGCATTAATCATCTGTCTCGTAAATAAATTGAGACCATTATAGAAGATTTGAATCTGCATCCATAGTGGGAGGCTATGATGTGGGCACCCCCTAAGCAAGTCCTTAAAGCACTCCCAAATGTCATATAGCGTCTCCACTTCTAATTGAGCAAAACAAGAGATATCATTCCGAAGTTTAGCGGTCTTTGCAGGTGGGAAATACTTCTCCAAAAATTTCTCTACCAATTCATTACAAGTTGTGATTGAATTTCTTGGTAGGGAGTTCAACTACTGTTTTGCTTTACCCCTCAAGGAGAAAGGAAATAGTTGCAGTCGAATGGCATCATCCGTGGCTCCGTTGATTTTAAATGTATCACAAATCTCTAAAAAGCTAGAGATGTAGGCATTAGGATCTTCATCTTGGAGACCGTCAAACTGAACATATTGTTGTACTATTTGTATGATGTTAGGTGCAATTTGGAAGTTATTAGTCACTACGGTTAGCCTTGCGATGCTAGAGTTAGCTCCAATAAGTGTAGGCCTTGAATAGTCGGACATGGTCCGATTTGCTTCATTCCCATTGTTAGCCATGTGGGGTGGATCTTCTTGCTCAATGAATTGAGTGTTGGCCTCTTCACCTTCTTTCTTGATTTCAACGATTGACTCGTCATCTATGGTAGCCACAATTTGTCTAGGTCGCGATCTCAAATTTTGAAGAACAGTTCTTTCAATTTCAGGATCAAGTTCTACCAAATCTTTCGGGTTGCTTCGGGTCATGCACTATAAGGGCAATAAATATAAAATCAATTGCAGCTCTAGGTAATAAAAATAAACAATGAAAACAAAAGAAAAACAAAATGGTCAAAGTAATAAAGCAACTAGTGTTCTTAGTATCGAAAATCCCCGGCAATGGTGCCAAAAATTTGATATCAGACAAGTGTACCTATCAATTTTAATATAGCGGATGTGAGTCCGAGTCGATCCCTCAAAGATTTCGAGTACTAATATTAACCTTAGCTCTATTATCTAACTGAAAAATTGTGTTGAGTTGAATGAATTAAAAATACTAAAATTAACAAACTAAACTAATTATGAGACTTGATTAAGCAATTTAGAAAGCAATAAAACTAAGAACGACTTCAAGTATGCAATAACGTATTTAGGAATTATTTCCCCTAGTGTTTAACATGTGATCTTTTAAAATATATTCAATTCAGTTTCTATTATTCTTGACCGGAGAGATTCACAATTAAAATTAATACCTTTCTCAAGCATATTAACCCTAATCCTAAATTATTTACCAGAATCTCTTCACTTAGTAATATCACTTAGAATTGCATTAATGTATAATGAATTCCTATACAAATAATTAACTTTCCGGAAGAAACATGTATCTTGTCTCTAAGTATACATGTAATTCTCTTCAATTATGCCTAAATCTAATTACACATGCAATTTCTCAATCATCATGCATAATATCATATATTGATATTCTAGAATTATCAATCAACAATTAAACAACATAATTGAATCGAGAAAAGATAGAAACTTTATTGAAATTTATAAATCAACCCAAGAGTCACATGAAACCCTAGATTCCATAATCCTAAATACATGAATTCTAAGCTATCATAATGAATCTAAAAACAAGTTCCATCAAAAACATAAAATAAAACTTGAAAAACCCCTTTAATTGATGAAAAATCTCTCCAATCTTGAAGTTAGTGTTGCTCTCGCCTTTTTCTTCTCCGTCTCCTCAAGTATCTTTTCTTCTCTAATGTCTCCTCCGTCTTCTCTAATGTCTCTCCTATCTTTTTCCCTTCATATGTCCTTTTATATATGTATTATAAGGATTCTGGTTTCGTCACCAGACACGGCCTGAGACATGGCCGTGTCCCCAGGTCGTGTAACTTTCTGACCTTAGCAAATTTTTCTGGATGGACACAGCCTAGGGACATGGCCATGTCCTAGACTGTGCAACTTCAAAACTTCATAACTTCTTCAATTGAACTCCGAATTGAGTGAAACTTGATTCCTTTTCTTCGTTTTCGATCTTAGAACGCATTCAAACCTTGAAATCAAAATTTTACTCAATTAAGTATCAATTTCTTTAAAGAAAACCAAAAATGTAAGGGAAATACTGTAAAATCACCATGTGAAGTATGTTTAAAATCAGAGTTATCATGTACTCCTTATGTTGGCTATATCTACGATAGTATTTCTGAGGTCAGCTTCTATTTGAGATTAGTTTATATAGCGAAATTGTTACGACTTCTCATGTTTAAGGCGTGACTATTCTAAGTTGTTATTAGAGCATCATTCTAAAGAACTAAGTTTTGAAATGTCTAATTAAAATTAATCAGACATTAGGTTCACTAAGAGTTAGGTAATTAATTAGACTCAAAAGACCTAGACTTATAGGATTATATACAGGTTATATGTGTAAAGATTTGCAAAGTAATAGTAGTAAGTATTATGTGACATGAACTAACTTCTAACTTGATAATTTTTAGATTAGTAAGAATGGTCTTATTTATGCATGGTTACATTTTAGCTAGGAAAGAGATAAGACTATTATCAAATATCGGATTCGATTTCAAAAGTTGTTACTAAATATGGCTGACTGGATGTTGTTTCATACTATTGATGAGATTATTGATAATTATAAGCATAAGATGTCTTTTATAATGAAAAATGACTAGATGTCAATGATGGATGAGTTAGGGCCTCCATATACTGAATGTTGTTGGTGGATTTTGGTGATTAGGAATGTCTTGCAAAAAAAAAGAAGTCACTTGGTATCAAGGTTCGTCTAATGCGACCACTCCGATGCCTAAGTTAGTAAACAGGAATAAGGAAAGTAAAGTGAGTAGTCAAGAGTTATCAGATGTCTCTTACAGTGTTTTCTTTCCATATTTATAGGTAATTGTTGTGTTTGAAGTAGTAGTTATCAGGATAACTATCGAAACATGTGGAGGCTTTGTAATTAGACACATTCCCTAAAATGTAGGGAAAGTAGGTAGTTATGTAACACAACCATGCTTGTGATAACTGTTTACACTATGAACCTAAATTTGAATTAAAAGCAGATTTACGTTACTCGGCGAGATGCTGAGAGTGTCGATTACTCGACCAGTTGGTAGCCGAATGTACGAATAAGTGAAGTTACATCAATGCTTATTGAACCAAGTAGATGAAAACTAACTATCAATATTCGCCCCCCAACTCCCGTATTCGAGAATTCAACAAATGTAGTAATATATATTACACTAGAGGCCGAGTGGGGAGCAGTTTCTTAGATGCCAAGTGAGGTAGGAAGCAAGATGGATCGCATCCTAATTGAAAAGTCACAATTTTCAATTTCCCGCTTGTCCAAGAGTCCAAAAAGTAGGAGGCATGATACTTGTCACCTTAGCCATCATTATGCCACAGGCCTAATAATTGTTAGAGACTTGAGAGCCATTGGATTTCTATATCGAGACATGTGTCAACAATCCGTGCCATTATCTAACCAACATATCATTACCATCAAAACACATTTGTAGTTACGAGGCTAGACTATTCGTATTTAAGGGACTATTTAAAATCAAAACAAATTTCTTCAATCGCATCCACAAGCTTTCATTAGCTTTCGACATCTCATCTTTACTCTCTCTCAAATTCTTCAAATTTCATGATAATCCTCATAACCGATCAAATATGGTTCGAAGTGTAATTCATCAACTTGTTCTCTCAGATTCCAAAGCAATAGAGACTGAGGCCACTTCTCCCCTCTAAAGAAGGAATGAGACAGCATGTTCCTTGGATAGTTCGGCCAATAGCATAGTGGAGCGGTGGGACAAACTGGCCCAAATCAATTCCCTTATAGCAAATACCTACCCAGATGATAAGGAGGAAAAATCTGTAGCTAGGTATCTGTATAATAATATAGCCTATTTTCATGATTCGCTAGATGGAGTAACGGGTGCCGCTAATAGGGTACTTATTTTGAAATACAACAAGTATTGGTAAAATCTTTTAGGGGCATGGAATCTTAGAAGGTTGAGAGAAGAGGAAAGAGTATATTTTCCAATTAAGCATGAGTTCCATATTTACCTCAAGTATCTTAACTTTAGATTACACTTCCCTTTCTCGACATTTGTTAAGCAGTTCTTCAATTATTTTCGAGTCATGCCAAGTATGTTTTCACCAAATACATATCAGTTTCTTGTGGCTTTCGAAATAATCTATGAAGAGGTTAAAGTCAGGGTTATGCTTCAACTGTTCCAGTATTTCTTCACAATTAGGAGGTAGCTTGATGGTTGGTATTTTGCTATTGCAAGGCATGGGAAAAAGTTCATGGATGGGTTAACGTCTAAGATCCATAAGTGGCATGATAAGTTCGTGTTAATAGTTTCTGATGAGGAGCTAGATTTCTAGAATATATGGACCAAACCAATCCAAACTAAAAACAAAAGGTTGATGTTGAATGATGCTACTAAAGCGAAAAAGATATAGGAAAGGAGGACGAACAAGATGTTCTTCTAGGATGCCAAAAGAATAATAAGGCGTTATGAGATTGAAGAGCCAATCTTCTCCGAGAAGGAAGGTATGCTAACGAGTAACTACCATACCAAGTAAAGCTATAAGAGGAAAGCCATTCTCATGACTTGAGGGGAGAAGTGTTGCCTTTGAGCATTGCTTGGTATAGAGAATATGAGTTCATTCTTTTCCTTTGCATTAATATTAACGTGTTTGCTCATATTGTAGATATAGATGCTGATGAGGTAAATCTTAGCAAACTGTTGGCTTAAGCTAAGGCCAAAAAATCAAAAGTTGATAAGCAGGCAGCCACTACAGCCATTACCACTCAACTTGCTGCAGTGAAGAAAATGGCAAAGGAGGACACAGCAAAGCAGGTAGCAGTACAAAAGAAAGCCTCCAAATCGGTCGAGAGGTAGAAGGTGTGTGAGAAGACTATGCTAGCTGAGGTCACTCATTTTAGGGAGCCTTCGGTCGGGAATATTCAACCTGCTGCTCAGCCGAGAAAGGGTAGTCAAGAGACCTAGCCCTATGGTGAAGTAGAAGATACTACTACCGCCAAGAGGTTGTCCTTGATGGTGGAGGCAATATCGAGTGCTAGTAAGAGATCAAGGAAGGAACTTGTCAGCCAACTACCTACTAAAAGGTCCAAAGATTTAGACGAGAGGATGAAGGAGGCAATGCGCAACAAAGCTCTCAGCATTAGTAGTGCCGAATTCTTCCCCAACAAGGAGGTCAATGAGCATTTCGCCCCGTATTAGAGCCATACCATCTCGTATACCGATTCGGCCTTAGGAGACAAGACAAAATCTTTGGCCTTAATGGAAGGAATTATTCTTCCAAAAGATAAAGAGATTGCTAAGAAGGACATTGACAGGGTCTATGGTTGCAATAAGGTCCATATCGCGGCTAAGTTGTATGATGTGAGTATCCGTAACCATCCTTTTAACTATTGAATTTTTTTAGTTATTAACACTCCTTTTCTATTTCAAATAAGCAGCCATGTTCCCACTGCTTTGGATGAAGTCGATAGAGAGATGAAGAAGGTAATTACAATAGTTAGTCTTTTTGTGTTCTACCGAATCACTTCTAATGCTCATCAAACTAAGTAAAATTATTGCAAAAAATCAAGGTGCATACAATGCTTCTAAAGCCTAAATTGTTGCTGCTAAGAATGTAAGGATAAGGGCCGAGATGGAGGCAAGAAAGCTCCAGGAAGACCTAGCTATCAAAAAGTTAGCACATACCTTACCTATCGATGAAGTCTTGAGCTTAAAGGTCAAGGTTAAAGACCAATATAAGGAGTTCGAAGACCTAAAGGAAGAGCTATAGAAAAAGAAAGAAGAGCACTAAGGACTAGGCTAAACTCTTTGTACGATGAGCAATGAGGAGGATAGGCTCAAAATGCAAATTAAAGAGTTAGAGACCAATAACACAAAGTTACAAAGTCATGTTGCCAAGCTGGAGGATACTGTGAAGAGAGGACCCTCTGTTGAAGAGGCACTAAACATAGTCACTCCTAATCGGTAGTACAAAAGACTCTCAAGTAAAAAGTTGTTGGAGGGGGTCCAGGAGGCAAGAGAGAAGATCCTCAAGTTTCATCCTGATTACGATCTCTCCTACCTTAACTTCCCCGATGTTGACAACAAATTTAGTAGTTACGATGAAGACGAATTAGGTGTCGAGATGGTTATAAAGGGTGATAACAAAGCCCATGTGAAGGATCTAGGGGAAAACAAGGAACGTTTTTCAAAGGAAATCCCTTATGAGAGAAAAGAGAAATCTACATGCTCTAAGACCACAAGCAACGAAAAAGGTGTTTGCTTTGAGAAAGCCTTAGCCTTTGATCCAAAGATTGCTTCCGCTCACTCTAAGAATAGGCCATAAGATTATTTTTGTACTTTTATTCCTTGTACTTTATGTTTTAAAAATAGGCAAGATATTTGCAATATTACATTGATGAATTAAAAGTACCTTTCATATAACTTTGTGTTTCCAGTATGTTTTATTTCATGCAACACATTTTCCCAGCATGTATATTTATCTACTATTATGTATGTTTTATTTCACGCGATCTTATTCCTTGGCATGTTTTATTTCATACACCTAATTAGTTCTCCACAATTTTTATTTCACATGCCTAATTATTTTGGCATGTTTTATTTCACATGCCCAATTTGTGCGTCTTTATAAACATTATCTGTTAGCCATTTGAGATGTAGACTAGCCATATTACTCGACTATGGAATTAATTTTTGAAGTTCGTTAACTACGATAGGCTAGAACTTACGTCAATTCGTTCACTGTGCAATTTGAACTTACTAACTCGATAGTCATGAATAGATCAAAAAGAGCAAAATATAACTTCAAATATAATTCTCATAAACAAATAAGCTGTCATCTTATAAGCAAGTAGGCTATCAACTTACACATGGAGATGAACATCATCCAAGCAGTCCATTGAAATAGAGTTTCAAATTCTCGGCATTCCATGCTCAAGGGATGATTAATTCATCCAACCTTTCTAGTCAATAAGCTCCCTTGCCAACGACTTCCCAAACCCTAATAAGATCTTCCCAATTTGCATCGATTTTTTCTCGATTTTCTTGCACACCAATCGCTTCCATCTTTTGACACACCAAATCTTTAGGTAGTAAAACCTTATACTTTACTTTTTGATTGTTATACCTTGTTGCTCTATGCTGGTATACCATAACCCTAGCTCTTGCAATATCTCTGATTTCATCAATAGTGTCCATATTTGCTGTTTATCCAACTTGATTAAGCATCACATCAAAATTCTACATCCACAGATTTGGTAGATCCAAATGAATTGGCAAAACTACTTCCATGCCATTTGCTAACCTGAAGGGAGTTTCTCTTATCCTAGTTTTATGGATAGTTTAATACCCCCATAAGACATTTGACAATTCATCAGCCTATCTCCCTTTAACTTGATCTACTTTCCCCATTAGGCCGTGCAAGATGATCATATTCACAACTTCAACTTATCCATTCGTCTAAAGGTGTGCTATAGACGTATAGTTCAAGTGAATGTCATACTTCTCGTAAAATGCTTAAAACTCATCGTTGTCAAATTGCAGGCTATTATCCATGATTATCATGTAAGGATCTTTGAGTCTTGATATTATGGAATTGAAAACAAACACTTCCATTTTGTTCTTGGTGACCTTGGCCATCACCTTAACCTCTACCCATTTGGTAAAGTAATCCATGACAACAATGACAAATTGTCACTAGGTAGTAGATTTCGAAAAAGGCCCAAGAATATCTAACTCCTACTAAGCGAAAGGCCAAGGACCAAATAGGCTGCATAATTTGGTTGTAGGTGCTTGACTTAACACCTCTTGCTTCTGGCATTATGGCCAATGCCGAACAGTTGTCCTTACGTCTTCTTTCATGGTTAGCCAATAGTAGCCAAGTCACAGAGCGCGGACATACAATGTTTGTCCTTTTATGTGGTTACTACATATGCCATCATGCAATTTGGATAACACTCTCTAGATTTCTCAAAGGAAAGCATCAAAGATAAGGTTGTAATATACCGCGTTTATATAACTGACCATCAATCAGGGTATAATTCGCAACTTGGTAAACCAATCTTTGTACTTCTTTCTTATCATCAAAGAGAGTACAGTCTCTCAAATAATATACTAAGGGATCAATCCATGATTCTTCTTTCGGGCAAGGAACTAATTCATAGCTCTGCAAAACAAGTAGATAAACTTTTCTATGGAAGAAATTCAACAAAAAGTTTGCTACTTAAGTCAGGGAATGCCATACTCAATTTTGATACCTTATCAATAGCAATGTTCATACTTCTTGGAACCTTATGGATTGAAAAAGATTGAAATTCTTCTGCAAGTATTTGTACAATCAAAAGGTACTTGCTCATTTCTTCTTCCCTTGCCACATAACTTCATGTGACCTAATTCACCACTAATTATGAATCAACGAACACTTCAAGTTTCATGGCGCCAATTTATTTTGCTAATTTCAATCTAGCAATCAAAGCTTTATACTTTACTTCATTGTTGCTAGCTGAGAATCCAAATTTTAAAGCATAATTAACTTTGACATTATGGTGGCCTTGAAGTATAAGGCTTACACCACTTCTCACTTTCGTCAAAGAACCATCCACATAAAGGTACCAAATATGTTTCTCGGTAATCTCCACACTATCTTCCTTACCAGTGAACTTAGCTACAAAGTTTATCAACACTTGAGCTTTTAGTACCATTATGGGCTTATATTGTATATCATAGGCATTTAGCTTTAAGGCATATTTCATCATTTTCCCGGAAGAGTCAGGCAATTGCAATGGCTATTACAATGGCTGATCAGTAAGCACTATGATCTGGTGAGCCTTAAAATACGGCTTCAACTTCCTTGCTAAGAGAACCACTACTTAAAAAAATTTCTCAATTTTTGTTTACTAAAGCTCTAGACTTTGTAAAACAAGACTCACGTAATAAATGGGTCGATGCTCTTTCCCATCAATTCGAACCAATATAGAAGAAAGAGCTCGGCAATTGACTGATAGGTACAAATATAAATTCTCTTCAGAGATGGGTGTCGAGAGTATTGAGGGTAACACAAAGAATTCATTGAATTCATTGAAGGCTCTTTCGTAATCGTCAAACCATTTGAATTCCTTTGGATTCTTTAAGATTTTAAAGAATTCGGCACACTTATCCATGCTTCTCAACATAAACCTATTGAGAGCGGCTATTCACCCGATTAGTTCTTGCACTTCCTTAACCGTACGAGGGGATTTCATGTTTACTATCACCTCGATCTTTCTTAAGTTAGCCTCAATACCACACCAAGTGACCATATATCTTAAAAATTTTCCTAAAATTGTGCCAAAGACATACTTTTGTGGGTTAAGCTTCATGTTGTATCTCCTTAGTGTTGGCAAATGTCTCCTCAAGGTCGGCAAGACGCCGATTCTCCTTCACACTCTTCATAATCATGTCATTGACATATACTTTGACATTTCTATGGATCTAGGGTTTGAACATCTTGATAACAAGTCTTTAGTAGGTTGCACCAGCATTTTTCAGCCCAAATGGCATCACCATATAACAATATGTTCCAAAATTAGTAACAAATGATATGTAGACTTCATCCTCCTTGTGCATCTTGATTTGGTTGTAACTAAAGAAAGCATCCATAAAAAAAAGTAATGCGTATCCAATGGTTGAATTTACCATTTGATCAATTTTCGACAATGGGAAACAATCCTTAGGATAGGCCTTGTTAAGATCTGTGAAGTCTATGCACATTCGCCACTTGTCATTAGACTTCTTAATTAGCATACAATTGGCTAAGCAAGTCAGATAAGGCTCTTCCTGAATAAATCCTACCTTCAATGGCTTCTAGACTTCTTCTTCTATTGCTACTTATCTCTTTAAAGTAAAATGTCTTTTCTTTTATTGGATCACCTCCACATTCGGATCAATCTGGAGTTTGTATACCATGACTTCTCTTGGGATACTCAGTATGTCTAAAGGGGACCATGCAAACGTATTAGCATTGACTTGCAAGAAGTTGATCAAACATTGCCAAATATCTACTAACAAAGGTTTCCCTATCCTCGTTGTTTTCCTAAGGTCATCTCCCAACGAAATTTCCTCAATATCACTCTTGGCGTTTTCTATGCCGATTGATTAGCCTTTTGGATAGGTTTCTACCTGAAATACCTCTTCTTGTCTTAAGGCCCTCATGTATAAGGACTTTACCAGTTATTGATCCCCTTTGCATACGCTAACTCCCGTAAGAGTAGGGAACTTGGCTTTAAGATGTGCAGTTGAAGGGACAATGCTAAATAGATGCTAATACAGTTGTCCTATGATCATGTTGTGTAGGGACCAACATTTGATGACGAAGAAGTCTACTTTATCCTCTGTGATATGCTCATCATAATCGATATGTATCGACATAGAAATTACTCTAACTACTTAGATAGGTTGATTATTGAAGGCGTACATATCATATTTATAAGATCTTAGCTATGTTTTGATCTTGGCTCTCATCTGGTTGAAAGCATGTTAAAAAATGATATCTGCCAAACTTCTTCTGTCAACAAGAATTTTCTTGACCTCAAAGTTGGCGACTCTTGCACTGATAACAAGTACATCACCATACGACCTCTAGATGTCTTCAAAGTCTTCCTCTACAAAAGAGATTATGTTGTTGATTCTAACCTTCTTGCCTTAGATGTTGCAAATGTAATTTTTGGCATTAATTTGGCTCGAAGAGCTTAACTGGCTTATAGTAGGTTTGTTGACAATAGTGTTAATCACTTCGTTGGATGCTCTGCTAGAATTCGCATCCCTTGCATCTCTCTCGACAGTTGGCCAAGTCTTATTCTCCTGTTCCTTACGTCTCCTTTGAGACAGTCTCTCAATTTTCTCAACATCATACGCCAAGAACTTTTGCAAATGCTCACATTGAATCACATTCTTAAGTTGGATGCACTCATCTGTGTTGTGACCTTTATTGCAATGGAAATTACAGTATTTATTAGAATTCCTCATTGAAGGATTTCCCCTCATTCTTTTCGGCCAGTGTAGAACGCCTCTCTACTTACGTACCTCCATCAAAATGTCCGAAATTGGACGGTTAACAGGTATATGGGACAAATATATTGGAATCCTTGGTCTCTTTCTCTCTACATTTAAACTTTGATCATTATCTGTGCTGAGTCTATCCTTTGCGCTTTTTCTCTTATCATTTTTCCTATCTGTTTTGATCGACCTCTCACCAAGCCTTTATGTTATCCTCTTAATAAATGTATAAGGTGGCCTTGGCCTTGAACTCAGTGAAAGTTCTTGGCTTATTTTTTATAAGAGACTTGAAAAAGTCTCCATGGGGCTTAACTTCATCAATTATGGTGTTGAGGATCACACTTATATCCAATTCTAAGATTTGAACCATCTTAACCATAAACCTGGTCAAGTAGTCTCTAATTGACTCATTTGATCTGTATTTGATTGTGTTAAGGATTCAGCTTACTTGCAAGGAAGTGTTGAAGATACACTTTTACTAGTTCATTAAAACAAGAAATGGTGTTTAGTTTCAAAAGTTTGAACCATGCATTGGCCGCATTCTTCAAAGTTAAGGGAAAAGCTTAATAGGCCACTACATCACTCTAACCATGAAACTTGGCCGACATGTGGTAATACTCCAAATGGTCTTCGAGGTCTTTCATCCCATCATAAGTTTTAAATTGTGGTAGCTTAATGTGCTAAGGTATTACTTCCTCTAAAACTTTAGGAACAAAGGGACTCTTCTTGATTGGGAATTGCTTTCTCGTTATAGCAAAGGTGTTGACATGCAAGGGTCCTATATAGTGCACCTGCTACAGTTTCTTGCCTTTGTCATTCTTTTTCAATGTAAGAACTAAGGGTCCCATCACAACCTCGGCTTGCTTTTTTGGCAACTTAGGTAAATAAATTGAATTATTGCTATTCTCAGCATTGTAATGGCTATGCCCTTTATTTTGATTTGGATGAATACTATTATGAAGGAGGTTAAAGATTTATTCATGTTTTTTGTTTAATTCTTGGTTTTCCTTGGCCAAATTGAGGCAAAGTTGCTCGAGTTTGGCCAAACATTACTCGTCAGTATGCCTACTCCCCCCTTCAAGGTATTGGAAGGATGTGCCAGCACCTGCGCTCTTAGTCATCCTAGTTTTTGCCATGTGGGTGTATTTGAGAAAAACAAACGATGCTAAATGTGCTGGTGGATTTTGGTGATTAAGAAAGAAAAGAAAGTCACTCGGTACTAGGGCTTGTTCAATGTGGCTACTTTAATACCTAAGTCAGTAAGCAGGAATAAAGAAAGTAAAGTAAGTGGTTAAGACTTATTGAATAACAATTATTAGGATAACTATCGAGACATGTGGAGGCTTTGTAATTAGACACATTCCCTGAAATGTAGGGAGAGCAAGTAATTGTATAACATAACTGTACTTGTGATAACTGTTTATGCCATGAACTTAAATTCAAATTAGGAGCGGATCTGCGTTATTCGGCGAGATGCCGAGAGTGTCGATTACTCGACCAGTCGGTAGTCGAATGGACGAGTAATTGAAGTTACATCAATGCTTGTCAAACTAAGTGGATGAAAACTGACTATCAACAATGAGTATACTACAATAGCTGCTTTCATGAAGAAGTATTTGCAAGATAATGGGATTTTGTCTATGATGATTTCTGTATTATATTTCCCTATTATTGTGGAAGTAGGTAAGAATTATCCTCTAGGTTTTTATTAGGTATCTTTATGTATCCCACACATTCCTAGGGGTTATCTTCCTAATGTGATTGACTGATTTCATAAATTTCCTGTAGTAAAGAACATGGGTATAGAAGTACCAATGCAGTTTCAGGAACTTGAACCCCATTTGATGTCACTTGAGAATCCACCCCAGAATGTTAAGCTAAACATAGGATTAGGTGATGAGGAGGATCTTGAAGAGGATCCAGAAGAGGAATTTGAAGTACAGGTAAAAATTGAGCCTATTCTAGAGGGTGAAGTAGAGGATAATAAGGATGGACTGTAAGAAGTAATTGTCATACCTAAAACTCTTAGAATGGTAATAGTAAGTTCAGACTCTGAGGAATATGAATAGGATGATTGGTTTTCTATGGAAGATGTGGCAATTTTGGAAAGTTCGAATAACTAAAGGAGTTAGTAATTAGTGGCATGACATGACATACTTTGTTTAGGGCTTTTGATATCATATGATCTCGTTGTTTTTTATGTATTTAGGTCCCTAACAACTTTTTGATGTACTTTTGACCTTTTGAACTTAACTTTTTTGTACTTTTTGATGTTTTGACAAATTGGAAATGTAAATTTTGTAAATAGACTCTTGTACAAAATGTATGGAACATAAATAGATGTAATGTAAATAGGGGATCAAGTTTGTAATCTCATGTTGTAAGTAAAGTTATGTGACTCTTTGGATATAAAGTTTATAGACATCCCATTTTTTACTCCCTTTTAATTTTAATTTTTTTTTTATAATAGGAAAAAAGGTCCTAATTTAGGGGAAAAAAGAGCACAAAAATAAAAAAATTTAAAAAAATACAAAAATTAGAAAACTACAAAATAATAGAAAAAATAAAAAATTTAGAGAAAATACAAAAATATATATAAGAGAAATTAAAAAATAATAAAAAGAAGATTTAGATAATTTAAAATAGAATAGAAAATTTCAATATGTACAGTTTAAATCTAGCCTACACCAACCTAGTCCATATGTACAGTTTAATTGCTTATATAGATAAGACACAGGCCAATAGCCTATCAATACTACATATTAACTTAATATTGCATTAGAGCTACAGTTCTTGGGTTCAAATCTCTTAACAAGCACTTAGTGTCTTTTTCTCTTTTTTCTTTCACAATAGAGTGCACGTAGTAAGGGTCCATTGAGCCACGTATGACACTTGACACAAAATACGCAATGGTTCGGCTATGTAGCTAGCGTAATGCTACATTAACAAGCTCTTTCTTTCTTTTCCACCTTCTTTCTTTCCTTTCCTTTGCTTCTTGCCCAATTCCAGCTACCTCCCTCACTTTGCCTCAATTTTCCATGCACTTTCCATACACAAGCACAAGATTTATTGGCTTACTCTTGTACTCTACATAGCACTCTATGGATTGGAACAAAAAACAAGTCTAGATATGATCATTTGGAGGCTCAAAATAGTGATTGAAATTTAGGAATAATTTAAATGTGTGGATTTCTCTCTTCCCATGATTCGAGCTGTATAATAAATGTTGAAGCTTCTAACCTTTCACTTTGGTAATAATGGACATGTTGGACATGCATTTGACCAAAAAGCAACTCTAATCAGCACCCAAATTTGAAGATTAGTTCTTGGTCATCCTCCTACATTTAACTTTGGATTCATAATGTTCAATCACTTTCCAAGTTTGATTCACGTTGTTGATGTATAAATAAGAGCTTCAACAAAGGTTTTAGGCATCAATTCTCCATCGAAAATCACCAAAACTCACTCAAAAACACCACACAGTAGTTTCTCTCTCTAACACATGCACTCTCTCTCTTTCTTTAAGATTTCTTCAACTGCGATGTTAGTCAAAGGAATTTAACACCATAGTCAAGTTCCACATGCTTCGAACAACCTAAGGATACCTTGTAGAACCTCCGCCATGGCATCTAACGTTTGCCACCATCAAACCTTAAACATTACCCTAACTACCATAACCTTCCATGTTGAAACACGACCTTACACCACCCCATGGCCAAAACTGAAGCTACAGCTATACTCGTAGCCTCTAAAAACATATGACCCAACCACTTTTTGAGCATAAACCACCCTCAACCACCACCAACCAACTCTACCTCTATTGCTTAAGCACCAACCACCACCAAACGCAGTAGTGTTAGCATAACACCCCCCTTCATCAATCAAATTCACATGAATCTAACTTCACCCACTTAAAACACACCTTGAAATAGCCTCTAATGTACCACTCCAGCCATTGCTACTTCCCTTCGTATAGGACCCAGATTCAACCCGATCGGATCCCTAAAGTTCGACCAAATCATCCAAACCTATAGTTCAAACTGTGCCCACCGACTCGCGAGGATCCCCTAGTCCGGTTGTTTTATTCTTTTATTTATTTAATTTCTTCCTTTTCTCTTCATTGACTTATTTATCTCATGTAATTGTAATTGTATAAAAAAAAAAAACTAAAAAGAGATGAAAAAAAAAAAGAGAAAAATAAGTGAAGTCTAGTTTACTTTCCTCAGTTAATACATAAATAAGTAAATAAATAAAATAAAATAAATATAAATAATAAAATTTAGAAAAAAAAAATTTATCACTTAAAAAGGTTAATTTTCCAAATAAACAAAAATAAATCAACCTATTTTCAAAATTAGGGCACTTTTAGAACTTTCCAAAAATAAAATTCTTGATTTAGGATTCTTTTGGAAAATTTTCTTAAGTAACTTAAACCAGATCAAAACGTAAACCTAACTTTTTTTTTTTCAAAAATTAAAACCAACCAACGCATCTATATTTTCCAAAAAAAAAAAAAAAGAACTATGTACATCAAATCCAAATAGCGAGTATGTAAGCACCTTTAAGGAGACAAAAGAATGGAAAAGTTAGTTTTTCCACTTTTAGTCCAAATTACTCAATTTAATGTCAATTTTTAAAAGGTAATTTCAAGAAATTAAACATAAATTTAAAAAGTTTATAGTACCTATAAGGGTTTAAAAAACCTAACCTGTAGACTCATTTCTTTGGTTTTTCAAAACATTTTTCTATAAAATTGGTTTTCCTTATGTGAACCAATATCTAGATCAAAACCAAATTTATCCATTTGGTTTTGAACTAAACCATTTCCTAACCTCGGTTGAGTAACGACTCCAAAAGCTTATAGAGCTCTTTTAAAAAGCCAGTTTTCTTTAAACCTTAGTCGATGATCAATATTAAACGAGTAAAGTTTAGTATTAATAGGTTTAGGGAAAGCTAATAAAAAACCAGAAAAAATCAAGCTTGATAAGATGGCAACTCCATTAAGGATGTTAGGAGGGTTTACTATCTAGCTTTCCAAATTTAGAATTAATTCTTTGAAATCTCCTTATTGAGTGTAATTTATCTATTTATTTGTTTATTTATTTACTTGTTATTATTTTCTACATTTATATATGGTTGTACTAACTTTTTACTTTCTGTATCATATTTATATGGTAGAAATGGTCAAACTTGGACCATATTAGGACCCTAGGACGAGGGAGCCATTATGTAGGCTTCGAGTGGTGTGGTGTAACCACTACTTAAGGTTGATTAGGCCACCCCAACTTAAGCTGTAATGTTACCAAAGAAGGCGTTTTCCAAAAACGAGTGAGGTCATAAAGTTTAAGGCCTTAGGACCTACCCTAATTGTATGCACTTCTCCTAAAAGCTTGAGTTAATACACTACTATTAAGAATTGCACTAATATTGGAAGGTTTTTAGAAATGTAATCATTTTTTGTAAAAGTTAAACACCAAATCAAGCAATAGGGTTACAAATTAAAGAGTAATGTACTAACCCAAATGATCCTAACATTTGCATGTTTCCACATGCATTCTTTTATTTTATTGATTAATTCTTGTTTATAAATTATTTAGGCCTAAAATGGCAAATAACTAAGCAAACAATAAAAAAACTAATAGGCTATAGGACTTCTCTAAGATTTGAGGGTAGTTGCTAGAGGCTAAAATTGCCTATGAAAAAGCTCGAATGCTTTGAAGCTCACAATCAGGCCTTAAAAGCCCTTCTAGGACAAGTCATTAGGGAAACCCATGAAATACTGGAAGACCTTGGAGCTCGTCTATAGGACATAGTTTAGGATTTTTCCAGTTCATAGCTAGGATGCCTAAAATAAATGCTTAGCTCTCTTTAGTTTATCATTCTTCACCCTTTGATATTCCCCTTTTGTAAATAGTCCTTCAATAGAACTCATCTAACCCTTTATACTCTTTTCCTTAGGGAAATATAAATAAATCCCATAAACTTGTAAACTAGAACCCCAAAATCACCACCCTTATTTGTAATTAAATTTCTTAATTTCTATAAAATAAAGCCCTATCTTTTTCTCTCAAGACAAAAAAAAAAAAAGAAAAGGAAAAAGAAAATTTGCTAACGATTACATATTCTTATGGGTTAACCCAAATAAAACCCCTCAAACCGTTAGGGCAATTGGCCCAAACACTAAAGAAGCCAACTTAAACACTAACCCCTTAGCCCATTAAGACAACCAAGCCAAACATAAGCCCCTTGGCCCATTAAGGCATCCAAACCCAAACAAAACCACTTAACCCATTAAGAAAGCCAACCTAAACACAAGCCCCTCAGCCTATTCATGCAACTAACCTTCAGTCTATCAAGATAGCTAATCTAAACACAAATCTCAGCCCATCAAGGTAGCTAAACCAAGACAAAACACCTGGTCTAGTGAGAAAACCAAACCCAACCAAGTTAAAACACAAAGTCAAATGCAACTTCAATCTTGAATTCAAATCAAAGGAAAAGTATCACACTAGGGCATATTTTGAACTAAAGAGCAAAGTCAATCTTTAGTTGGGGAAAAATAAATATAAATTCCTCCCTAAGAAATTGGTAACTTATGTTTAAAAAGTTTAGGATGAAAAGAGACAAACTATATCTCATACATTAACCCTTAAAATACTTTGAGAGTTGAATGACATAATAGTGAAGGTATTTTGGACTCATTCCTTAAAGGAGATCCATTTTGAATGTGATACCTAGATTAAAAAGAAGTTAGGCATTCATTTTCAAATCCTAAGCATAACTATCTATTGTTAACCCTATTAGACCAATTAGGAGAATTTTTCAAATGTAAACCTTGTGAAGAACCACCCCATACTAAGGCAATTCAAAGGTTAGGGTCATTGATTAGGAGAGAAGGATGAAATTGGTTTGTGCTTACTACAATAACATTAATTTAAAGATGAATTTTATTTTTGATTAGTTATTTTTCTTTGAAATGAAGAAGAGCTAACTCCTTTTCAAACACCTTAAGCTTACACATACCATAGCTAAGCCCATACGCTTAGAACCTATGGATTTAGGGCCTTCAATCTCTTAAAGTCAAAGACTCGACAATAGAGGCCTAAAGAAAAGGGGTAAAAAAAAAAGAATGGGGCAACAAAAAAAAGATGAAAAATAATTAAAAAAAGGAAAAAAGTTTGAAAACCAAGCTTATGTGTAAAGAGAAAAGCCCTAATTGAAGAAAGCCTAGAAAATGTAAGGCCCATCATTAAAGCCCAAACATTCCCAAGAAACGCAAAGCCCATATGCCCATTCTAAATCTCATGCCCAACCTAAAAACATGAGCCCTACATTTCCATCCCAAACCAAAAGACATAAAGCCTCTTTACACAACCTTAATTACAAACGCAAAACCTTCCTACCTACAATACCTTCCTTACCTAATAAAGTTTTTCCAATCTTAAGGGATAATTTATCCTTAATAAAAATTGTTTTAAAATAGGGGCAAGCATATTTCTAATTTTTCCTAAAGGTTCTTGACTTGTATACCTAGGTTAAATAAAAGTATTTCTTTTAAAAAAGGCTTTCTCATAAGTCTTTTTGGAACCCTTTGACTAAAAGCATAAATTCACAATGTTGAACTGAAAAAGACCTAACGAATTAATCAAGGCGTATTACTTACAAAATGGACTATTATTTTGAGACTGTAGTCAAGAGTGTAATCTAGATCGAGAATTCGTACGGAAGTCCTCTTCGACTAGACTAATCATGAGTTACCTTTCTCCTTAGGAAAGGAACATTTAAAGTCACAAAGCCCGGCAAGGGTATCCAACATTAAGCTCAAGGGCATTGAGATGCCTCACATGGTTACTAAGAAAGGGGATGTTTATAACATTTACTCCTTAATAAGAATTTATACCTATTAGCAAACTTTCAAAAAAAAAAAAAAAAAGAAGATAAAATTAAGGAAAAAAAAAAAAGAAAAGAAGAAGAGAGAAAGAAAGTAAAGGCTTGTCATAAGTTTTTTTTTTTTTTTTGTCTATTTTCATATCCATGTTGGCTCAAGCAGCCAAACTTTCAATTTAGGTGGTTTGTCTCTTTTTCAATGTGGTCACACCTTTGAAGCTTATCATATTAATCTACATCATTAAAGGACCTAATCCCTAATGTGTTTTTATCATAAATGATTTTCACCAAATTCCTTATAAATATTTTCAAGTCAAGAAGTTTTTTAAATTGGTTACATGACTTCCTTTTCAATCCTTCATTAAGTCCTTTTTAAGGTTTTAGCTAGCTCTTAGAGTACTATGCCATCTTCAATTCTCTTTTAGGGTTATAGCCAACTCAAGGAGTATTGTCCCATGTAATAAATTCATCCTTTTTAGGGTTCTAGCTAGCTCTTAGAGTACTATCCCATCTTTAAGTCTCTTTTAGGGTTCTAACTAGCTCTAAGAGTGCTATCCTATCTTCAATTCCCTTTTAGGGTCCTAGCTAGGTCAAGAAGCACTGTCTTATGTCATAAATTCATCCTTTTTACGGTTCTAGCTACCTCTAAGAGTTTTATCCCAACTTAAATTCTCTTTTAGAGTCATAGCCAGCTCAAGGAGCATTGTCCCATGTCATAAATTCATCCTTTTCAGGGTTTTAACAAACTCTTAGAGCATTATCCCATCTTCAATTCTCTTTTAAGGTCCTAACCAGTTTAAGGAGCATTGTCCCATCTTCAATTCTCTTTAAGGCGCTATCCTAACTCATATTTTCCTTTAGGGTTCCTATCAACTCTTAAAGCATTACCTCGATTCATTACTTCTCTCTTTAAGGTCTTAGTGAACTCGTAAGATGCTTCTTTTCACTAATTTATTGTAACAAGCCTATAAGGTGCTTCTCTTCATCAATTTCCTTTAGCAAGCCCATAGGGCACTTCCCCTTTAGTCTCTCTTTCTTAAGATCTTAGCTAGCCCATAAAGCACTTCTCTTGATCAATTCCCCTTAGCGAGCCCATAAGACACTTCTCTTCACTAATTTATTATAGCGAGCACATAAGGTGCTTCTCTTTACCAATTTCTTTTAGCGAGCCCATAGAACGCTTCCCTTTACCAATTCCTTTTAGCAAGCCCATAGGGTGCTTCTCTTCACCAATTTCTTTTAGCGAGCCTGTAAGACACTTCCCTTTACTAATTTCCTTTAGTAAGCCCATAGGACACTTCCTTTCACCAATTTCTTTTAGTGAGCCCATAGGATGCTTCTCTATATTAATTTCTTTTAGCAAGCCCATAGGGCGCTTCCCTTCACCAATTTCTTTTAGCTAACCCATAGGTCACCACCCTCTATCGATTCTCATTTAGCGTTGCTAGTCCTCAAGAGACGCTCCCGCCTAGATTAGTAAGCTTAGAAGAGCATGGCTAGGTTTTCCAAATTGACTCCAACTTAGGATTGCTAGTTCCTGAGAGATGCTCACGCTTAGGTTAGTGAGCTTAGAAGAGCACAACTTGGTTTTCCAAATCGATTCTACTTTAGGCTTATTAGTCCCCAAAAGACGCTCCTGCTTAGATTAGTGAGCTCAAAAGAGTATAACCAAGTTTTTCAAATCAATTCCAATTTAAGGTTGCTACTTCCCAAGAGATGCTACTACCTAAGTTAGTGAGCTTAGAAGAGCACAACCAAATTTTCCAAATCAATTCTAATTTAGGGTTGTTAGTTCTTAAGAAACACTCCCGTATAGGTTAGTGAGCTTAGAAGAGCATGATTAGGTTTTCCAAATTGATTCCAATTTAACGTTGTTAGTCTTTGAGAAACGCTCCCACCTAGGTTAGTCAACTCATAAGAGCACGGCTGAATTTTCCAAATTGATTCCAATTTAGGGTTACTAGTCTAGGTTAGTGAGCTTAGAAGAGTACGACTGGGTTTTCCAAATTGATCCAATTTAGGGTTGCTAGTGCTTAAGAGATGTTCTTGCATAAGTTAGTGAGCTCACAAGAGTACGATCAGGTTTTCCAAATCAATTCCAATTTAGGGTTGTTTGTCCCCGAGAGATGCTTACACCTAGGTTAGTAAGCTTAGACGAGCACGGCTAGGTTTTCCAAATTGATTCCAATTTAGGGTTGCTAGTTCTTAAGAAACATACAACCAGAGTTAGTGAGCTTAGAAGAGCACTACTAAGTTTTCCAAATCGATTCCAATTTAAGGTTATTTGTCTTCGAGAGACGCTCCTGCCTAGGTTAGTAAGCTCAAAAGAGCACAACCAAGTTTTTCAAATTGATTCCAATTTAGGGTTGCTAGTCCTTGAAAGATGCTTTCGCTTAAGTTAGTGAGCTCATAAGAGCACAACCAAGTTTTCCAAATCGACTCCAATTTAGGGTTGCTAGTCCCCGAGAGATGGCCCTACCTAGGTTAGTCGACTCAAAAGGATATAACCAAGTTTCGAACCGATTTTTCTAGCTAGCTTCTAAGGTGCTAAACCCTTCTAAATTAACTTTTATGTCTTGTTTAGCTTTTAGAGTACCTCCTCTTTCTTCGCCAAAACTCTAGTGGACCAACCTTAGGATGGCTAACTAGTTGTAACACTTCTTAGGACAAATCCATCCACAGGACAAAAATAATATATCTATTGTCTTTATGGCAAAGTTTTACTTAAACTTTACCACAAAGAGGGATAGCCATAGACAACCCATTTTTACCTTATTTTTAATTATTTTTTTTATTATAGGAAAAAGGGTCCAAAGAGAAAAAAACATAAAAATACAAAAAAAATTAAAAAATACAAAAAAATAGGAAACTACAAAAGATTTTAAAATAAAAATTTAGAAAAACTAAAAAAAAAAGAAAATTTAGAGAAAAATACAAAAAATAATAATAATAATAATAATAAAGAAGAATTAGATAACTTGAAATAAAATAGAAAATTTCAATAATTTTAAGCCTTAAATAATAAAAATAATAAGGAAGATTTTGGGCCTAAGATTAAATTTAAATCTAATCTAAGTCAACCTAGTCTATCAATACTATACATTGACTTAACATTTCATAGGAGTTACAGGTCTTAAGTTCAAATCTCCTAACAAGCACTTAGTGCTTTTTTTCTTTTCTTTTCTTTTTTTTCCACAATAGAGTGCACATGGCAAGGGGGCATTGGGCTACATGTTGATGCCTAACACGTAGCACACAATGGTTCAGTTACGTGACTGACGTAGCACCACATCAATAAGCTCTTTCTTTCTTTTTTACCTTTGTTCCTTGCTTAATTCTAGCTACCTCCATCACTTTACCTCAATTTTCCACACATGAGCACAAGATTTATTAACTTACTCTTGTACTCTACATGGCCCTTTGCAGATTGAAACCAAAAACAAGTCTAAATAAGATCATTTGGAGGCCCAAGATAGCAATTGAAATTTGGGAAAATTTTAAATGCATAGATTTCTCTCTTCCTATGATTTGAGCAGTACAATAATTGTTGAAGCTTCTAACATTTCACTTTGGCAAGAAAAGACATGTTGGATACAGATTTGACTAAAAAACAACTCTAATTAGTACTTAAATTCGAAGATCAGTTCTCGGTTATCCTCCTGCATTCAACTTCGAATTCATAATGTTTAATCACTTTCTAATTTCGATTTGCATTGTAGATGTATAAATAGGAGCTTCAACAAGGGTTATAGGCATCGATTCTCCATCAATAATCACCAAAACTCACTCAAAAACACCACGCATAGTAGTTTTTCTCTCTAATGCATGCACTCTCTCTCTTTCTCTAAGATTTCTTCGACTATGATGTTAGTCGAAGAAATCTAACACCATAATCAAGTTCTCCATGCCTTAAACAACCCAAGTACACCTCGTATAACCTCTATTATGGCCTCTAACGTTTGCTACCATCAAACCCTTAATGTTACCTTAACTATTGCAACCTCCAATGTCAAAATACTACCTTACACCACTCCATGGCCAAAACCGAAGCTACAGTTGTACTCATAGCCTCCAAAAAGATACGACTTAACCACTTTTTAAGCGTAAACCACTCTTAACCACCGCCACTATCCAAGCACTAACCACTACTAAATAGTCACCAAACACAGTAATGTTGGCACAATACCCTTCTTCATCAATTAGATTCACACGAATTTGACCTAACCAGCTTAAAAGACACTTAAAATGACCTCCGACATACTACTATAGCTACTGCTACTTCCCTTTGTACATGACCCAGATTTAACCCAATCAGATCCCCAAAGTCCAACCTATGTTTGCATCCAAACCCACAATTCAAGCTATGCCTACCCACCTACAATGCTCCCCTAGCTCGACTGTTTTGTTATTGTTTTTTTTTTTTTCTCTTCCTTTTCGCTTCATTTACTTATTTGCATCATGTAATTGTAGTTGTATAAAAAAAATGAAAAGAGATTAAAAAAATGAGAAAAAGAAAAAGAAATAAAAAGAAGAAAAATAAGTGAAGTTTAGTTTACTTTCCCCAATTAATACATAAACAAGTAAATAAATAAAATAAAATAAATAAAAATAATAAAATTTAGAAAAAAAATTTATCACTTAAAAAGGTTAATTTCTCAAAAAAAAAAACAAAAATAAATCAACCTATTTTCAAAATTAGGGCACTTTTAAAATTTTTTTAAAATAAAATTCTTGATTTAGGACCCTTTTAGAAAATTTCCTTAAGTAACTCAAACCGAGTCAAATTATAGACCCAATTCTTTTTCAAAAATTAAAACCAACCAAAACATTTATATTTTAAAAACAATTAAAAAAAGTATGTACATTTGATCCCAAATAGTGGGTATATAGATACCTCCAAAACAATGTAAAAAATGAAAAAAAAAATTAGTTTTTCCACTTTTAGTTCAAATTACTCAATTTAGTAAAAATAAAAAAAAATCTATCTTATTTAATGTCAATTTTTAAAAGATGATTTCAATAAATTAAATCTAAATTAGGAAAGTTTATGATACTCATAAGGATTTAAAGAACTTAACTCTTAGACTCATTTCTCTAGTTTTTCAAAATCTTTTTCTATAAAATCAATTTTCCCTACATAAACTAGTGTCTAGATCAAAACCAAATCTACCCACTTGGTTTTAACCTAAACCATTGCCCGACCCCGGTGTGGTAAATCCAAAAGCCTATAATCTCTTTTAAAAAGCTAGTTTTCTTTAAACCTTAGTCGAGGATCAATATTAAACAGGTAAAGTTTAGTATTGATCGGTTTAGGGAAAACTAATAAAAAACTAGAAAAAATTAGGCTTGACAAAGTTCAAGTTATCAAATGTGTTAATGGAAAGTGTATGTAAATATGAAGGAGTAAAGCATATCTTTACTTCCAAGTACCTATATGAGATATAGTCATGAGAGCTGATTATAAGGATATGCGAAATGATGATATAATGTTACAGGTGAAGTCTGTATGATCTTACAATATATAGGTGTGTTTGAGCAAATCATGATTATGTAGTAGTTGTTGCCAGATCAATACTGCTCTATGTATAGGGATATGATATAACAAGACTTATGTGAATAGAACTTTTTGCGGAAAGTGTTGTTTGTTTATATATTGCATATGTAGGAAATTTTCAATCTATAAGTGGATATGAAGTTACATAGATCTTATACTAACTATTGGTATATATATTATATGTGTAGGGTTGTTAGTTAATTATTGTAATTCTTAATATGGTAGAAAAGATAAATAGAAATGGAAATGATTGACCTGAGAAAGTAGTACCACCTCATAATCCTCATAATCCATTAGAACTACCACGAAATGAAGTACCACCACCACCCCTTCCAAGCATGATGGACCCAACTCAATTTTGAAAATGTTGGTCAATATGAATACTATGATACATCAGTAGGAAGCTTTGATTCAACATTTGATCACAGGTGGAAACATTATGAATCAGAAGCCACTAAAGGTTAAATTAAGAGGAATCTAACCTCAAGAGGTGTGTCGGCTTCCTGAATTTACAAAGGCTAATTGGTATTTTGAAGGCGAAATGAGAAAGCCTACCTTAGTAGATGATTGGTTGATGCAGATTGAGCACAGTTTTGAGACATTTACAATTTTAGATACTTCAAAAAGTCTTTTATGGTACTTTCTCACTAAAAATGGGTGCATAGGTTTGGTAAGACTCGAAAGCAAGATTGATAATTGGCCCATTACTTGGTAAGTATTTAGAGAGAAATTTAAGAAAGAATATTTCCTTGTAAGCATACAAAATCAAATAACTCGAAAGTTGATGGAAATAAAGAAGGGTACTACGATTGTAGCTCAATATGAAAATGAGTTCAATAGATTGTTTCAAAATGCATTTGAGTCATATCGAGATAATTAAGAGTTAAAGAAGGATCTTTTTCTTAACCGGTTTAACTCGACTATGAGATGTAAGTTGATGGATTATGGATTCACTATTTACCATGAAATTGTGGACAAGGCACAACAACTGGAAGATAACCAATTAGCAATGCAAAGTGAGTGGAGCAAGAAATTGAGAGGAGTTACTTAGTTTAAACCTGCTTTTACAAAGTCATCTCTAAGCACAAGTAGTAGCTTAGGCTAGAAGAGAAACAAATTGGAAATTGTGACTAGTAGCCTTGCTTAAACTAAAACAAGATATAGTTTCTACAATGTCGTGGGAAATATGAAATGCTTGAAGTGTAGAGTGCAACATTTTCCACGGTAGTGTGTTCAGCTGAAAGGCAAGTGTTTCTTGTGTGGTGACCCAAATCATGTTTCAAGGGGTTGTCTAAAGATGAAAATGGTAAAGTGTTATAGTTATGGAATGTTAGGACACTTGTCGAGATATTGTGGTGAGACTGGATAAGGATATGAGAAATCTAGAGGATTAGAGATGACTACTATACTAGCCCAGGTATTTGCAATAGAGAGTACATAAGAGGATACTAAGGAGTTTAATGAATGGATAGAGGAATATTTTCATGATAGTTCGGATGATGAAATGGATATTGATGAAACTAACCAAGGTTTAGTGACAGGTATGTAACTTAACAACTTTACTTAATTATAAGTTGAATGTGAATATTGTATACTTAGGAAAGTGTTAGGAATCGCAAAAATATGTAACTTAAATGTAATATATATGATAAATAGCTATAGTAGTAGTAACTATTTCAAGAAATATACTTATAAATGGATAAACTACGTATGCACTATTTGATACGGGAACTTCAAAGTCATTTATTAGTTAAGAGTTTATCTCAGGAAATGAAATTAATTCGATCAAAGTCAAAGCTACCTTTAAGTGGGAACACTTACTAGTTAGCAAGTTTTAACATAGAAAATAGTGGATATTGGATAATTACAAATTTAAGGGAAAGAATTCCTAATAAAACTAATAGTTTTACCATTAAAGGGTTATGATATTATTATGGGAATAGACTGGTTGTCCAAACAAAAGGCCAAAGTTGATTGTCAAAATAAGAATGTAATCTTATATGAGGGCAAAGTGATATTTTAGGGAAAGACTAGTGAGTGAGGCTCAAAATTATTAGTAATTAAAGTAAGTGAAGAAATTAATGAGATTGTTGAGAAGTAGCAACTTTGTTAGATATTTGTTGTAGAGGAAAAGAACAAGATTCCAAAAGTGACTGAAATACATGTAATGTGTGAATTTCCTGATTTTTTCTACATGACTTACCTGGTTTAGCTCCACATCAAGAGTTGGATTTTACTATAGAGTTAGTGCCAAAAACTGAGCCAATAGTAAAAGCTCCGTATCAGATTTCACCAATGGAACTCCAAGAGTTAAAGAAGCAACTTCAAGAACTATTGGATAAAGGTTCATGCAATCTAGTGTGTCTCCATGGGGAATGCTAGTACTATTTATGATAAAGAAAGATGGAATAATGAGATTATGTATTGATTATTAAGAGATAAATAAGGTGACTATTAAGAATAAATATCCATTGCCATGAATTGATGTTTCATTCAATCAGTTGCATAGAGTAACTATGTTTTCACGAATTGACTTAAGCTATAGATATCATCCATTACAAATTAAGCCTAAGGATATACCAAAGACTACTTTTTGGACGAGATATAGGTACTATGAGTTTTTAGTGATGCCTTTTGGATTAACTAATGTATTGGCAGTGTTTATGGATTGAATAAATCGAATCTATCAACCTTATTTGAGTAAATTTCTTGTTATGTTTATTAATGATATTCTAATCTATTAAAAAAAACTAAAGGGGGTCGTGCTAATCATATGCGTTTGGCCTTAGAAAAGCTAAGAGATAATAAATTGTATGTTAAGTTGAGTAAATGTGATTTCTGGTTAAATAAAATTTCATTCTTGGGATATATAGTGTCAAGTGAAGGAATTTTAATGGATCTCGACAAAGTCATAGTGGTAGTTGAGTGGAAATAGCTTACATGGTGTCAAAAGTGAAGAGTTTTCTTAGAATGGTCGGTTATTACAGATGATTTATAAAAGATTTCTAAGATAGCAATACCTCTAACACAGTTAACACAAAAGGATGATAAGTTTAAATGGAGCGATGAATATGAGCAAAGTTTCAAGGAATTAAAGGATCGTTTGATTTCGACAGCAGTACGTATTTGTCTAGATCCAAATAAACCTTATTATGTATATAATGATGCTTCCAGGAATGGATTAGGTTGTGTATTGATGTAAAATGGCAAGGTCATAGCATATTTATCAAGGCAATTGAGACCTCATGAGAAGAATTATTTGACACATGATCTGTAATTGGTTGTTATAGTGTTTATTTTGAAAATTTGGAGACATTATCTATATGGGCAACATTGTGAAATTTATACAGATCATAAAAGCTTAAAGTATTTCTTTACTCAAAAAGAGTTGAACTTGCGACAAAGGTATTGGTCGGAGTTTATCAAAGATTATGATTTAACTATAAACTATCACCTCGGTAAGGCCAATTTCATAGTAGATGCACTAAGTTAAAGGAATTGTGAACAAGTACCCTTATTACTTACTGATAAGCATGAATTGATTTGGGAGTTCGAGAATTGAAGATCAAGTTCAAATGGCATAAGACTAATGTACAATTGACGAATTTGGTGGTATAACCCACTCTGATGGGAGAATTAGGCTTCAACAAGATGAGGATCAAATATTGAAAGCGATTAAGAAAAAGTTGAGTGTAGGTAATGTACCTGATTTCAAAATTAATACTGAAGGTATGTTAAGGTATAAGAATAGAGTTTGTATGCCTAATAACCCTACGCTAAAGAATGAGATAATGGTTAAAGCACATAATGTCATACCCTAAACCAAGAAGTCATAACAGCCCTACCATGTAAACTAACCCAAGTTAGAAGATAGCCAATTTAACTGCTAACGTAGGTATAACTTATACCAGGCATTTACCACTATACAGATTTAAGTTATCCAATTCAATACTTATTTGGCATCAACCTGTGATATAACTTTCCAAAATAGCTTTTGAAAAAGATTTTGTAGCACAAAAACTTGAGAAGAAATTAAGTTTTATAAAAAAGTTTAGAAAAATGACATAATAAAGATTTATAAAAGTGCATAAGTTTATAGAATATAGTACCGATAACAATAATTAAAAAATAAAGGGTCACCTAAAAAGAGCCTATTAGTTTTCCTATGGGTTAGTAAAGTCAATCAACAAAATAAGAATCCAACCAATTGGTCTTGAATCTTACTCCTCAACTACATTCTCTACACTTCTAAAACTTAGAGTAGTATTGGTGTATCTGCTGGGAAACCTGCAAGAGTGATAACTTGCTCAGCAAGTTAGATGAAGAGAGTAGTACATATTTGACACAAAGAAACTAAGGTTTTCAAACTAGTTTAGTTAGATGATATGCATATACAAGACAGTATCGTCGTATGACATTAACCGATTATTATGAGATTAGATAAATTACATCTACTCTGATCCGAGTTTTGAGGATTGCACACTTCAAATCAAAACCAAACCGAAGCTTATGGAGAAACACACTCTATTCGAGATTATCTTTGAATCATCATCCCCAACCTTACCATAACCTCCTCTCTTATTACTTAGTTTGACTAAGAGTGAAGAAAGGACTATTTCTACTTTTCTCATCAGAGAGTTCATGTTTGGCCTAAGAATCCTAATTGTTCCCCTAATGGGTTGTAATGCATGTACGGTTAGAAGTTAGGCTAAGTTTTAGTTAGATTGCTTTTGGAGTGATTGAGCAATTTTAAACAATTCAATCCAACAACATCATAAAGTAACCAATACATATAATTCAACACTCTAAATAGCAAAATATTACTTAAGCACACACATTGCATATACACAGGTAATTAACTTATAATCACAAGCAAGACACATTCTAAGGCCTCTAAGTATTCTTAAGTAATACTTCAAAATGCGATAAAACACTGATCCCACTTACTTGGTCATGTAATGCTCAAGAGTCTTAATAGCTTGTCTCATCCACTTTAATTGTTCTCATTAAGATATACAATACAATTACTTTAGTTTTACTAAATAAAGTGAATAAGTTCATTTTAATAATTTAGGTGTAGTTTGTGACATATCTTTAACAAATCATGTAAGCTTGGTATTGAGTTCCATCTTGCTGTTAAAATCTCTGAACAAGGTTCTAAAACTTGCTTAATACCGAGTTTTGGTCTTAGAACCTTCTAATGAAGTCTCTAAAGTTATCCTAGTTATATTCCTTACTCAAATCAACTCTTTGAACAAGTCTCTAAAGTCGTCACCCCTAAACATTTCACACCCATCAATCTTCCGATTAAGTCCTTGAAGCCCTTCTAGCTACATTTCCTGTATCAAAGATTTCCTAAACAAGTCTTTAAATCTTTGATGAGGGTATAGTTAAGTCTCTCTTACCATCCAATTTTCTAATATACTCTCTAAACTAGAGATTAAGCTCTCTCTTTACAAACCAACCCTCTGAAGATGTCTTTGAAACAATTTCACCTAAAACCTTCTAATTCAACCAACCTTTTAGTCAAATCTCTAAAATCATTACAATCATATTTGTTTCACCAAACAACTTTTTAAACAAGGCTCTATGTATTTTAGAGTTAAAATCTTTTCACCCGCCAACTTCTAACCATGTTTCTGAAATAATTTCAACCATGCTTTTTTTACCAAATACTATCCTAGCTAAGGTTTTGACATGCTTATAATCAAGATCTTTACACCAATTAACCTTTTGATCTAGTATCTAACCCAAGATTTTAAATCATTCTTTTCCAAATCAACCATTTGAAAAACTCTCTAAATAATTTAAATATACAAGTTTACGCAAAGTGACTCGCTTTAGCATCTTATTATAGATTACAACTATGGCATAACATGATCATAAAACAGATTCATCTTACCTTCAATCACCATATTACCAAATTCCCAAATCCTCATATCTTCACCTTAATACATATAGTCTATAAGTAGTGATTTATGCGTATCTCCAAATCTTATTCAATCCAACCATCTCCAAATCACTCTCCATAAAGACATATACCACAGTCAACCTCCAAATCTACTGCATATTATTTTCCATAAGGTTAATTATATGAAATTTCCAAAAATGGCATTTTTTTTTTATCAATTTAGAGGCTCAAAAATTAATAAAAATTATAGAAAATATTTTTGGTTAAAAAATTTTTATAGGATTCATACATGTGATATAGGAAAGTTCTAGAAAATTTTTGATTTCAAAATAACAACATTTGTGTTATTTAAAATAACTTCAAAAATTGATCGATTTTGTGCAATTTCTTAAGAAGGTCATGAATCCACTTAAAATTTTTATAATCTAATATTTTTCCCTAAAAATACATGCAAAAACACTTCAAAATAAATTTTTTCACAATTTTTTAAATTAATTTATTATTTTTACAAAATTCAATAAAATCGAACCAAAATCTTAACTCACGGAAAAACCACTGTCTAACCACCACCAACCTCTACCACCTTTTTGATAGCCTTGGGCATTGCCACCTGTATCTTCCAGTGGTAGTAGTTTGCTTGCAGAAATACCCTACACTTGTATTCACAAAATAACTTAATTGTGTGATTTTCCTTTTTAATTTTTCTAGAAATTTTCTTTCACTTTTCTTCTTGTTTCTAAAATTTCTCAAAATTCCTAAGATTCCTCAAAATTTCCAAAGGGTTTGTTGATGATGATTTCTAGATGGCAAGTTGTAAAATGTAAATTTTATCTCTCCAATTACCTTATATACCAATTCCATAATGCATGTCTATGTATCTTAAGTTTAATTTCTACTCTCAAAACTATCCATACATGTGCCATGCCTAATTCCATCTCGATTTTGATAGTTTAGAAATTTTTTCATAATTTGTAATCACTTTTCTTGTTAATTTTTAGTTAATTATATAGATTTTTAGGTATTTAAAACTTTTTTGGTATATAATTTTAGAATATAATTACACCTAAAGTACACATATTATTTTTATTTTATGTCATTTTATAATTTTAGTGTTCAAATAATTTCTCTTTAAAGTTCGATTAATTTTTGTTACCTAATTTACGTGGTTACGACGAATAAATTAAAATATAATATACTTTAATAAAATTATCTATTTTTAGTTATAATAATATTATTTTATTATATTTCCATATTCCGGACTCTCTACATGTCATTGTCTAACTCTTAAGATTCATATGTGAAATATCATTTAGATTGACTTATTTTCGTATACACCTTAAATTACTAGATCGGAATAACTATATAAAACTACAAGACTCATACATAATATAGGCTATACATTGCGTCCGAGTGGAAATAAGATGTACTATGATCTAAAAGTATTATTTTGGTGGAAATGTGTGAAAAAGGACATGGCTTAATTGTAATCACATATAATAGCCCTCAATAAATTGTAAACTTTTAAAGATAAATTATATATATAAAAAATTATTATGGAATATAAAATAACATGTAAAATATAAATATATACATTGTATGTAAATTTTAAGTATGTACTTATACCCGTATTTAACAAAAACACCCTATTATTTACATTTTAGGCTAAAATGGGATAAGAAAATCAATAAAAAATTAATAAAAATTATAAAAATATATGGGAACATATCAATTTAGGCATAGCTTTATCATGGACAGGTGTTAGGGATTAAGAAATGGATTAGCATATAGATTGCATGTCATGTCCCAAACCAAAGAGTCGTAACAGTCTTGTTGTATAACCAATCTATGCTAAAAATTAGCCACCTTAGTTACTAACATAAGTATAGCCCACACAAGGTGTTCACTACTTTATTGCTCAGAGCACCCATTCAATATTTGGTAGGAATCAACTTATGGTGTAACCTTTAAAAATGGATTCTGAAAATAATAATAATAATATTTTTTTTCTTACAACAAAAATTTCACTAAAATCCATAGGCTTATAGAGCGTGGAATAAATTTCATGGATTGAAAACTAGGGGTGACTTAAGAAGACCAAATTAGTTTTCTCATAAGTCAGTATAATTGATATGCTAAATAGAAATTTAGTCAAATAAATCTCGAATCTCACTCCTCGATCCCATTTTCTAGCCTTCTAGTAAGTTTATTGGGGAAACCTGCAAAACATCTATAAGGGAATGAGCAACAACTTGCTTAGCAAGTGAAACAGAGACAATTGCACTTATATGACAATAAGCAACCAAGGTTTTCAAGCAAGTTTAGTTAGATGTAATGCATGTTCAAACAAATGCTATCATATGATGTTGACCGATCATCGTGAGATCAAAGAAATTACGTCCACTCTAATCTGGGTTTCAAAGAGTTTAAAGGTACGCACTTGCAAATCTGGTCACCAAACTAGGACTTGTACAATGTGGAGAACACACTCTTCCCAAAACTACCTTCAAACCATTGATCTCAACCTTACCGAAAACTCCTCTCTTGTCAGTTAGTTCAACTCAAGGTGAGAAGAGGACTATTTCTTCTATCCTCAACAAAAGCGTCCATGTTTGGCCTACACTTCCTAATCGTTACCCCTATTAGGTTGTGATGCAAGTCCGGTTAATGGTTAAGCTGAGTTTATATTAGATTACTTTTGGGGTGATCAAGCAAATTCAAACAGTTCAAAGCATATAATATCATGAAGTAATCAATACATCAATCCTATACCTAAAAAACATAATAGTATTCAAGCACCTACGCTACATGCGCATAAGCAACTAACTTACAACTACAAACAAGACATATACTAAGGTCACCAAGCATTTTTAACAATACTTCAAAGTGCGATGAAACATTGATCGCACTTACCTGGATACTGATGCTTATTTTTCTCGTACCTCGTTCTCATCTCGTCGTTAAGTTTACGTCCAATATATAACATATGTGTTTATTGTAGATATTAAAGTAAATTTCTAATTGTATTGGGTAAGTTTTTCTAAAGTGTTTATTAGATATTAATTAAAATAAGATACCTTCTGACAAAGGTTCTGACTTAATACCAATTGTTGCCCAATAGTTTCTTATCCAAATTCTGACTTCCATAGATTCCTAGAAAGTATAATCAAGCAACTTTTTTATCTATTCTTCAACTCACAATGATCCAATATTCAGCACCAACCATATTCAAACTTCTAGTTATTCTTATATTTTGCATCTTCCATCAAACTACTTTCTGATTGAGATTCTGACTTAGGTTCTGACCTAGTCTTGTGGTATAGGCTATTGTCCAGGTAGCTTCTGACTCATGTTCTAACTCTGATAAAGGTATGAAATTCATAGATAAATTACTAGCTAATCCACTATAGAACTCTGAATGTGGTTAAGGATATCTAACACCAAACAACATTCTGACCCAATTTCTGATAAAGTTTATGACTCTCAATCCAAAGTTAGATTCTTATTTAGGAAGTTCCTGACTTACAGCTTGTCTTAAGAAATAGGGTAGAGTTCAAATATAAGCCACTCTTGATTACAGATTCCATTTTCCTAGTGTATTCAACATATTCACACCAGATTATATTCTAACTTACTTTTTGACATACTTTCTAACCCTACTATTATTAGTACATATAACTACTAGTACATATAACTACTTTACATATACTCCACTTTCTTTGCATTTCTAGAAGTGTACACCTTGCATAACCAATAAATATCACCTCAAACTTCAATCATCCACTTTCTTTTTCCATTATACTATCAATTAGTTTACAAGTATACTAAACACTTGAAAAATCTAACCTTAAATCACCAAACACCCACTTTTCCTTATAAATTATCTTTCCCAAATTCATATTAAACCACTTTTAGCTACCACTTATGAGGAAATTTAGGGTATACCATAATTTTAGAAAATGTCATCAATCTCTTTTAATAAATTCCCTATCTAGCACATTGTTTACATAAAAATGGAATTTTCTCGAAAATCCAACAACTTAATTTTAGAAATTTGACCACTCTACATCAAAATATAACATCTTAGGAGTATGTCAATAAAATTTCAAGTCGAAACTATATGGATTGATCTATCAAAAAACCAATAAAAAATTGTTGCGTGGGACGTTTTTCTTGAGGACTTGATATCTACACTCAAATTTTCAAAATTTGATTGAAGATTTGAAATTCTCATGCAAAAATATGTAGGGAAACCAAATTTCAAAAATTTTGGAGTTTGTTTGCTATTTTTCCCAAAATTTCATTAAAAAAAAAAAAAACTAAGTACTCACTAGGAATGCAAAGCTTTGACCACTAGTAGGGGAAGGGGGTTTGTTGGGCAATCTGGTCACCTGGCACTCCTTCAAGTCACCATATTATTTCATTTCTAGTTGATCATCTTCTTTAGAATCTTGCAAATCTCCTCCTTCATGCACTATTTTTCCTCAATTTTGTTTCCTCCTTTTCTCTCTCTATTTCCTCACTCTAAATTTTTTTCCAACTCAAAACTACATAAAATTCATTCAGGATGCTGGTAGTATATTTTTGTAACTCACTTTGGTGTTATTTGATTTTTCAATCCCCATTCAACATGTGGAGATGTTTGGTTTAATGTGTCTATACAAGAGAATTTAAATTTTTTTAATTCTCCAACTATCATGAAGGTTTGCCATGACAAAAAGGAGGGTTACCTTGATTTTTTTTATAATTTTTTAACAATTTTCCCAATTTTTTATTAATTATTTAGTAGATTTTACCACATTTCGAGTGTTTTCAATAATTATGGGTATACATATTTATATAATAATTACACTCGATATATATATATATGTCTTTTATATATTATTTTATGTACAATATCAATTATATTACTCCNATTTTTCCTCAATTTTGTTTCCTCCTTTTCTCTCTCTATTTCCTCACTCTAAATTTTTTTCCAACTCAAAACTACATAAAATTCATTCAGGATGCTGGTAGTATATTTTTGTAACTCACTTTGGTGTTATTTGATTTTTCAATCCCCATTCAACATGTGGAGATGTTTGGTTTAATGTGTCTATACAAGAGAATTTAAATTTTTTTAATTCTCCAACTATCATGAAGGTTTGCCATGACAAAAAGGAGGGTTACCTTGATTTTTTTTATAATTTTTTAACAATTTTCCCAATTTTTTATTAATTATTTAGTAGATTTTACCCCATTTCTGGTATTTTCAATAATTACGGGTATACATATTTATATAATAATTACACCCAATGTATTTATATATATATATATCTTTTATATATTATTTTATATACAATATTAATTATATTACTCCTATAATTTATTCTTAAGTGTTCGTTATTGTTTTAGGCTTATTTTGCGTATTAACAATAACAAAATGATATAGTAAACTTATATGATTTTGGCTATATTTTTAATACTTTGTTATATTTTTAAATTCTGAGCTTACAACAACTCCTCGACTAATCTCATGAAGCCCCAAGTAAGTTTCTATCTTAATCGAGTTACTTTCCCGAACTTTCCTGAACGCCCTAAATCAACTACCTAACCTGGTTACACTAATACGAGTCTCACATTGCGTTAGTGTATAAGCCTAGATTGTTGAAGAGAGAGAAAGACAATTCATTTGCACATACTAATTAGCTTTGAAAAATCTAAAAAAACTCTCTACAGTATGCTATATGCAAGTTAAGATATGGGAAAATTAAGTGTGGAATTTAGAGATTAAAGAAAAAAATTAAGGGAAAATTTACAAATAATAGGCACAAATTGGGAATTTTAGGGTATGACATCCCAAGGAGTTGCGAGAGCTTAACCACCAGAAGCCATACCCAACATCTAGTGGCTCCAACAAAGAGGGAGCTATCGTAAGTGGTCGGAGCTCTATTTTCTGATAAAGTCCAACTTTACATAATTTTATAAAGATATAAAACATGCTTAGAAAATTATGAAAAAAAATTGTTCCTATATATTTTCATGTATAGAATCTAGGAAAAATATTTTTTTGTACAAATTTAGTAGCTACAGGATACATCCTTAAGAAATCGATAAATTGGGCAATTTTTTATATTGAAATAAATAACGCTAATAATGTAGTTTCTACTTTAAATTTTTTTTGTAAACCATCCTAAACCAATATTGAATTTCTATGAAAAATTTTATTTTTAAATTTTTATTTGATTTTTGAGCCTTAAACTATGCTTAAGATACTGTTTTTAATAAAAAGTAACATATTTCTCATAAGAACCTCACTTAGATTTTGAGCTTGATTGATTATTGAAGTATTTATACTATACTGGAGTGGTAGAATTAAGTTGTAAAGTAAGGAGTTATAGGAAATGGTAACTTAGTCTTTAAAAGTGAAGTTGGGTAACCTGATTATTTGCTGGATTTAATAAATTGAAGAACTAGGATATAATGTATAAGGAGTTGGGAAGTAATGAAGCTGAGGAGGGTTGTTTAAAGTGTTACTTAAGTTTTAAATTGACCCTATGACTGAAACTTAGAAGAAAAGTGAGCAAATTAACTAATTATAAGATATTAGTTAAAGGTAGATGATAACTTGAAGGTCTTATGAATGAATTGTGCACTAAGGTGACACTCAAAGATTAAGTCAAGAGAAAAATTTATGAGTAAAATGTAAAAGCAAGAGACTAAAAATCTTGGTTAGAAGGTGATTTTCTTTAAAACCTCAGAGATGGCCAAAGTTAGAAGGTAACTCATAGGGTAGTTTAATATGGAACTTACCCTAGAGGATTTCAAAGACTGTCTTAAAGGATAAAATTGGTATAACAAATGACTTATGTATAACTCAGAGAGTAACTCAAAGGATTTTTTACTAAAAAAAACTACAATAAAACCACTCAGAATTTAACTCAGAGGGTTTGACAGTCTAGGGTAACTTATAAAAATTAATTATTGGTTAAAAAATCATGATTTGTAAGTGGAAATAACTTATAAAACTTATGACAAAACAACTAAAAGCATATAAAACAAACTAATGGCTAATGATTCAAGGCTTGGAAACTAATCTATTATATATATATTTTCAGGGATAACTGAAAATCAAGCAGTAAGTATAAGTAAGTTAGGATCCATGCATTGCTACATGTTGGAGTGCAATGTTAGAGTATTTAGAGACCTGGGAGTGCATTTGGTTGTTCTTGTAATTTAGTTGAATGTGTACATGCCTTATATGTGAATGTTTATTTGAATTATGGACTTAGAGTGCTGCTTTACTTAGTTATGCATGAATTGTTTTGTCTTATGAAATTATTGCTCACCTTTAACTAGACTTAACTTAAGATTGACCTTTAACCTAACTAGACTTGCATAAAAACCCACTAAAGGATTATTAGGTATCTTAAACCAAATACCAACCCTTTCAATGAGAATAACTGAAATGGTTTTTTCTCTACCCTTAGTCGAACTAAGTGATAAAAAAGAAGATCGCAGTAAGGTTAAGAGTCGTGGTTTGAATAAAGTCTCAGGATGAGGGTACTCTCCATTACACAAGCTTGGGTTTAGACTAAATTGAATTGTGTTGAAACTTCTCAATTTGGATTAAAATGGATGAAATTTCTTTAACCCCATAATAGACCGAATAACATTGTACAATGTTGCATTGCATTTCATTTAAATAAAATGTTTGAAAACCATGTTTGTGTTTAGTGTACTTTTTTATTTTCGTTTTACTTACTGAGCTAATTGTATCCACATTACTATAGACTCTTTTACAAATACTGTGTAGAAGTTAAGGATATAGAGACATAATCACCATCAGGTTAAGTGTACGTCTAGTTGAGGAAGTGAAGAATGGAAGACCTATTGGATTTGGACTTTTAGCTTTCCTTTAGTTTTGAGAAAACTAATTGAGAATCCTTATGACACCTATTAATTTCCTAACTTACTGTATATAAACCTCAAACCTGTGGTTTTCATAAACTTATCATGTAAAATAAGACATTTGATTTGTAAATACTACTATACTATTGGAAAAATGTACTATAGGATGGTTTAAATAGGTATTTTGAAAAGCCACACCATGGGTTTTATTAGTAACACATGTCAGATTGGATGCTTTAAGTTGGTTAAGTCGTGTACGTCTTGTGAAAGTAGTATCTATAAAGTAGCAACTGTAAAATCAGCTTCTATCTTAGATTAATTTATAGAACGGGACTGTTATAACTTTTTCCTTTTGGAGTGTGACACAACTTGAAGTAATTGACTTGATTAAGCTTATTTTGACTTGATAATACAATATATATATTCTATTAAAATAATAATACTATATATACTTAACTAGAACTCGACTAATGCTTAAACTCCACTCGCATTCTATTAGGCTTGTTAGATTGTCAAGTTGAACATTGTAAAGCTTGAGCTCAACCCAATAAACTATTCGAGTAACTTAGACTCGACTCGACTCGACTCGACTCTTGACTGGATTATAGTCAAATCAAACTTAAGTAGCTTATGGGTATGTTTATCTCATTTACACCCCTAGTTGAATAATTATTTGTAAAAAGGTCTCAAGGTTACAAGATATCCCAAGATAAGATTCTAGAGATAAGGCATAATAGTAATCAATTATTTAGCAGATCAAGGACAATGGTTAAATACCAAATTTTTTTTTTTTTAAGGACAAATAAGTTTAGTATTAGAAGAAATACAATACAAGATGACGTTCACAATGTAGAAGGAAAATAAAAATAACAAGAAAAAATTATGAAAGCTTCATCAGCTAGAAAACAAAGTTCTCTCCATGCTAAAGTTGAAAGTTCTACCAAGTTAATCACTTTTAAGACTTTTCTTGTATTTCCTAATTCTTAAACTTTTACTTAGTGGAGATTTCCTAATTCTTAAACTTTTACTTAGTGGAGACTATTTGAGAGTCGGAGTAGCTTTTGTATTTTCACGGTATTCTTTCTTAGAATAGAGAGTGTAGATAAAGCAGCATCGATAATTGTAACCAAGAAACATCATTAAGGACAATCGAGTCTCTAACTTTGAGCTGAAAGACTGGACTAATTCACAAAAGAGAAGCTTCTAATCTTCCAAACTCTCTTCTCTTAAATTATTATGTAATTTGCCCTTGATTGTTTTACTAGGACCAACAATTAGTACCAGAATAAATATTGTAGATTATTTTTCATCAAAATATCAAATGATAGAAACTATAGGTATTTTTAGCAAGAAAAACGTAGGAATTCTTCTTGCTATTTACCCAAAAACAACCTCTTCTTGATGATTTATTAGACCACAACCTATTATAAGAACTTGTTATCAGATTATGGTTCAACATATTTGCTATAATTCTGCAGAAACGTAAATTATGCAGTAAAATAGATGTGTATAAGAATTTAAGAAAATTGAGAGACAGATATCATCTACGCTAGTTTGCTCCATCATTTGAGAAAATCAATAAGGATACAGCTATCAATCTGTTATACTCACAATCCCTCTAAGATCACATCTATTTGTATATCATAACGGTTGTACCCTACCTTAGGTTACCCACCTAGGAATACACAAATCTATAAAGTGTACCCCTAATCTTTCCTAGATAGTGATGGTACTAACTTTCTTTAACGGAAATGCAAAATGGAGATTTAGGTCGTCATTATCGAAGCTACTAGAGATAAAGATATTTCAATAACTCTTGCAACTACGAAGGATATAATAAATGTCTCTTCGAACTCCAAAGCATGGGATACCAATAAGACCGCTACTGAGATAACATGCGAACTTAAAAATAAAAGCTCATTATCTTAAGAACTAAAGTTATGAAATAAGCTGCTAAAATAGGTGGAATTTTTCTTTCTATTAATCAAACATAAAACACCATGGAATATAGAACAGTTGAATTTATTATACACTATTGGTATTGGCGTTAAGCAAGGTTCCAAGTTGACTAAGAGTCCATTTCACACCATGAAAGCAGGACTCGGGATCTTCGAGCGTCATGTCTAATCCATTCCAAACCTACCTAACGGACAACCCAAGAGCAGCCGAAACTACATAGACCATCTATTGAAGAAGAAGCAAGAACCTTAAAGGTCCGGCGCATCGATCAACGGATTAAACTAAAGAGACTCATAACGAAAATGGCACAACAAATGTCCATACATTTAAAAATTTAGTGCATAGAATATCATTGTTTTATAACTTAATGCCTAGCACTGAATTACAAAACAATCAAAGGCTTTGACACTAATTGGTCAAATGCCAAAGTGCCAAAATACAGCCACTTGATGTGCTTTTTACTCCCTCCATAACTTATCCAAATTCTGCTCATTAAACTTGGTTATCATACAAGTAAAAAAAATTATGATGTTGGAAAAATAAAGAAATAAAAAAATGACACTTTCGTAAACTCCAGGTGCCCGCCCAACGAAATAGTGGACTGATTGCAATGGCTAATAAACAAATTAACATTTTTCCGACCATGTATACAAAAAAAGCCTCATGACACGTCTAACATTAATATAAAAATACATGAAAGCTAGTAATTTGATAATTCTAATTTAGAGAACATGAAAGCTAGTAATTTGAGCTGTTGGAAAAAGAAAACGTACAAATCCAATCGCACCCTAAATTATCTTACACCACGAAAAATCATTAAATCGTCTGAGATTACTCTTCCTAGAGTCCTAATCGCAGACCCTATATATACAAAACACAAACACATAGATACCCTCTTCTACATCACTGTACATGCATTAGGATTTTCATCACTGAACGCCGTAGTGTACTTCACTTCAGTAGAACTCGCACGTGCGAGTTCAGAAGCATGAGGGTCCTGGTACACATTCCGCACGTACCCACGCGGGGCCTTTTTGTCGTATGCACCCGGCGCGTAAGGGTGGTCGACCAGCTCGTAAGGCACGTAAGGCCAGAAATCCGCCACCTTGCCAGTGCGGTGGCGCACCCGCTGCAGCACCTTCTTGGGCTCCACATAGCCCATCACGGTGAGCTTGTGTAGCTTGGGTTCTACCTCTACTTGGGTCACCCCTTTCATTCCTTCGACTGATTTTCTCACTCTTCTCTCGCACCCTTCGCAATCCATCTTGATCTTGATCTCTACTTTCTGATATTTCCACAACAAATATTTGTTCGTTAAATATGGAAACAGCTGTAATAAATACAAAAATAATATATCTCCAATGTCTTCCAAGGACTAATAATATATATATATATATAGCAAATGGTTTAATGCATATTGCTGCGATTTTGAACTACCAAGCATTATTTTCTAAAAAATTATTGTCTTCTTAAATATCATTCGTATCTTAATACCTACACGTGACATGTCAGCACCAACAGACTTTTCCATCCACCTAAAAGGATGAAAAAAACACCAAATATAAATGGGTGCGGAGCGAGAGATAGCAATAAGTACCTGAAACGGTTTACGTTTCCTGAGCTTCTTACTATCACTTGTTCGAGGGAAATAACAAGTCTCCGCAACATAATCCAGAATGCCCATTATAGCTTTCTTACAAGCAGAACACACAGAAAACGATTATATTGTTCCTTAGAGAAGTGGTTTTAAGTTTTCACAACGTATGTTTCCGCAAGAACAGGATATATATATATGGTAGTGTGAAGTTGTAAGCTTGTGTGAAGTGAAGCTAGACGAAGAAAAGCCTTATATAGATGTAGAATATACACGACGCCCGCAAATAGAGATAGCTAAGGAAGTATCAGTATCACTAATGATACGTGTCCTTTGTACAGACGTGGTCGAGTAATGGTGACCCATGTCATCCTCTTAAAGTGAAGCTTATCTATACCATTTTTTCGCAGTAAAACAGACAGGCAATTGTCGGTTCAATGAAATTGAATTTGGGTTATTCTGCTTCACCATTCATATTAGGTCCACTAAAAAGCATGTACAGGTCTCACGTAAACCTTTTTCTTAAGTAAAGATTATTAAGATTTATTTATATAATATTACAAAAACTTAAACAAAAACAACACTGAAAGGAGAAAAGATTGACTTTTAGGGATTCTTAACAAAAGAGCCACCATTGTAAACAGCCTCAAACTAATTCAGAAGCAAATCCTTAATCTTGAAGGACTTCCCCTGCACATCCGCCAAAAGATGTTTTAGAGCATTTTTTTAAGAGGGTAAAAAGGAAATCCCTTATGGTTTTCAATATTAAATATAGATTTCATGAAAAAATTACAAAAATTAGACTTTCATATAGTGGGAAGAGAGAAGGAATTAGAATGAAAGAAAGTAGAAGGAAAAAATTAAATAAGAAAAAAAAAATAGAAGGAAATAATTAGTGTATTTTCTCGTTAGGAATAAAATAGGAGAGGGTTTCTTTTCTAAGATAATATTTAAATATATTGTAAACTATGTAATTATTTTATTATTCTAAATAAGGTGATAAAACTTTAAAAAATAAGATTATATTTAAAGTTCCAATAACTTTCCCTCCTAAATCACTCCAATTTAAAAAAGAATAAAAATTATAGGCACAGAGAAAACTTTCCCTTCTAAGTTCATTTTCTTCTGAGAAAAGTTTTATTAAAAGTCATACTTTTCTTCTCCTCTCATTTCTTTCCTTCCCTACATTTATGCTATGTTTGGTATGAGGAGAGGAATTAAAAATGAATGAGTATAAAAATTATAGGCACAAAGAAAACTTTCCCTTCTAAGTTCATTTTGTTCCGAAAAAAGTTTATTAAAATTCACATTTTTCTTCTCCTCTCATTTCTTTACTTCCACACATTTACACTATGTTTGGTACAAGGAGAGGAATTAAAAATGAATGAGTATAAAAAGAAAGAATATGAGGAAAAAAAAATTTGTGATGGATTTAATTCTTTTTATTGTGTTTATGAAATGGAAGGAAGGAAGGAAAATTAAAGGAATTATGATGATTATTAAAAAATAAAACACAATTTAATTTAAATTATCTAAATACCCATAAAAATAAATAAATAAAGAACATAAAGCGAGTGCAAGAGAGGTAAATTTAGAATTTCCGTTCTAATTTCATTTTTCATCAGTTTTCTCTCCATTTTGAAAGCGGATGAAAAAATGTCGATCTTGAGAAAAAATTATGTACTCATTCCTTCCTTTCCTAATTTCTCCTATAATCAAACAATTTTCAATCCAAATCTTTAATTCCCCGTTCTTTGCTCCCCCTTCCCTATTCTAAACATCGTGTCAGGAAAAGCTACTAAAATAAGCTTGGGAACGCTTTATAATAAGATGGCTATTTGCAATTTTTTCCTTTTGCCAAGAATCAGCGTAGGCACGACAGTGGAATGAGTCGAAGTAAAACCGACCACGGTTTGTTATTTCTTGTCTCACTCCGCTTTTTTCCCTGAATACGAGGTTTTCACTGTCTGGACGCGAGAAAAATAATGAAATTTCCGAGCAACGGAGGTATGAGCTTTCCATGTCTTTTTCCGATTGCCGGCTACTTTTCATGTTTGAAGGTGACAGTTCTCTTTTTTATTTTCTTAAGGCGGTGATAGTTTTGTTTTCTATGAACTTTTCTTTTTTCTGCAGCTCTAATAATTTGTATTAGTATTCAAAATAGATAAGACTGAATAAAATTTATAAATAATTAGTTCATATTACAATTAGGCTATCATTGTCCATATTGTTTATATTTACTGGTTTCTTATTTTATTTTTATAGTCCTATTACTTATATCAAGTTTGTATTAAAGTATTGTATTGGAAATTAATATTTTTTTTATTTAATTTTTCTGTTATATAATATCCGATAATATCAATTTCTCATTGCAAAGATTTTAATATGAATATTTATACGTACGTACGAGGTGAAGATAGACTATTTGCAAGCAATATAGATAGTACGAAAATATATATATATATATATATGTATATATAACAGAAGGCCGCGCCAATAGATCGTAGAAATTCAGATTTAAAGTATATGTGCGCGATACATTTCAAATATAGGGAAAAAGTCAAAAAGAAAGAAAGTTCAATACCTGTTATATATGAGTTACCACCGACCTTAGTCGGAAAAGGTGGGGCAAGGGTGGCCTTATGGCCTACGCCATTACTTGCTTAGCAAGGCAGGTATGTATAGTAAATGATAATTCATACATTGAACCCTTTTGGGACGACATGTGGGGATAAAGTAGTAAATGGGGATCCAGTATCCTCTCAAATCTTAACCTAGAGCAAATTCTATGTTTGGCATTGAAAGAAATGAGAATGGCTAAGTGTGAGGTGACTCTCTTAATTATTGAACATCAATAGATATCACTCTAAATATTGAAAAATGACTTTTACTAGCCCCCATGACTAAAGTTAACGAGGCTGATTCAAGGAAATTTTAAATAAACCCTTCTTAAATTTTGGTTTTGATATATATATGTATTTTGAACTTATACATTTTGTAAAGATAAACAGGTAACGTAAAGGAGTTTATTTTTCAATAAAAAAAAATACACTAATTTTAACTATTGGGACATGTTAAAATATACTTAAATAAGTTTTTTATTCCTTTATTTTTTTTTTTTTTTGGCCAAAACAAACTTAAATAAGTTTCAAGGTTAAAATTTAAGGAGTTATTTACGATCTTTACTAATTATTTATAAATTTATCAAAATTTAAAAGGTTTTTGGCAATATTTAAACCTATTGAGATATATTTATATTGGAGTCAAAGTTTGTAAGAGTTATTTGTATTTTTCCTTTTAAAAGTAATATTGACATCCAAAGTTCATTAAAACCTAATTGAACTTTTAGGTACAACTCCAAACTTGACTATACTCAAGAGTTAATTGATCTAAATACTATAAAGATTAAAATTAACTCTATAAATTATTCAAGTAGCTAAACTTGAAGTCAAACTCAAGTAAACTGTTTTTCAATTGAAGTCAAGTAAAATAATCAATTATTTGAGCAGCTTTCAATCGCACTTATAATTGTTCTTTGTTGGAGTTGACTGTTTCTCTCAGCGTAGTTATTGCACTTGTTCTGATTATTGGGTCATGCCTTATCCTTCATCTATAATCTAGGCCTAATGATCGATCATAACTCGGTTTCTTATAGCGATGATTTGAAGGCTAATAAAGCAGCAAGTTGCCTGGACCTGGTGTTGAAATTCATGGAGGCGCATTTTAGGATTGATTTTAAAATTTTAGTAAATCGATTCTTTGCAATTAGTTTTGGAGGGACAAAAATGGAAGCAATGGAAGCAACTTGCTTTGAAATATGAAGAATTTTTTCACCTTGTAATATAAAAAAAAATTGTTGTAATATCACTTGGAAGACAACATGGTTTATGCTAATCGAAGTATGCGGTTGAATTTTGTAGTCTCAAGTTGTGTATTATTGTTGGAGTCAAAGTTTTAGCCAAAAGGTCGTTATTGCATCAATAAATAAAATCGTTTGAGCAAATATGGCAATGTTGTAATATCCTGATTCCTGCTAGTTTTACGGTTTCTGATGTATATTTTGTGTTACCTGGGTTAAAATTCATAAAAATTCAAGCTATGTTTTCTATGTGTCCGATATAATATTAAACGAAGAAATGGGACATTTTGAGAAAAAGTATAGAATTTGATTAAAGTTTGAAAAGTTTATCAGAATCTCACATATATTATACTCGAACGATATGCTATTCTATTCATATATTATAATTGCGCTTTTTTGCAGTTATTAATTGTTTATGCTATGGATGATTATATGACTGATTAAACTTGCTTATGAGGTCACTAGGTATTTGACCATTGAATTTGGTACTAACATTGTAGTTTTCTAGTGTGGAATGATCTTTTTATACATCAAATGCATTTACTTTAGAGAACATAATGCAACATTCATTACATGATGAATACGAGTCCAAAAGGATAGATATGACTTAGTACAACTAATATTCTTATAGATTGAATTTGTTAGTTGGTCTATATGGTCTAAAATGAATCCATCTCAGAAAAATTGATAAACTTGTAAGTTACCATTAGCCACGGAGACTTATATTGTCAAATAATGAGAGTAGATTCGTTAATGCTTAAAAGAGATGAGTGAATAATTAAGTGATTCTACAACTTTCAATCTTCAAACATCATCCATAATTCTTGAGCATGTTTATGTTAATCTGTTCCTGGTGAGATGAAGTAGAGAATTCACCCTTTTTGTTTTATTTGTTAAACTTTAGTTACATCTTTGAGTAGCTTTAGTTAGTCGATTTACATATGTCTAAAACTTAAATCTTTTTAGAGTTTGTGTTAATAGTTTGGGATTAATGAAACCTATAATATTTGTTTCGCGACTCATTTTTTCGGTTGCTTGCCCGGTCGGTGGTGCTTGCTGGAGCTCACGATATAACATTTTTTATACCTCTTCCTTATGTAAATAGCAATTTGATCAGCGTCTCATACTTTTGCTATTGACTTATAGAGGTATTTTTTAATCAGTAGTTACGATATAAGATTTTATATCATGTATGTAAAATTTTTAGAAAATAAATTATGGTTCAAACAGCAAAAACTAAATTGTACCATGCTATATAGCATTGTAAGTTTCTTATAACCTCTCCTACTCGTAATATTTAGAATAAAGCACACACAAAACAACAAAAATTCAACACAAAAACGACAAAACAAGGTTAGATAGGAACATGATGACCGAAAGAACCGCTATCATATTGAATGCTTGAGTTTGATCAATGGGTTCATCATTACCTAGCTAGTGTTTGGTATGTACCATGTACACGTGATAGGGACACTGTACAAGAATGTTAAGGTGGATGCTTTAATCCTTGGAATAATAACGAGAGACTTGAATTTGGAAACCGCCCGTGAATACTTGATTGGCCTGAGAAAGATTAGATAAGGTTGCAGTCCCATCACAATTCTGTCAATTTTTTGAACCGTCCATGAGCATTATCCAACAGTTTCTTCGAATGAACCCCATTGCTTCGGTTTTGGGTGGATGGGAAAATGATTTCTAAACAGAAATATGAAAACTTAACAAGCTTCTATCTATATTTTCACGTGGAATAAATGGTAACATCTTTATTATCATACATTAAATTTAATATTACTCTTTCAATAAAATGAATTAAGCTAAATTTTTTTTTTATCTCAATAATTGTAACAACGTTAAGAGAGAAAAGAAACAAAGGGAAAAAAAATCCACTATGGTACAACGGATTGCCTAAGCACAAATTCCAACATTTTCAGCCGATAACCTTGCTTGCGTGATAAGAATTTTTGCAAATTTTGTGATTGGTAGCATCCTTTCCTCGGTGATATGCAACTACAAGTCAACAATTAACAGCAGAAAATTCAGTCTTTTCCTGTAGTTAGCTATATATTTTTATGTAAAAGAGAGAGATCTATATACATGAGAGAGTGCGCTAAAAGTCAAAAGAATTAATACATTTTTTTTTTTCCTTTTATATAGTGTCGAACGAGAAACATGTGAGTGTGTACACATTTCATTTTTACTCTCTTATATTTTAAGAATTTTATTATTTTATTATTTCTTTAAGAATAAAAAAAAGGTTCTAATTAAAAAATATAAAAAATTAGAAAATACAAAAAAACACATAACGATTTGAAAAAATACAAAAAATTAGGATAGACATTTTTTTAGATTGTTTTTAGCATCATTGAGTAATATAGACTTGGTATTTCATTTTTATGATTAAATAATACCTAAGTGTGCACAATTATTAAAATTAGGCTTCATTTAAAAATCATTATTTTTACTTTTTATTCTTAAAACATGCGTACATGACTTGGGAAATTAGGATTTAATATTAACTTGAAACTACGTTTAGCGTCATCTATTTATTTATTTTTACTTTTATGTTTAATTATTATTATTTATTTCTGAAAAAAAAAATTAGGCCCATGTTGTTGCTGGGCTCAAAAAAGCCCAACGGACGAAGGATCAACTTTTGACCCAAGTAAGCATGCTTCAACGTACCTTATTTTATTTTCACTAGACATGTGTAATGCATGCATGTGTGGTGGTACATGTACAGCACATGAACACACAACTAATGCTCCATCTTTTACATAATTTCTACATATGAAAATCAATGTGATCTTCTTCATTTTTTACTTGATTAATTCACATTTTCATGCAAATTTTATCGAATTGAATATAGAAATCTAAAGAATACTTGGAGTACTACTACTTGGTATCCATTTTTTGTCTACATTCATCTTCTTAGAGAGTCAAATGGACATTAAAATTACCCCTAGCTTAATTTTCGAGATTAAGCATCAATGGCTAATTCAACCTTTGACGCCACTTTTCAAGCTTATACAAGATTGGAAATCTTTAAAAAGAATCCTAAGAAGCTCAAATCATCATCAATTGTCAATGTCACTCACAAAAATCACATTTACAAACTCTCTCTCTCTCTCTAGGCTACATTACACTCTCCCTCTATAAGATAGCTCAAGCTCGAAGCTTTTCAAGCAAGAGCACCACCATTACAAATGTTCTTAAGTCGCTAGCCTCTTAGTCCATCTCTTCTTGCGAGATGTTGTGCTCCTATATACGAGAATGATGACTTGAGCTTTCCAAACCCTAAGCCATCATAGACGTCATTTGAAACATTAGCTACCACCGCTCCTCACTCCATAACAACCACAATCCAGTGATCTCCACTCCTCAAAACTTAAGCCTCAACATTCAGTCGAGCTCCAATAAGTCACCATACGGGTTCTGTACCGCCACCATCATGGGCCACTTTCGAAATCCCACCAAACCACCACTAATAACCAAAGCATCAATTCTACATCTACATTCATCAATAAGAAACACATGAAAATAACATTCCCATCCAAATTACCCCCGAGAATTACTTCTCAAGCACCCTTAGTCACCATTGTCTTCTTCCTTACTCCAGCTACGTGCAGAGCATATAAGATTTGACCAGCATCCATCTATTGTTAGGTCTAGCCCCTTTTCTCTTGTTTTTTGTCTTTTTTTTTTTTCTTACTTTATTCCATATAGATAAATATGTACATAAACACATAAAAAATTTAAAAAATCCACTTTCAATTTAGATGTTTACCTTCTTTTAAAGAATTCTACAATTTTAAAAAGGTAATTTTAACACATAGAAAAAATTTATTTTCCAAGTAAATAAAATAAATAAACATTTTCAAAATTATTATGTTTAGCATTTTTTCAAAATAAAACACCAAATTAGAACCCTTTAGATTTTTCCTTAAACATAGATAAATGGATAAAAACGTATATCAAATCGTGTTCAAAGGTTAAAAGAAATCGACAAATTAAAATTTTATAGAACAAACTATGGATGTTTAACTTAGAGTAGTGAGTATGTAGGCACCGACACAAATCTACGAGACGACTTAAAACATGTAAATTTGAATAAATGGGTGTATTGAAAAATAAATTTAAATTCAAAAGGTTAATGTGGTACTTGTTAGAGTTTAATAAGTTAGCCCTTGAATTTAAAGTTAGTTTTTCCATAGAGTAGTGGCTAATATATAGATAATTTATCCATTAGTTATAACTTAACGCTTTTCTCCAACTTTGATTCAATGGAAACTCCAAAATTTTTTTTATTAAAAAAAAAAGGATTTTCTTAATTCCTAATCAAGGGTTTATATCAAGTGGATATGAATAGATATAAGATTTGATATAAATTGGATTAAGGAAAATAAAAAAAAAAAAAAAAAAAACCAAAAAATTTTAGATTCGATTGCTTAGCGACTCCATTAGAGACATCAAGAGAGCTAACAACTTAAACCTTTCAAAATTAAATTTATCTTTCAAAATACCCATATTTGTTTATCATTATATTGTAAATAATCAGTTTTAATTGTTATATGCATATGTGCAATACATTAGGATATTAGGTGGGGTAGGGAGTGTTATATATTACATCATGGATGCAGAGTAGATATAATCAGACAAAAGCCGTCTTAAGACCTTAGGACAAGGAGCTATTGTATAAGTTCCAGGTGTAGTAAGGCAATCATCACTTAGGGCTGATTAGACTACCCCACTTAAGCTTCAATATGACCAATGAACCGTTTTCTTGAATGCGTGTGAGATCATAAGCTTAAGGACATTTAAAGGAAATTTACATCCATAACCGCTAAAACGTAAGGGAATACTCAAAAGATGGTTTCAATTTTTCAATCAAAATTAATAGAAAGTCATATAAGACAAGATTGGGCCTGTCCTTTCACTAGTCAAAGTTCATATCAATATTACCATGGTAAGGGCTTTGGTCTACTTTTGGGACCCTCAAGGTCAATCTTTTTATTTTGGCCCATATCGATGAAGCCTAACTGTTGAAGAATACTCTTATTTGTTAGGAGTCCCCTTTATCGGGAGCAGATGGTATGTTTTAGATATCACGGCTGGGTTAGTAAGACCTTTATTAAACTATTAGGCCTTTGCAAATTTGCACTCTACAAGATTTGAGCAGATCACAATAGGAGAATCATTAAGATGGATTATCTTTTTACCTGGTTTGCAACCCCATCCAGTTACAAATGGACCTTTTTGGTGTAAACCTTGAAGCCTAGCAACAGTATAGGATTAACGCTTACATATTGGTTGCCTTTTGGTCCATTTTATTTCCTAATGGGGTATTTCACATACACCACATGATTATTGAGTTGGTAACCCAATTTTTAGAAGGAAAGTCTTGCATCTCGATGTTACTAAGTAAACAAGCCAGACTACTTGGTTGTCTTCAGGAGGAAAAGAATTGAAACTTAAAGACCAATATGGCCTTACTCATGGTTTAGTTTATTAGTTATGTATGGAGCCATAAACTTGACCTCTTTCATAGGAAAGGTATCCAGAAGATGAATCACATTGATGCGTTTACTATTATCATTGAACCCACTAAAAATGTTACTACCTATTACTAAGTCAGAGTTTTTCAAAAGTTTTGTACCAAAGACATCTCTCAAGTTGTCAAATGAACCGAGACAACTAAGTTGAGGAAAAGAGAGAAGATTGAAGAGGAGCCAAGACACCATAAGAGAAAGAGGATCTAGACTTTATAGATTATTTGTAATAAATTTTGAATAATGTATTGGAAACTTAAAAAATGCAATAAAAATCATCTATATGTCCTCATATTGCATTTCTGATTTCTCTTATCTTTACTTATAAATATTCATTGTTAGTATTGTTAGCTTATGTTTGAATAATTTTGTGAAGTAAAAAAAAAAAAAAAACTTTCTAAGTAGGCTCATAAAAGTCATGTCCTTAGGGTTCTAATTGTAAATATTTGATTTCTTTTACAAGTCATTTTCTCAGCACCTTCTGTCCTAACTCTTTCCATTCTTTAGTTAATTCTCACTTATACATCATTAGCATTATATTTCTTATAGGTTGCCATGTAAATCCTTACAGGTTATAAATGACTGATTATTCCCTTAGAAATGTTTTTTCTACTCCTTTCTCACAACTTGTAAATTATGCCTTATCCTTGTATTCCACTATCTTTTTTCTTTTTCTAAAATAAGTCCTTTTCCCTTTCTCTAAAAGAAAAGTGGTTTTTCAAAAAAAAAAAAAATCAAGGAGTTGCTAATAGGTATGGATCCTATTAAGAGCAATGGCCAATAGTAGAAATAATGACAATCTTAATAGCATCAACTCTAGAGAAGTAAGGTTTCATTCATTTGAATAAACAATGGAAAAAGTGACTAAACAAATGAACTTCATGGTTAACAGCGTAGTCTTACTTAAAGCAACACCAACAAACAAAGAGCATTAGCTTGGGAAGGAAACTATTGAATTCCTAAAAGTTAATCCAGTGTTGGATCCTGATTCTTTTAAGGATGATTTAAGACTAATCAACTCAAGGCCTAGTCAAAATAGTCTTAAAGAGTGACAAAGGAAGTTAACCCAACAAATTTATGAGAGGATGAAGGCATTTAAGAGTCATGACCGATTTGAACAAGTTGGCACCATCAACTTTTCTACATAAAATATTGAGGTCTATCTTGAAAAATTCAAAGTACCAAATTTTGAGAAATATGACAAGACTGAATGCCTTAAGCTCCACATCAGGCTATATCTAAGCAAGATGGCTTGTTAAATTAAAAACGAGCAACTATTGGTTCAAACATTTCAACATAGCTTCATTGAGCTAGCTTTGTCTATGTACGCCCAATTAGATTTAAGGCAATTTAATACATGGGATAAGGTAGCTCGAGCATTCTTCAAACATTACAAATTTAATATGGAGATAATACCATTTATTTGGGACTTAAGCAATATCAAGAAAGATGATAACGAGTCCTTCAAGGAATACGTTCAAAGATAGAGGGACATTGCAACGAAAATCACCTCCCCTTTATTAGAGAAGGAACTAACTGAATCATTTATCCAAACGTTGAATGAGCCATATTTTAATTGTCTCTTGGGATAATCAACTACTAGCTTTGCAGATGTAGTTTTAGTAGGCAGTCGCATAGAGGAGGCAACAAGAATAGGTAAATTGGCTAAAGATTAAATTATCTCAATAAGTTTCAAAATGGCTATAAATTCAATAGATATTGAAATAAAGATGCTCAAGGCATCTTACTCTAATCTCGATCCCAATAACTCAACTCTTTCATCAATTAAGAGAGGTAGGAATGCTAAGCCGTACACCTTGTCCACTCGGACACAAGCTTTAAAGGCTGGATCTTGGCTAACCGTGTAAATATCACATGTACTCGATGGGTCATTCTATAAAAGAATGTTGGAAACTAAAGCACAAGATTCAAGACCTAATTAATATCGAGTTACTTTAAATAGACGTTACCAACCACAATGGACTAAAGGTTAAGGTTAATATTCCTTTGCAAAACATTGGGTCATGCATTAACATGATAGGAAAATCTAAATGGAAGAGGGGTAAGAGTTTAAGTCAAGGGAAGCTAGGGCAATTCAACAAAAGCCAAAGATTGAGGGGCAACTATTAAGGAAGTCTAAGTACTTTGTGATTTGTAATTTCAAAAGTTTTGCAGATAAAAGTTCTTCGTTTCTTGAATATATCCTAGTAAAATTTTCTATTGGGGAAAATGAACTCACTTTTTGGTATCTCATTTTGAAAGTTTAGAATAAAAAGAGACAAATCGAATCCTACACACCAACCTTAAAAGCGCTTGAGAGTTTAGTACCATCATTATGAAACTATTAGACTCATTCCTTAAAGGACATTTATCTTGAATTTGATAAGCGAATCAAAATGAAGTTAAGCATTCATTTTTAATATCTTAAACACAAAATCTTGTGTCAACCCCATTAAGCCTTTAAATGGATTATTTTTAAAATTAAACCATGTCAAGAACCACCTTACAATAGGGCAAATAGGAGGTCAAAGGCATTAATCAAGAGAAAAGGTTATAACTAATTTGTGCTTGCTCCAATTGCATCAATTTAGCGATAATTATCAGCATCGATAATTTATTTCCTTTAATATGAAGAAGGGCTTTCATCCTAGACACAAGCCACATATACCTTAAGTCATACACTAAAAGAAGAGATCATTACCTTTGTCTTAGGGCAAATTGAAAAAAAAAAAAAAGAGAAAATGAAAAGATGAAATATTTTTTTAGAAAAAGAAGTCTACAAAAATAAGAAGATCAAGTCTAAAGCCCTAAAACCTGAAAGGATAGGTGCATATACCTCAAAAGGCCTAGTTTTGAAATAAGGCCCTTCCCTCAAAATAAGAACCCTTAAACTTGAAAAAGTGAGGACAAATACCAAAGTTCCTCCTAAAATTCATAATCCTCAAAGAAATTATGGCTTATATCCCATCTACCATTTCACCCCTCCTTAAAAGCCCTTTTAATTGGAGAAAATAACTTATCAATGGTAAAAGTTACTTTTGAAATTGAGACAAGTATAATTTTAGTTTCACCTATAGTATTCTTAACTTGTAAGCCTTGGTTAAAAAGTGACTCTTTCAAAATGTCATTTCATTAATATCCATTTTTAAAACTAATGACCAAAAACCCAAAATTACATTATAGTTTGAAAAAGACCTAATAGATTTATTAAAGTATATCACTTATAAGATAAACCATAATTTTTGGCATTGTAGTCAAAAGTGAAAATTTGAACTGAGAAAAGGTAAGGAAGCCCTCTTAATATAAATTAATCAATTATGAGATATCATTCTTATGACTGAAAGACATTTGAAAGGTCTTTAAAAAATTTATTGCCCTTATGATCATTAATACAATTCAAAGTACGTAGTAGGCATGAAGCTCGAATGCATATTTAAAGTTCAATGGAAGTGAGAAACTAGTAAGTGGAATGGGGTTTTGGGATGTGAATGTATATGGATATTACGCACCAAAACACAAACACAATTAAGATGGTGAGCTCGAAATAGGGTTTGACGCAACTCACAAACACTAAATCAACACTTGGGTTTCAAGTAGAAGTTATTTATGACTCACTAACATGCTCAAATGAGAGGTTCATCACAATCTTAAGAAAAAAGATTGATAAGAATATAGGTAGATTAGATAGGAATAACACGCTCAATAATCACTTAAAAATGAGATAAGCTTAAAGCAAGCTTTGAAGGAAATTCTCTAAGGAATATTGTAAATAATTGATGATTGTTCTCTACTACTTACAAAAGTTACTATTTATAGCATATCCTAAAACCCTAGTAGCAAAAATGTAAATAGGATATAAGGCCTTAAACCTTAAAGTAGGCTCACGACTAAAGTTAAGGAAAATATTTACAAGTATACAAAACTGTGTTAAACGATGTGTTTAACTAGAAGGTTAATGTGAAGGGTATCCGAGCTACTTTAGGGTAAGTTGGGTTTAGGTAGGATCAGTTCAACAGTTAGTTGTCTGAGCTGGAGTTAGATTCCTTAGAGTCTTATTATGCTTAGCTGAGCTCCTAATGAGGTTAGCCTACAGTTGTTAAACTCGTAGATTGCATGTAACTAGATTCTTCATGCCATGCCAAGTTAGTCTTTGGATTTGGGGCCTCAACTGTTTAGTCCCGAGTCTTCTTGGTAGCCAATATAGCTATTGTCAAGATATCTTTCTTTTCTTTCTCAGTCTTCTAGTATCAACTCGGCCTTAAGTTGGGCAGGTCAGCCGTGTCTTAAAGATGGTCATAGGCCAATTCTTATCATTACCTTAGGGCTAAATAAAAGTTGTCCTCAACTTAAAGTAATGAGCATGGGCTTAGATGCCAAACATGCTCCTCTTCCCTTTTCTTTTAACCATAGGAGCCGAGCTACTCTAGATCTCCTCAACACTCATAAAGGTCAAGCAATAGCTTTTCTCATCCTTTTAAACTGTATAAATGTTGAAGAAGCCATCATGGATTACTCTCCAGTCATACTCTTAAGGATGGCCAAGAATTAAATTTGCTACAATCATGGGTGTTATGTCAAAGTCAAGCTCATCCCTATACTATCCTATCTTGAATGCTATCGAAGGCCGGTAATAGGGATAGGTCCAAGCTTGCCGAAAGCTTAAAGAGATTATATGGAATGTGTAAAAGAATGAAGATGTGAATGAAAAGCAAGCAAAAACCCACAAACAACTCTAAAGGATATAATGCACTAATGGAAATTTCGAGGACTCATGGCACAACTCAATATGATGTACAAATTGATCCGATGAGGTTACTCGTCATCTAATCTTGCTTAAGGGTTAAGATAAAAGTGAAATGAAAGTAAACAATCACTATTTACAAAAAGGAAATATCAAGTGTATTAATTAAAAGCTAATGATTCTGGCTATAAGTATAAGGGTATTTATTCCCAATAAGTTAAGGTAACTTGCTTAAAAGGGGAAAAGACAAAAAGGGTATTTCCCAAAAAGTAATGTATAAGAATAAAAAGGGTAAAAATAAATATTCAAGAAAAACAATAATTAATGTAACAGATTCTATACGTGGTCTTATACATGTGGCAAAGGTGCATTAGTAAGGCTGTTAGAGGATGCAGACAAAAGAATACGATCAAATTGCTTGTCCAAGCAGGGGTGATTGAGGATTCATCTAGGGTCTCTCTCTCGGCTTCTCAACAAGGATGATGTAGAGTAACTAGTCGGCTTAGACATAAGTGAGTAAGCGTACATGATTTAACTATTGTCTTAGCATTCTACAATTCAACATAAAACCTTCAAGAAGTGGGCAATCATACAGCTCGACATGCAGAGCTGATCAACAAGAAAGCTTTAGCAAGAGTCGGCTGGAGTAGGAGGATTTGCCTTACCATTCCCTCTAGCTTTCGAGTTTGGCTATAAGTTAAAGCCTCAATAACTTGATTTCTATCATTCCCTTCGAGTTGATTTAGATTTGGGATCAAATCTGAATGGTTTTCTATCAACTCTCTATTAGGGTGATATGGACTAAGGTTGGCAACATTGAACATATCAAAAACCCCATAATCTTTTGGTAGCTCCAACTTATAGGCATTATCATTGATCTTCTGAAGGATTCTAAAATGTCCTTTAGCTCTTGTAGATAGATTTGCTCAGAAACCTTTCCTTACTTAGGTGTAACCATACTAAGTCTCTTGGCTGGAATTGTTTAGCTCGCCTACCCTTAGCCTTCTCTCACATTCTTCTGGTAGCTTAATCGATCGGCCAAGCAACTTTATTGTAGATGTATTGAAGGGATTGTGCTCGAGCTTTCGCGTCAGGGTCTTCTTGCTCAAATTCAAGTACAGGGGTATGATTAAGAGGTAACTTGGGATTGAAACCACAGACAACTTCGAAGGGGGTCTACTTAACGGTGTCATGTATAGTTCGATTGTAAGCGAATTCGACAACTAGTAAGCAAACATCTTAATCAACCAAGTTTTTGCCCATTGTAGTTCAAAACAGTAATCCCAAAGTACGATTAACTACCTCTATTTAGCCATCTGTTTAGGGATGACAAGAAGTACTAAATAGTAGTTTAGTCCACATCCGTCACTATAGGGTCCTCCAAAAATGGCTCAAAGATTATTGGGTCTCTATCTAATACTGCACTCCTTAGCATGTCGTATAGCCGAATAAATTCCTACAAGAAAAGAGAAGCAATAGCCGAAGCATCATTAGTTTTGGAGCAAGGCACAAAATGTGTCATCTTGCTTAACCTATCCACGATAACCATTACAGAATCTTTGCCATAGGCAGTTCATGGTAATCCGAGAACAAAGTCCATGCTCAACTTAGTCCATGATTTTGTTGGAACAGGCAAAGGCATTGCCTTCCCTTACTCAGCTTGGCATTTAGCTCTCTTACATACAACATAGCCTTTTATAACTCGATACACATCATACCTTATTCTCGGCCAGAAGAAATGACTATTCAACAGCTCATAGGTCTTTCTCTCCCTAAAATGCCCGAAGAGTCCTCCACTATAGGCTTCCCTGATCAATAATTCCCTTAATGAATAGGTTGGCATGCACAATTTCCTTCCTTGGAACAAGTATCCATCTTCTACATGATACTCATCCACTGTTTTTCCACCAACACATTGCACAAGAATGGGTCTGAAGTGTAAATCCCCAGAATACTGCTCTTTAATGCTTACAAACCCAAATAATCTTATTTGCAGTTCATTTAGGAGTGCATGCCTTCTCAAAAGAGCATCTGCAACCACATTGCTCTTTCCTTATTTATATTTTATTATGAAGTTAAACCTTTTAAAGAATTTGACCTACTTCGCTTGCTACTTCGACAACTTCATCTAGCTTTAGAGATACCTAAGAAACTCATAGTCAGTATAGATGATAAATTCTCTTGGTAATAGATAATGCTGCCATACTTACAGTGCTCAAATTAGTGCCAAGAGTTCTTTGTTACACATAAAGTAATTTAGCTGAGGTCCCTTAAGCTTATCACTATGGTAGGCAATTGGTCGGCCTTCCTACATTAGGACAACGCCTATTCCAATGCTTGATATGTCACATTCCAACTCAAATACTTTCTCGAAGTTAGGTAAAACTAATACAAGGGTTAAGGTCAATCTTTCCTTCACCTTGGCAAAGCTTTTCTCCTCCTTTTCCTTCCATTTAAAGTCAGTGTTCTTCTTTATTAACTCAATAAGGGGTGCAATGTGGATACTAAAATTCTTAATGAATCTTTTGTAGAATGAAGCCAATCAATGGAAACTTCTTACCTCGGCATAAGTAGTTAAAGTCGACCACTTGACGATTGCTTAGATCTTCTCGTCATCCACTCATAAGTCTCCTCTACTTACTACGTAGCCTAAAAATACCACTATCTCCTAACAAAAGCAATATTTCTTAAGGTTGTTGAATAATCTCTCGACATAGACATTTAGCATAGCTTGGAGATGTTTACAGTGACTCAGCATGTTGACGCTGTATACTAGGCTATAGTCAAAATACATTGTGACACACTTCCCCATTAGATGTCTTAGCACATGGTTCATCAATCTCATGAAAATGCTCGAGACATTCAATAAGCTAAATGGCATGACCATTCACTTATAGAGCCTATGCCGAGTTTTAAATGCAATTTTCTACTCATCTCCTAGCCTCATGCGAACTTAATGGTAGCTGGACTTTAGATCAATCTTACTGAAGATCTTGGCTCCACTCAATTCATCCAACATATCTTCCAACTTGAGGATTAGATACCTGTATTCGATTGTTATCTTGTTCACTACTCGGCTGTCAATACACATCTGCCAAGTTCCATCCTTTCTTGATACTAGAAGTGCCGGCACAGTATAAGAGCTGAAACTTTCCCTAACATACCCTCTCTCAAATAATTCATTAACTTGTCGTTGGAGTTTAAAAGTCTATTCAAGATTCATCCGATAGGCTAGCTTATTTGGCAGGACAACGCTAGGTATTAAGTCAATGCAATGTTCTATGCCTTAGATAGGAGGTAATCATTCGAGTAATTGCTCTGGGAACGAATCAGCGTACTCATCCAACAACTCTTTTACTTCCTAAGGTAGTTTACCCTGCTCCTTCAACTCTAATAGACACTTAACCAATAGGAAGGTTGGTGTGTCGACTTGAATAACCTTTCGAAGCACAACTCTACTCATCATCAAAGTCTTCTTCGATCCGCAAGTAAGTTTAGCCTACAGTTTGTTAACTTCATTAGTCGGCATCGAGTTCAGTGTGATCTTCCTACCATCCTTCTCAAATATATATGTGTTCCGGAATCCATTATAGATAACTCTTCTATCAAATAGCCATGGTTTACCTAGCAACATGTGGAAAGCACACATAGATAGTACATCGCAGAGAATCTAGTTAGAGTAATTTCTAATAATAATCGACAGTAGTACTTGTCGAATGACACGTAGTGCTTCCTTCTCACTCAACCAGTGCAACTTGTACAGCCTCAAATGTGCAACAATCGGTGACTTCAATTTTGTGATCAAAGCAGCTGATGCCATATTGGTGCAACTACCACTATCCATAATGATGGCATACACCTAATCATTCACCTTACAGGTGATATGAAATAAATTCTCTATTTGCTCTTCTTCCCATGAAGGTTCCATGTTCATTATGCATTAGACAACCAAGATCAACTAGTCCAAGTCTTCAACAAACACAGCCTCCTCAATCAGTTCGTTCTCCTAAGAAACTTCTTTCTCAGCAATGCTCTCCTCCTCCTTAGGTTCCTCATCAGTACTCTCTACTTCCAGCTTTAGGACATCTCCCTTGATGATCATAGTCCTTCGGTTCGGGTACTAAGCAGCCATATGTCTAAACCCTTGGTACTTGAAGCATTAAATCCGGCTCGTCTTCCTACTAAATCCTTACCCTTTCTCATAAGTTCAAGTCGGCACATCATCATTAAGTCAGCCCTTTTATTCAGCTTAAACATCTACCCTTTGGATCAGTTCAGTACTTAGCTAAGCTCAGTAACTTCCCTATCCTGGTTAGCTAGTCGATAGTCTGGTTAATACTCAACTTGTTTTTTGCCCCTCTACTTATTGAGCTATTTGAATAGCTTCATCCATTGTGGTGAATCATTGGATTTCTACAATGTTTCGAATGTCACATCTTAATCTAGTAAGGGACCTAAAGATCGTTCGAGCTAGTGGTTCCTCTACTTCATAGCAGATCATAAGCATTTGAAATTCTTGAACATGCTCATCAATAGTCCAACCTCCTTGTCTTAGCTCTTGAAGTCGAGTAGAAGTATCTTGCAAATAAGTATCTAGCATAAATCTATTTCTGAGTATTCTCTTCATCTTAAGCTAAGTATTAATCTCTCTATATCATTCACGTCTCCTTATAGCCCTGAAATTTTTCTACCACATAGCGGTATATCCAAAAAATTCAACAGTAATAATTCTCACTTTCTCGTAATTCTCATATTAGTAATAGTCAAACACATGCTCCACTCTTTCTTCCCATTCTTAATATTCATCCACACTCCTAAATCCATTGAAGCTCAAAATCCGAAGCTTTACATGGTCAAAAGCTCTGAGTGCCCGAACTCGCTCTTCTTCTTCATAATACTCTTCCTCATCCTCTTCTCCCAAATCTCCTAAGTAAATCCTTCTCCTCACTCATCAGCCTACTCCTCCAACTCGAACTTATCAAGCTTAGTTTTGAGCTCTCATAAGTCAAGTAGCTTTGGGTGTTATGCATAGCTTCAACAAGTCAGTAAGCCAATACATAAACAACTCAAGTCATGTCTACTAAGAGGTTAGCCACCTCATCGAGTTTTTCGTCCATACTTCTTGGAGTACCCTAAGATTATCGATCATGGTAGACAACACTACTATTGTCGACTCCAACACCAACGTTAACACTTGGTTCCATCATTTCTCTAATAGGTTTAATTCTCAAACTCTTTGATTAAGTGTTTTAGTAAGCACTTCCACAAACCAAAAACTTAATAGCTAGTAAACACAATAGTTAAACGAACATAGTAACTTGCTCTATTTCACATAAGCAAAACAAAGTAGAGGCAAGATTTCAAAACAACTGCTACAACTCAAATGAAACCTCTACTCTGATACCAAGATGATGCGTATTGCAACTAAGAATAGACAAAGCCAATAGTAGGGATGGGTTCAAGCTTACCAAAAGCTTGAAGAGATGATGGGGAATGCATGAAAGAATGAAGATGTGAATGAATAGTAAGCAAAAACCTGTGAACAACTCTAAAGAATATGACGCACCAATAGAACTTCCGATGACTCATGACATTACTCAATATAAGGTACGAATTGGTCCGATGAAATTATTCGCCACCTAACCTTACTTAAGGGTTAAGATAAAAGTAAAATGAAAGTAAACAATCATTATTTACAAAAAGGAAATATCAAGTATATTAATAGTAAGCTGATGATTCCGGCTACAAGTACAAGGGTATTTATCCCTGATAAGTTAAGGTAACTTGCCTAAAAGGAAAAAGACAAAAAGGGTATTTCCCAAAAAGTAATGTACAAGAATAAAAAGGATAAAAATAAATATTGAAGAAAAATAATAATTAGTGTAACAAATTCTACACGTGGTCTTGTACACATGGCAGAGGTGCATTAGTAAGGTCGTTAGAGGATGCAGATAAAGGAATACGATTAGATTGCTTGTGCAAGCAGGGGTAACTGAGGATTAGTCTGGGCTCTCTCTCTTGGCTTCTTAACAAGGATGATTCTGAGTAACTGGTCGGCTCAAACATGAGTGAGTAAGCATGCATAATTTACCTATTATCTTAGCATTCTACAATTCGGCATAAAACCTTCAATAAGTGGGCAATCATATAGCTCAGCATGCAGAGTTAATCAACAAGGAGATATTTAGTTTTGGTAAGAGTCAGCTTGAGCAAGAGGATTCGTCTTACCATTCCTTCTAACCCTCGAGCTCAACTATGAGTTAAAAGCCTAATAGCCTAATTCCTATCATAAGATGGTATTCAAGTTTTTGTTAAAACCCATCGATCTAAGATGGTGCTATACCCATCGATCTAAGATGATGCTATACTCAATGGTGTTCAATTTTTTGTTAAAACCCATCAATCTAAGATAATCCTATACATATTGATCTAAGATGGTGTTCAAGTTCTTAGTAAAGCTTATCGATCAAGATGGTGTTCAAGTTCTTGTTAAAGCTCATTGATCTAAAATGTGGTTATACCCATCAATCCAAGATGGCGCTCATATTAGTGTTAAAGTCAATAAATTGATAAACCATCCATCCAAGATGGCCATTTAAGATTTACTTTGTTTTCTCAAAAAACAACCATATTGTACTGTCCATCTAAGATAGTATCTTTAGGATTCAAGCCAGCTTATAGAACGTTGTCTTGTCTCACATCTCCTTTAGGTTATAGTCAGCTTATAGGGCACGATACCATTTAAAAAACCCACTATTGTGTCTCGGCCAAATCTTAAAGCACTCTCTTTCTCCTTCACTCTTTACCTAAATCCCCAATGAATTAAGCCTACAATAACTAGCTATTTGTAATGCTTTTTAGTATAGGTACATTCCCAAGGAAAAAATAGTATCACTTTTGCTTTTATAGTAAAGTTTTACTCAAACTTCACCACAAAAAGAGGCAACTGTAAATATTTCATTTTTGTCTTCTTCTATTTTTAGAATTTTTTAGTTTTTATATTTTTTTATTTTTTTCAAGAATAAAGGAAAAGGGTCCTAATTAAAAAATAAAATACTAAAAATTTTGAAAAAAATGAAAAAATAAAAAAAAAATAGAAAGATAGTTTTTTAAGGTTGTTTTTAGTATCGTTGGGTGACATAAATTAGGTAATTCATTTTTAGGGTTAAATAATGTCTAAGTATATACAATCAATAAAATTATGCTTAACTTAAAAATTATTATTTTTACTTTTTATTTTTAAAACATGCATATATGTGACTTAGTCAATTAGGATTTAATGTTGGCTCGAATTTAGGTTTAGTGTCATTTGTTTATTTATTTATTTTTTATTTCTAATTATTATTTATTTCCAAAAATAAATTAGGTCTGCATTATTAATGGGCTCAAAAGAGCCTAATGAAGAAAGGGTTAAGTTTTGACCCAAGTAGGTACACCTTAGAGTGCCTTTTTTTATTTCTACTGCACGCATGGTACGTATGTAGCACATAACCATACGCTTGGTTCTCCATCTTCTACAAGATTTCTAGAGATGAAAATCAATACGATTCTCTTCATTTTTTACCCAATTAAATCACCTTTTTAGGCAATTTTTATCGAATTGAATGTAGAAATCTAAAGAACACTTAGAATACTACTAATTGGTACCCATTTTTTTGTCTATATTCATCTTCTTAGAGAGTCAAAATGGCCATTAAAATCACCCCAAGCTTAGTTTCCAAGATTGAGCATCAACGGTTGATTTAGCCTTTGATGCTACTTTCTAAGCTTACACAAGCTTAGAAATCTATAAAAGGGACCCTATGAAGCTCAAATCATCATCATTTCTCAATGTCACTTACAAAAATCATATTTACAAACTCTTTCTTTCTTTAGGCTATGTTATACTCTCTCTCTATAAGATAGCTCGAGCTCGAAGCTTTTCAAGCAAGAGCACCACCACTGCAAATGTCCCCAAGTCACTAGCTTTTTAGTCTATCCATTCTAACTTGCTATCATGCTCTCAGATGTGAGAACCATGACTTGAGCTTTCCAAACCCTAAGCTGCTACCACTACAATTTGAAATACTGTTGATTGCCACTCCTCACTCTAAAACAACCACAATATAGTGATCTCCCCTCTTTAAAACCCAAGACTTGACTTTCAATTAAGCTCCAACAAGTCATTGTGCAGGTTATACGCCACTAATATTGTTAGCCAATTTCAAAATCCCACTAAACCACTACCAATAGCCGAGGTATCAATTCTACACCCACATTCATCAATAAGTAACACATGAAAATAACATTTCCCATCCAAATTACCCCTTAAAATTGCCTCTTGAGCACCCCTAGCAACCATTGTCTTCTTTCGTACTCTAGTCACATGCAATGTACGTAAGATTCGACCCAATTTCCCTATCTCAACCCAAACAACGCTCTTAACACACACCTACCTACTATTAAGTCTAACCCCTTCTCTCTTTTCATTTGTCTTTTCTCTTTTCTTATTTTATTCTATATAGATAAATATATACATAAAAAATGAAAAGAAAAATTTTCCTCTTTCAATTTAGATGTTTATCTTCTTTTAAAGAATTCTACAATTTTAAAAAGGTAATTTTAACACATAGAAAAAAAAAATCCATTTTCCAATTAAATAAAATAAATCAACCCTTTCAAAATTAGGTTATTATTTTTAGCATTTTTCCAAAATAAAATACCATATTAGGACCCTTTAAATGTTTGCTTAAATAAAGATAAATGGATAAAAATGTAGATTAGATCGTTTTCAAAGGTTAAAAGAAATAAATAAATTAAAATTTTGCAAAACGAACTATAAAAGTTTGATCCCAAATAGTAGGTAGTAGGTAACCATTCAAATCTATAGGGCGACTTAAAATACGTAAATATATATATATATATTTTCCCTCTTTTGTAAGTAAATTTTCAATTTTTTTTTTCATTTTCGAAAGTAGATATAGTTTTATTTATTTATTTATTTATTTGTGAATTTGAATAAATGGGTATATTGAAAAATAAATTCAAATTCGGAAGATTAAGGTAGTACTCATTAGGGTTTAATAGTTTAACTCTCAAATCAAAAACTCTGATTTTTCTTCAAAAATTATTTTCAAAGTTAGTTTTTTCGTAAATTAGTGGCTAAATTATAATTAATCTACCAATTAGTTATGACTTAAAACTTTTCGCTAACTCCAACTAAGTGGTGACTCCAATTTTTTTTTTATTTTTTTAAAAGAAAATCAAGCTTTTCTTAATCCTTAATGGAGGATTTATATTTAATGGATATAGGGTTCAATATAAATCTAATTAAAAAAAATAAAAACTAAAAAATTTCAAGCTCAACAAAATGAACGAGTGGATGCAATTGAAAGTAATTAAAGGGGAACTGGAAATTGTTCTCAATTATATTTTTTGTTGTTTTAGATAACATGCATGACATAAAGGAACTAATGGCTTCCATGCATTAAGGGAAAAGTGGGAATAAGAGTTACTTTATACCAAGTTTTTAGGTTCTTCGGTCATATTTGTCAATGTTGCAATTTTATTCATGAGATTCTATAAGTTGATAATTTTAAAAGGCTCTTTTAAGTTAAATTAGGTATAAAATCATTTTCCTATAGAAACTTGAGTTTTTAATTGAATTTACACGTTAAATTTGGTAAAAACTTATGTTTTAACTAAGTTTACCAATTTAACATTTTTAAATTAAATGAGTTTTTTAAAAATGCATCTAGGCTTCCACCAGTTGATTGACTATTAGGGTATTAGATCTTTTTTCCTATCCTATTCTAATTTTTTCCCTTTTTACTTTCTATTAGTCCTTCATTTAATGTTGATAACTTTCATTTTGATTTAGCTCTATTAATAAAGTTTGTAAAGAAAACTATATAATTAAGTTTATACTATCAGTAATCAAAATGAGTTAAAACATTTAGTTTTCTTTAATTCACACATCTTGAAACAAAATAATAGAAAAAAAATTAGTTTTGCCTCTACTTGTACTTATTTTGTATATGTTAGATTATAAATTAAGAATTTTTTATTAAATAAAAGAACTTAATTTCTTCATTTTTCCATTTGCATCATTTGTTTCAAAGTTTTTTTTTTTTTTTAACTACTATAAGCATATCTATAGTTTTTTTTAAGCTATTTTGTATAGGTATAGGTTATAGAAACTTATATTTTTATATTTTAATTTTACATTCCGATTTTACAAGTCTAATAGTGATTTTAGGTAGAATCATAAGTTTGACAACCTTATTCTCAATTATAATATTATAAAGATAATTTATAAAGATAAGTGATAAATATACCCTTGGTTAAATAATTTTTACACATTAAGAAAGGATGTAAAAGGGTTATCTTGTGGAAATACAGCTAACAAAGTCATAAAAATACTAAAGACATGAAAAAGGTTCAAAGAATTTTTGCACATTAAAAAAGATAGAAAAGGCGCTATATTTTAAAATTAGGAGTAACAAAGTTACAAGGTACTAACACCAAAAAATAAAAAATTCAAAGTTCTATAAAATATATAGATTTTAACACATGCCTTGCTATGAGGTTAATCCCCTATGCCATTTAGAGGTATTTGTGGTTCAGTTGAACTAACATATTTAAAATGGTTCAATTTAATGAACTAAATTGCTTCTAACGGTTCAAAGTTTTGAACCAGACCACTTTAGATGCAGTTCTTTTTGGTTCGATGCAGTTCATTTTGGTTCAATTCAGTTTAAACTACATTTAAAAAGCATTATTATTATTTATGATAATAATAGTCATTGTAATTTTCAACCAATATTGATATCCGAATTGAGAAATATTCTATAAGAATTAAAATCACATACATTATATGATAACATTTCATCTTAATGATAGTGAAGATATGTAGGTCAATGAGAGATAGCAGATAACTGTAAAGGAAAATGAGTGAACTATAAAAGGCTAAGAATAAAATGAAAAATGAAAAAAAAAAGGTAAATTAAGTTAGATTGAAAAATCAACTAGGTTTAAAACTAAAAAATATTGCTTATTTTTTTTTATTTTTTTATAAGAAGCAATTTAGTTCTAGTTTAGGCAATTCGGTTTGGTTCAACCCCAGAACAAAACCACAACTTGAACCGAAATACAAAAGAACCATATTTTGCTATTCAGTTTCGTTTGATGAATAACTCTAATGCCATTTGAAGTGTATCTCCAAACAAAAATTGGTGAGATATGAAGTGGATAAAATCATACTACCTTTTCATCTTAGATTTCTTACTTATTAGTATGTCTATGGTTGTACAATTAGGGATGCTACTACGTAGGTCCGAAATGAGTTTCTAAAATTAAAATCCGACTCTATACCCTATGCAGCTTTTTAAAACATAACTCGAAATTCTATAATGTTTTTATCTTATATCTAGTCTTGCTCATTGAGTCAAACTAGCCCGAATATAACCTCGAACCACTGGTTCACAGGTCAAATGAAGGCTAAACCGTGTCCGGCCAGGTTGGTTACAGTTTTAAGTCAATTTAGATGGCCTAACGATTCAAAAGCCAGTTCACAAAACCTTGAACAGGATTTTTTTTTTTAATATTTAAATTTTTAATTAGTTTTATCAATTTCTATTTTTTATTAATTTTAATAATTTCTATTTTTTTTATTAATTTTTGACTTGATCTAATTCCAACTATTGTGTATTTTTTCTCTAAACATGATCTCCTTTCTCTTTTTTTTTTTTTCAAATTGTAATAATTCGTTAATAATTTATAGTTTTCTTTATTAATTTCCAACTTAATATGTTTCCAATTTTTTTATTTTTTCCCCTCAAATTTTATCTTTTCTCAATATTCAAGTCTTTAAGATTCGATAAGTTTTACCAAAAGGCTTTATATTAACTTAAATTGAATTTTTCATCCATCCTTAATACATAATCAACTTATGAGTAGTTTTCTATCATTAGTTTAATCATATTATTTTTAGAAAATTATTATTCACCATCGCAAAAAAAGTAGTTTTAATATATTATGACCTAAAGAATATCATCTAATTATTTTTTATGACTTAATTGGCTCACTTCTCTCTCTCTATCTTTTTTTTTTTAAGGAGGTAAACCGACTAAGCCGACCCTAGGCCCGCTGCCCAGTTCATAAGCCACCGATTCAGGCAATTCCACACCCTTAAATCGCCTAAGCCTTTAGGGCCCAATAATTCAGGAAAGTAGTTTAGGCTTGGCCATTTTTAAGTAGGGCTAGTTTCAGACCAATTCATAGTTTGGAACCAATCTTTGCACGAGTCTACTTATATTTAGAAAATCCTTCCTTAATGAACAATCCAATCTAGTCTAACCTATAATAACAATTTGTTTTTTCAATGTAAAACAATTTCGCTAAATTTTTCAAAAGATCCATACTAACAGAATTAAGATTGAGCTAATCCATATTCCAATATCAATAAGTACATCAAACCACATTACAAGAAATTATTTATTCCTTCTAGCATAAACACTTAATCCAAATATCACAACTACCAATAAAATATAATTCCAAATCTAAAACCATAACCCAACCAATTCCTTTAAGAGCTTGTAATGAAGTCTTACCTTAGTTTACATCTAACATAGCATGCTTAGCCAATTCACTAGGAAGTAATCTCATAGCAATCTAAATCTCCTAAAATATATTATCATATTTATTCAGTACATGAAGTATATTGTGTACATAGTAATATACCAAGTGGCTATTATTTATATATATTACTTTTTTTTTATCTAATTCAGGATTTTCCATCAAGTTTTACCTTAGTCTCAAAACTTGAATTGAAACCTTATAGGGTTTTGAAACAAACCTTATAACCTATCTCATAACCCGTTCTAAAACGCTATAGAGGATTACGTTATTGAGTAAATAGTGAATTGGATGGATCGGGTATTCAATAATAACCTACATGATGGCATCCTTAAGTACAAATTGCATAACAATATTATAGGCCATTTCATCCACAAGTTTCACCAAATATGTAAATGGATGCCATGAGTACCACACAAGTGAACAATTATAAAGGATTTATGATCGCATCAATGTGGATCCGTGGAGATAATGGGTGTCCAACTGTAAAAATTTTAGAGCCATATCAAATAGTCTATGGGATCTATAGTGCAATCACTCAAAAATGACTATGTAATATAGTTAGGTGGTAACTACTCCTTGATTACAATAAAATCTCTTAAATTATAGTTAAAATAAATCCAATTAACAATAAAAACTATTTCATAAAAGTTGTTTGTAGATATCTTTCATGAAGCTATCAACAATTTTCCCTTTTTAATCATAAATCACCCTAAATTATAATAAATAAAGTCCACTAACAAGTAAAAATTATGACTATTATATAATTACTTTTAAGTAACTACACCATAGAATATACCCTTAAGAGTACCATATGGACTAACAATCTTACTTATTTATATATTTCCAAAGTATCCTCACCCTAATGAGAGGTGGCTCTAATCCTTGCGCTAAAATTTGTTTGTAGTGAGACTTTAAAGTGGTTTTACCAAGATTCCAACTTTTTTAATTTAGACTACCCCGTGCTCATCCTTGTAATGGGAGATTCTTACAGTTAGTCCCCTTTAGGTGATTGACTTTTCAATCGATTTTTTTTTTTCCCTTTTTAGTTAGCGGTAATGTTATGCTTTCTTTTATAATAATTTCTTTTTTTTTTTTTTTGGTAAACTATGATAAATTTTGTTACTTACAACTTTTTAGTAATAATGTATCTTCCTATTTCTTTTTTTTTTTTTTTATAATTGTGACAAAAAAAGTAATAAAAAATTGACACACTAAAATTTTTACAACCTTTTAGTAACATATGTATTTTTTTTTATAATATTATCAAAAAAATATACGTATGCACCAACGTCAGAAAAATCAGCAGCTGGTGCTAATTATCACTTCGATAATCAATGGTGTCAATATTTGTTAAGAACCTTACCTATATGCAAGTTCACATCATCATCTTTTTAGATAAGTTGATAGGCGTTCGAGACACTACAGCATCAAGACTGGAAGACACGTTTTAATTCTTGTAATACCATTGACTCCTGTTTCCACGCGATGGACACTAACCATTGTAGCGGCACACAAGTAAGGAAGGGCATCATAGGTGCAAAATACGAAAATACATATCAATGTACAGCCTTACATTTTTAATCTAATTGATTGTAAGTCGTAATTTAACATAGCAACAATATGAAACAGAGAAGCTTGCCACTTGAACTTTCAGAAGAATAGCTTTTACTGCACTAAGTCTAATTTTGGAAAAGAAATGATAGTCCCATATAAATAGATCTTTGATAATTTATTTTTCTTCTATATATGCATATTATATATATGAAAGGGTGGAAAAGTAAATGACAATTGAGGGTGATTAAACACCCATTACAAACACAGTCGATTGACATTTATAGGAATACTAGACTCCCTGGTATTTACAACACAAGATAAGTCCGCAAACAATATTTTCTAAACATAGTTTAGGTAATTTCCTGGATATGTTTAATTCGTGGAAACTGTGACTTAAGTACTTTTTGAGTATGTGGTATAATTTACGATTTGTAATGAACATATAGGATGATAGTGGTGAAACTCAGTTCTGCTAATTTGCAGAGGTCATTGAAAGAAAGTAAGTTGCAATACTCGATCAGATGATGGTTGTCCAAAATAAAAGTGACTGAGTGGATAAAATGACAATAGTGGGCAGTTAATCACCATTGTCTTCCACCACCACCTCCCACTCCCACTGTAGGCTTCTCATTTTCAATGTATGTTGATATAAAATGAATTCCGGTTGCTAAAAGTTGTTGCACCTCCTACCTTACACATTTAACACATTCTGAACAGAATTTTTTTCAATATTTATGCTGTTTCCCCTCAACCTGAACCAGTTTCACCTCAATGCCAAAACAACTTGAGCATAGCATGTTCATTCCGGTAGTAATAACTAAGCCATTCTGGTCCTATATCAGAATTCAGAAGTAGAATTAAGAAAAACGAGCAAATAAGAGTTCGTCGTGCAGTCAATGGAACATCCTAACTGGCTTTATCATACAATAATGCTGTGGTAAAACAGGAATAACTGATGTGGCAAGATAAGCGAAGAGATAAAAGATGAACTCAAGTTGTACTAAATCATAGATGACAAGAAAGCATGAGGTTCCAAAGAGCCCCCAAGTGCACATATCACAGCCAATAAATCTTTTTATTCACTTCACAGATCAAGCAGGAACTATCACTGAGGTTTATACTAAGGGTTCTAATACGAACTCGTCCTACATTGTTGTAGAAGCTGTAATAACCATCGGACTGATAAGATTGGAATACTTTGCCATCTTTGAAGATCTCGATATATGAAAAAACTTGAGAAATGCTCACAAGATTTATAATCACAAATAAATGCTGCAAAAGAAAAGTATTTCCACAACATTTCATGGATTGTAGAAATACAGTGAAACCATATTACCAGCACCAAGCTTTCAGAATAGCAATCAAATTCAAATGCAAGTTGATTCATTAGTGGATCATGATTCAAACTCAAAAAGTTGATCATTCTTCCCCTTTATCCCTCCCCATTCATGTTGGTGGTTGGGAGAAAGTGGGGGAGGTGAGTGCGGGATATAATTTACAAACAGAACTGGGTGAATGGAATCAGACGTAATCAGACAGGGGAATGATAGTCCATTTAAAATTTGCTAAAATAATCGAAAGAAAATCATGAATAAAGACAACCTGCAAATTGAACAGATACCAAGAATGTCAAGAGTATTAGTATAATGTGAAACCTGAGTAGTTTAGAACTAGAAAGGAAATCCTTTCCGAATGTTCTTCTTGGATGCTTCAGCCAATCTTTTGACACCTTTAACACCGCGGTAGAAATCCATGAGTTCACTTGCAACATCTTCAGGCTGACATTTAACGAAAGTTTCAATGAATCTCTTCTCCTCCATTCTGAGGGGCCTGAGTAGGTTGGATCCTTGTACAATCGTTCGAGATAGGAGACCTAGGTCTTGCAACTTCTCTAATAGAAGTACCCGAGGCCTCATCATGCTATCCAAATTAGAGTACAAGAGAAAGGGATTTTGGATCACCATCTGAGCTGGAAGTTTCATGGTCCCTAGGATGAAAGTCATGTTCCTCTGGACCTTGTCTACTGAGAGTGTCATCAGGAGAGGGGACTGCCCGAACAGGCGCAAAACCTCATCCTCAGAGAAGCCAAATTTATCAAAATTGGCAACCTTCTCACGGATAGTCTCAAGCCGAGAAATGCCAATAATTGTGACAACGTGCTTGTACATCTTGGATGAAGGGGAGACATGGGTCCTTCGGATGTATTCGAGCTTCTCCTCCTCAAAGGAGGATCGGGGGATCATAGTTGGGCGGGAAATGAGCATAGGGACCAAGTCCTCCCGGGATAAGCCTAAATGGTGCTCGTAAAGAGCAATGGCAGGTTTCATCTGGGAATGGAAGCTATAAGTGAGAAAAGAGGGATTCCTAACGATAGCTTTGCGGAGCAATTCCCGGGAACCGCCAAAGAGGGCAAGCAAATAGTTGAGACGTTCATCAAGATGGGCGTTAATCTGACAGCTGAGGAATCTGGGGCGGCAATTGATCACCTTGACGAGGTCAGGACCAGTGAGGCCAAGGTCACTGAGAATTTTGAGCTTGGACTGAAGGTGAGACGCGTTTGCATTTCGAAGCGAAGGACGCCGGGACAGCATCTTCAAAATATCGTCTTCACTGCAACCCCATCTCCGAAGCACCTCCAAGCTGCTTGTTAGGGGTGGCGGTTTGCTTTGAGATTCACTATCTGATTCCGCTTGGCATTTCGTCGAACAGGTGGTTGACACGATCCGAGAGCAGAAGAATAAGAACTTCGGTTTGGTAGGAGGGTTTAAGAGTCGCTTGCACAAACAGGGAACTATAGCTCTCATTAAACCTCAAACCTTGTAGTTTTTGCATGCAAAACAGGGTTAGCTTCACGAAAAGAAGCAAACCTAGTTACATACAATACGGTGCAACAGAAGTAGCCTTACCGGCTATGTGGTTTGGGCGGCAAGGGTTCCCGGCTTTCGCTAGTGATATTTGAACTTCCAAAAGCGTAAGACTCTAGACGTACATTTTCTTTTTTAATTTTATCCGTGGCTTTCACCGGAAGAAAACCACTTTAAGAAATATAAATTTATCTCTATATCTGGTCTATCTATATCATGATGCAATATTATCTTAAGAAAAATACATATTTAATCCTTAATATTTCACTCTTTTTCTGTTATGCATCTAAATAATTATTGGCGTTAAATTTTCTATGACATATGGTGGACTTTTATTTGTCTCTTAAATTAATTTAAATAAATAATATGACATTAATAAACTAAATTGTGAAAAAATAGGAAAATTGAAAAAAAAATCAAAAACTTTAAAAACAAACGTCAAATTTTGAAAACAAGCTATAACCGAAACGACTATTCAAGTGAAATAGGTTACAACATAATTCAAAAAGTATATCATTCAATCCACTAATAGCCACTCATGACTACTAAAATAAAAAAAAATGAAAAAAAAAATACATTTAAAGACTCAATTAGTCACAATCCAATTGGTTTGAAGTAGTTTGGCCATCCCTTAGCATTTGGTTAGTTGGATCTATTTTTTTAATTAATTTTCAACTTTTATTTTTATAATTTTTTTTAGATTTTTATTTTTTTTATCAATTTACTTAAAATATATATGTATATATATATATATTATTGTCTTACTTTTTACTTGATTTACAATTTTTTTTCTACTTTTCTTGTTCAATTCATTCTATATTTTATTTCAAATTTTTATATTTTTAATAATTTACTTAAATAATAGATATTATAATCTTATTTAATTAAATTAGTTAGTTTGATCAATCAGATCATAGTCTATCTATCGTATGAGGATGGAAAATTGAATATCATTAACAAAAAGGCTCATTTGTGAATATTTACAAACATTGAGAATTGGGATAAAAAAATATAAAAAGTTTGGAAATTAAAAAAAAAAAGGGTAAAATTTTAAGGACTAAGTATGTACATTTCTTGTCATCTTATTTGTCTCTACATATTTAATTATGCAGTTTTAATATATATTTTTCAGGCTTTATAGCCCACTTTCCTCACTATCTTAGCCACATGCACAACTTTTCTAATACTTATCATGGTAACCACTTTTTCTCACTCTTACATAGTTTTCAACTTTCTTTCCGTGGTGTCAAAATTTTTGCTCATACATTTAAGAAGTGGTTGACATGTTTTAAGATGCATAAAACCGTACAAGAAGAGCAAGTATTACATAACTTTCTTCACTATAATGCATAGACAAATCATAATCTTATACTCTCCAACAAAAGTCTAAATCGTTATTCTAGAAGCAATCTATTAAAGGAGGAAACCATTAGAATGAAATTCCCTTTTTTTTTTATACCTCACTCATCAGGTAGGTATACTTCAACTCATCATTTCTAGTCCTTTTCTTTTCATGAATTCATCTTTCATCATTTTGTTTTGATTTTCTTTTAATTTTTGTGTTACGGTAATTCACAATGTTATTAAAACTGTTAATTCATATAGACTTAAAACATATAAAATTGGTATAATTATATAGATATAAATTGATCTCATATCTACTATCATAGACATAGTCTATACAAAGTATACTCGATTTAATCAGTTTTGAAACTTCTAGTTGAGTATTTGTCACATATAAAACTTATGGTACAACTAAGTAAAACACTCTTCAAAAAAGACCCTTAGTACATTACTTGAACCAAAATAGGATTTACATGAGTATACTCTCACCAAAGTTGCAGTTTCAAAAGAAAGTTTATGGGATCCACAAATTCTTTATATTTATATACAAACTAGAAATAAAAAACTCTAGATTGCTTAGGGAAACCCGATTAGCTTTCTTAAAAAAGTACAAAGAAAACAAAAAACTCTAAATGTAATACTCGAGGAAAAAAAAAAAGAGAAGAAAGGGGAGTAATTAAATAATAAAAGTCATAATAAAATCAAAGGTAATTAAGTTTTGATCAAGGAGTATTAAGGTCTTGAGCCATGGTTTAATTAAGGGTATCAAAGAAATTACAAGGAGATCTTAACCTAATCTTAACCTAACTAGTGCACAAATTAACACATTATGTACTATAGGATTAAACTCTTCTCCTATAAGCTCCAAAAACCCTTAAGGTAAGGGGGAATTTCACTATTATTCTTTTTATTAAGAAGGAAAATTTTTGAATTGATGTGAAATTTCTTTTTATGGTAAAGTAAGAGTAGCCGCGTGAAAAAGGGAAACATAAAGTTTATACAACTCTAAAAGGACATTGGTAATTGAAGATCCGATTTGTGGAATTCGAGATTTTTTTATGCAAGTTAAGAATTTTTATGTTAATCTTTTAGGATTTTACGTAGTTTGTTAAGGAAAAACAAAAAAACCTTAAAGGATAGCCAAAATTAAGATATGTATCTTGTGTTTCATAGAATCTCTATTATCCTTATTCTTTTAATAAGTTTAGGAGATATTTGTTAGATAAATATTGCGGAGATGGAATTTATTATGTAGTATTGATTTGAAATAAAGATGTGAAAGATAAGTAGTGTTGTTGATGGGATTATGTTGTAGAGTTGAGTTTTCTATAAATTAAGGGGTGTTTTAATCCATGTATTGAGTTGTTGGAGAATAAAAAAGGTTTAGAAAGGTTTTGAGCGAAAAAGAAAAAAAACAATTCAAATAGTAGGTTACATGACCACAAAACACTATCATGTCCTTGGTCTTGTCCCTTACAATAGACGTGAGTTGGTCAACCAGAAAGTTACATGATTGTATCCCTAGTTGTATCCCTTGCAGTAATGAAGTGTAACTCAGTAAGTTACATGGTAAAAAAGAAATGATCGTATCTTTAACCATATCATAGGCTTTGCTCCATTAAGTTGTGTTTTTCCTCTTCTTTTTATTTTATTCCTTTATTGCTTCTAAAGTAAACCCATTTAAGATATCATTAAGTAAATTTAAGGAGATCGAAATGATCTAAAAGTGAGTTTTAACTAAGAGAAATCATTTATTCAATATTCAAAGAAGTTTATTAAGTATTTAATGTTTTTAAGATTTAAAGCTAAGCTTGATTTATTAGTAACGAATTCCAAATATCTAAGTACATAACACTTACTTTGTTGTATGTGAGTGTTAGAATAGCAAAAATAAAATGAATTAAATGTATATCTGACTTATGTATCTTTTTGTTGCTTGTGTTTAGCTCATCCTAGAGGCCCGAAGTGGTAGATCCCTAGGAAGCAACTCTAATGATCCTTACGACGTATTGTTATTAGTAGAGTCTTGCTTGGAAACAATTTGAGGTAGATTTAGGTGTTGTAGAAGGGTTCAAAGAGGCATGCCCAACGCTAAGTTGTAAAAGGGCTCGAAGAGGTACGTTGATGCGTCTTCGGGGTCAAACACACAAAGAGACAACACAATAAAGTAAACTAAAACAAACAGGAAAAAGGTTAACAAAGTCTAGATAGTTACCAAATGAATATGGCGTACCATTCGATCCTATTCGGCTTACAATCCATTAGATATGACGCACTAGTTTGAACTGAAGGGTCACTCACCACTATTTCTTACTAAAGGAAATAGATAAGAGTTAAATGATAACAACAACACTAAGGTTGCTTAAAGGAATAATTTATGTGTTGAAGAGATGATTGTTCACATACAAGAAAGTAGGGATTTATATACCCGTTCACTAAGGTTATTTTAGATGTATAAAAAGATAAAAGAGTATTTTACAACTAGGTTACATAATACATACTAAAAAGGGTAAAAGAGACAAAGAATATTTAGTGTGAAAAGGAAAGAATTATCCTAAAATATTACATCAGAAGACACGTATCGCTTAGCGTCTAAATAGGAGAAATATAGTACAAGGTAGGCGAAAACAAAGTAACGCTTGTGGTCAGGGGCTGACTTGATGTAAACTAGGTCGGGGACCAATTAGTTCTTCTAAAGAGAAGTCAATTTAGTTCAAGGTCAGATGCTTGTGGTCGGATAAGCTTGCCTTGGCCACTCTTAGGATAAAGCATTATTGGTAAATAAGGGTGAATTTGATACATGTAAGGATCTAATAGTCAAGTCGGTACAAGATTAGCTCAAGATAGGAATCCATGTCTCGGCCATAGCCTAGAGTTAATATCCTCCGAACGAGTCCTTGGACTCCTCTAACTCAACTGCACATGATCGGTCCGAGGGGTTGATTCTTATCATCTGCTTAGGGGTTAGAAAAATTTATCCTCAAATTTGGAGCAATCTCTACTCTTTCTTCTAAGGTGCTTGTAGGGTCTTCTTTTGTTAGTTGGTGATGGATCATATTAGATACATTGAAGGTGGAAGAAACTCTATAGTCATCAAGAAACTTTATTTGGTAAGTGTTATGGTTAATTTTCTTCAAGACTTTGAACGGTCCATCAGTTTGAGGAAATAGTTTTGTTCTATCTAAAGTGTGAGAATCGTTCTCGACTAAAATGTATCTACACCAAGTCTCTTGGGTGGAAATAGTTTAGCAACCTCAACTACCAATTTCATGCTGCTTTGATTAAACTTGGCGATCTTCCTAGTTACAAATTGGTATAGCTCATGCAATTCATGGGCTTAGTCCACTTTAGATCGACTCTCTTCTATAGCTGTTGGGGTACCAATCATATCTAAAGGAATGGTAGGGTTAAGGCCATAGATGACTTCAAATGCGGTCATCTTAGTAGTGCTATAAACAGTTCGGTTGTATGTGAATTCCACAATTAGCAAGCACATATCATAATCCTGCAAGTTCTTTCCCACAACAGCTCTGAGTAGATTGCCTAGTATCCTATTTACTACTTCAGTATGGCCATCAATTTTATGGTGACTACTAGAGCTAAATACAAGTTTAGTTCCAAGTCTTCTCGAAAGAGTTCTCCATGAATACAAGTTTAATTCTAAGTCTTCTCTAAAGAGTTCTCCAAAAATAGCTCAAAAAATTTGTGTCTTGATCTAAGACAATAGCTTTCGATACTTCATGTAGTCAGATGACCTCCTGCAAAAACAAATTAGTAATATATATAACATCATCAGTCCAATGGTACGAAATGAAGTATGACATCTTACTGAAGTGGTCTACTACAACAAAAATAGAATCTTTCTATTTGGATGTCCAGGGCAACTCTAGGACAAAGTCCATTTTAAGGTCAACCTAAAGTAAAGTGGGTGTTGGCAGTAGCATGTACTCTTCATGGGTTTCTCTCTTCCCCTTATCATACTTGCACACTTTACAACTATTGACTACCTTATGGACATCCTTAGCCAAACCAACCAATAAAAATTTTCTTTTAACAAGTTAGCTATCTTGGTTTCCCTAAAATGACTAGATAATCCTCCATTATGAGCTTCTTTAGTCAATAGCTCACAATGGAGTAGTTCAGAATGCATAGCTTGCAGTCCTTAAACAAATAACCATCCTTAAAATAATATCCTCTAACTACTACCCCTTCTCGGCATGGTTCAACAACGGGACCAAAGTAAAGGTCAGTAGCATATTGCTCAGTGATGAGTGAGAATCCTAATAGTTTTACCTACAAAGTGGTTAGCAAAGTTTACCGTCGTGACATAGCGTTAGTGACCACATTTGTGCTTCCCTTCTTATGCCGAATGATGTACGAGAACTCTTCCATAAACTTTAATCACTTGGCCTATCTCTTTGAGAGTTTGTTCTGACTTCTAAGATGCCTTAATGATTCATGGTTAATGTAGATAACAAACTCTCGTGGTAGCAGATAACGTTGCCAAACAGTAAGAGCTCAAAAAAGGAAGTAAAACTCCTTCTCGTATACAGAATAGTTCAAGGCAGGGTCACTCAGTTTCTCAATGTGGTAGGAGGCAGGTTATCACTCCTGCATTAGGATATCACTAATTTCAACTCTCGACATATCACATTCTAATTCGAAGGGTTTATTGAAATCTAGCAGTGATAGGATAGGTACCGAGGTGAGTTTTTCCTTAATCTCTCTAAAGCTCTATTAAGCTCAATTGTTCCAACTGTATCCTTCATTCTTCTTTGTCAACTTAGGCAATGGAGTGGCTATTATACTGAAGTTTTTAATAAATCACCTATAGAAAGAAGCTAGGCTATGGAAACTTCATACCACAGTAACATTCTTTAGAGCCAGCCATTCTAGAACAGCTTGGATCTTCTCTTCATCTGCTCGAATTCCTTCCCCTAACACTACAAACCTTAGGAATTTCACTTCTCTCTAGCAGAACATGTATTTCTTTACATTCCCATACAACTTCTCAGTTCACAAAATGTCAAACACTTTATGAAGATGTTGAACATGGTCATTCAAATCGGTATTGTATACCAATATATCATTAAAGTACATGACCACACATCTTCTAATTAGGGGCCGCATTACATGGTTGATTAATCTCGTGAACATGCTCGGTGTATTGGTAAGTCCGAACAATATAACCAACCATTCGTAGAGTTCATATCTAAGCTTAAAGGTAGTCTTCAATTCATCGCCTGGCTTCATTCGAATTTGGTGATAGCCACTTCACAAATCAATCTTCGAAAATATTTTGGTGCCATGAAGCTCATCTAACATATCATCGAGCTTCGGTATTGGGTATTTATACTTGATAGTAATTCAGTTGATCGATCGATTGTTGATGTACATACACCATGAACCATCCTTCTTCGAAATGAGCAGAGCTAGTATAACATAGGAGCTCATGTTCTCCTTCACATATCCTCACTCAATGAGTTCGTCCACTCATCTTTTCAGCTCGGCAGCCTGCTTAGGGTTCATCCTGTATACAAGTTGGTTTGGTAAGGCAGTACCTGGCTACAAATCAATATAGTGCTCTATGCCTTGGACTAATGGTAGTCCTCTGGGTAATTCTTCCAAAAAAAAGGTTAGAAAACTCATTTAGCAAGCTTCGAATTTCTTTTGGGACATCCTACAATTCCCTCATCTCCATCAATCTTCTAACCAACAAGAACATCGGTTCATCAACCTTCTTAGTAGATTGAAGCTCTCTATGGCTCATCATTAAGGCTTTCTTCTTACTAATTTAGGTGAGCTGATTATGGGTTTCATTTACTTAAGACAAAGTTAAGTGTTGTAACACCATTCTCCTTCCATCTTTAACAAAGGCATAGGTGTTCTTATACCCGTCATGTATAACACGTCGATTGAATAACTAAGGTCGTCCAAGCAATAGATGTAAAGCTCCTATGGGGACGAAATCGCACACTACTTCATCCCTATATACATTTCCAATATTGAACAACATGGTCACTTGTTTAGTCATATGTAAAACACCCTTATCATGAAACCAATGCAACTTGTAAGGTTGAGGATGCTTTGAGGTCGATAGACCTAACCTCTGTAGAAAGGATTGCATAACCATATTAGTACGACTTCCTCCATCTACTATGATCGTGCATAATTAGCCTTTAACGGTATACTTGGTATAGAATAAATTTTTTCTCTAGTTCTCTTTAGAGTTTGGCAATGAACTCAGTATTCACCTCAAGACTAGGGTCATCACTTTTCCTTGGTTAACATAAACACAAGTCTCCTCTTCCTCTTCAGCTTCAGGTTTTCCAACATCTTTTTCCTTCTCAGGTTCGCTCTTGTTGGTGACATCCATTACATCTCCTCGGAGCACCATGACGCATTGGTTCAGACATTTAGTGACCATGTATTCAAAGCCTAAACATTTAAAGCACTTCATCTCCCAAGTCTTTCGTCCGAAGGTCTGCCCTTTCTCATATGTCCTCTAGGTCGGTTTATTCTTGGCTCAACGTAGATGATTAGCTTTGCCCTATTGGTTTCCTCAATTGTCTTCAGATCAATTATTTCTCTCCTCAGCCCTGTATGGCCTTCTTGGCTCGGCTTGTACAGGTCGGTGCGGTATTGAGACTTACGAGAGTGTTGGTCAAGGTCTACTGGAAACACTTCTCCTCTACTTTTAGACCCTTTATGCTATCTTGATGGCCTCTTCCAATGTATAAAATCTCTATACTTTCATAATATTTCAAATCTCATACTTGAGCCTAGAAATGAACCTCAACACGATACAAGCCTTTGGTTCTTCTACGTCGGCTCAAATCATTAACATTTGAAACTCTCTTATGTAGTCATCAATAGATTAACTTCCTTAGGGAAGCTCCTATAACTTTGTAAACATATTTTAGAGGTAAGTCTTCGGCACAAATCTACCTCTTAACAACCTTCTCATCTTATCCCAAGTTCTAACACCTCATCTTCCATCTCTTACTCTAGCAACATTTAGATTCTTCCACCATATGGTGGCATACTCAGTAAACTCCAATGTAGCAAGTTGGACTTTAACTACATCCTTATACCCATAACATTCAAATACTTTCTCGATCTTATCTTCCCACTCCAAGTATTCATATACATCTCTAATTCCACCAAATGGTAGGATTTGCACCTTAACATTATGTAACCCTCGAGGAACTTAACGTCTTCATCCTTATGCTTGGTAATACTCTACTTCTTCTTCACTAAACTCTTCAACATCCATCTCCTCCAACTATAGTTTTCGTTTAATAGCTTTGTCTGCTACTCCTCTAGCTCGTAGCAATCGAATTGGGTGATTAGTCTGATTACCTTAGCTATAGTGTCTATCAGGGGTATTTTCCTATGGGTTTTACTACTGCACACCTTAGGATTGTTGCCTATTAACTTACATTGTAGTGACTAGACTCTTAACAAGATTTGTGAGTCTGTTAAGTTTATTGTCAACCAACCTTGGAGTGTTTCTACCATTATGACTACTACTAGATTGAGCACCTCTACTCTAGTCACCAATAACTACTTGTATACTTGAATCTAACATGGTACAATATTGCTTAAATGGATTAACAACTTGTTAATAACTTTAATACCTAATAGCTACTCAAATAGAATAGAAACAAACTTACTCTATTTTCGTAATGAGAAATAAAGTAAAAGTTAGGTAATAATGAGACTATACTTGCTATCGCATAAACACACAACAGCTATGGAAGGAATACAACAACCACTAATAGTAAAGCAAACTAAAACTTCACTATAACTTCACACACTCCCTTACAGAATCATGCTTTGATACCAGCGAAGTTGATATGTCTCCAAGGTCAAACACATAGAGAGGCACCATAACGAAGCTAAAAATAAAAAAGGAAAAAGGTTAGTAAAGTTTAGGCAGCTATCGAATGGATATGACATATTACTCGATCCTACTTAGCTTACAATCTACTGGATATGATGCACCTATCCGAACTAAATGATCACTCATCACTATTCCTTACTAAAAAGAATAGATAAGAGTTAAATGATAGCAGGAACACTAAGGTTACTCAAAGAAATAATTTCTGTATTGAAGGGATAATTGTTCACATAGAAGAAAGTAGGGGTTTATATATCCATCCACTAGGGTTTACTTTACATGTATAAAAAAACAATAGGGTATTTTACAACTAGGTTATATAAGACATATTAAAAAGGGTAAAAGAGACAAAGAATATTCAATGTGAAAAGGAAAAAAAATTATTTTGAAATATTGTATCAAAAGACATGTATCGCTTGGCGTCTAGATGGGAGAAACATGATCTAAAGTAGGCAGAAATAGAGTAACGCTTATGGTCAAGGGCCGACCTAATGTGGACTAGGTCAGGGACTAGTTAGTTCTTCTAAAGAGAAGTCAACTTAATTTGAGGTCAGGTGCTTGTGGTCGGATCAGGAGTTCACCTCGGCTACTCTTAGGCTATCTCCTAAGATAAAGCGTTGCTATTAAATAAAGGCAAATCTAACACATGTAAAGATCTGATAGTCAAGTCGGCATGAGATCAACTTAAGATGGGAATCTCTATCTCAGCTATGTCCTAAAGCTAATATCCTTCGGGCAAGTCCTTAGAGTCCTCTAGCTCAGATGTACGTAATCAATTCGAGGAGTTGATTCCTATCACACACCCAAATGCTAGGTTGTGATACATTAATGGTGGGATTAGGTTATGAGGACCATTGTTATGTATTTATGTTACCGACTTAAAAGTTAAGATAAATGAATGAATTATATGAATTACCTGCTTGCATTTCTACACATGTGACTATATATTGTTTGATCATGTGCGTGTGGTTGTACATTATGTATTGGACTTCAGCTTACTTTATCATATTTTCAAATGTAGAACCTATAATTGTATTACTTGACTTCAATAACTTATAGAGCTAATTATTACTGCCTTAGGAATGGGAATAGCGTGGATGACGTATGGTATTAAAAAATATTCTAAGAAATTAATTGATAAGGTTATTTAGTCTTACATAGTAGCATTCATTGATTAAGTATCAATATTCTTAACTAGAAGTTATTCCAGTATTATTTGAAGATTTAATTATATAAGCTTATTTGAAGACTTTTATAGTATTATTTGAAGTTTTTAGTTGGAAGTTATGCTTGACATGTCATTAATGACTAAGGACACGTAGCTGTCTATGATGCCCTTAGTTTAGGGCATTACACTAAAAGTCTAGCCATCTTTAATTTGCTTTACTCTCCAACCCACCAATTTTTAACTTGGGGATAGTTGTAATGCTACATCTTTTAATTAGTACGTGCAAAACAATCTATGGGGATGTAAGTAACAATTTGCTTAGTAGGTGAGATGGAGACTGATAGGTATCAAGGCCCATATCAAAGATAGAAGAGTATACCACAAACACAAGTAAGGTTATCAAACATTAATTAATACAATGCAACAAACAAGTGAAATATCACATAATGTTAACCAGGCCATTGTGAGGTTAGAAAAATTACGCATGCTCTAACACAAGTTAGGGAGCTTTAACGTGGCACATGAATTAAGGCCAAACACAAGCTTGTGCAATAAAGAACACCATCTAACCAATGCTTCCTTCGAACTATTATTTATAACCTTTTCTCTTGTCACTTAGTTCAATTAAAGGTAAAGAAATGATTATTTCAGTTATCTTCATCAAAAGATTAGGTATTTGGCATGATATACATAAGCATGTCTCCTAATGGATTCTGATCCATATTATAAAAGTATGCAGGTAAGTTAAATGGGTTAACCTGGCCTAAACTACTTTAGCTCGTAGATTAAGCGGCTTGAGTTAATTTAGCCCACTTTTTAAGTGGGTTAAAAAAATTGGCCTTAATCTACTTTTCAAACAAGTTAAATGAGCTAACTTACGGGCCAATCTAGATCGATTCACTTCGATACGGAGGCTAAACTAGCTAAGTTCATTGCTCATTTTTTAAAGAGGTCAAAAAAGTTTAGCCCTAACCCATTTTTTAAATAGGTTAAATAAGTTGGTATGTGGGCCAAGGCCCATTTGCATACATCTACATGTTAGGTTAGGGTTTAGGTTCAATTTAAGTTAGTTTCATCATTCAATTAAATAACCACCACATAGAGTTCAACTCCCAATCAATAATTCAGTATCATAAGTATACACATAACATATACACATTTGTCTACTACAACTATAGTCAAGTGCATATTTAAGCCTCTAAGTACTCTAAAATAGAACTTTAAAACAATATTCCAATATGTTATGAAGTATCGATCCCATTTTACTTTAAGTTTTTGTTGCTCACTATGCTTGGTTGTTGTACCTTCCTTCTTTAGTTATCCATATATATATATATATATATATTCAATTGACTAGCTTTAGTTCTATACAAGTCATGAAATAACAATAACTTACTCATTTTCATAAAAGTTAAGTTGTTTATAAGTGAGTTTTATTCATAATAACCTATAAGTTGGTTTTGGATTAAGGTATCACTAAAGTTTTTAGGCATATTTTATAATAGAATTACCTTGTAAGTTAGCTTCTAAGTTTGGCCAAATTTTAAGTCTCCTTATAGAATACCTGTTGAGTTATTCTTTGAGTCTAACTAGCCTTAAAGCACTTTAAAAAATATATATCCTTTAACTTACTCCTAGAGATTACTCTATTTGTAATTCTTATTAAAATATCTTCTAAATGAGCTTTTGAAAGGATCTTAGTAGGATATTTAATATTAAACCTTTGACTCGCTTTAATTCTCTAAGTTCTACTAATTTACTCATAAATTCACCTTACTTCTAATTAGAAAATAGCATCAAACTCTTAATTCCAATACTTTATCACCCAATCCTCATCAGATCCATATTCAACTCCTCATTTATATAAACTCAAAAAGATATGAAAACTATCATATTCATGAAATCCATTACTTCCATATGAAAATTTTAATCCTAAATCATTATTCATTAGTAATTTACATTACAAATCAGTTTAACTCAAATAGCTATCTCTTGAAGAAGAATTCAATAAGTTTCTCAAAAATATTAACTTAGCTATGGTTTATGGACTCAAAATATTACAAAAATAGAGCAAATAGTCTTGACAGAAATCTTTATATAGCATTATTCTACATTTATACATATGCTATAGAAAAATTTTTGAGTTTAAAACTATATCATTAGGGTTTTTCAAAACAACTCCTAAATCCATTGAATTTTATAATTTCTTAAAAATGTAGTATCTACTTACTAATTTCAACAAAACAATATTTTACTAGATTTCACATATAAAATAACTTCAAAATATTTTTTTTTTTTTCAGAATTTTCTAACTAGATAAAAGTCGAAGTAATTTTGGACACTCATCCGAATCACTGTTCCACCTGCCATCTAAGGAGGAAGGGATATTGGAACCACTAGACAAGTAGTTCTCCAGTGGTGGTTCACTTCGAGAAGTCAATTTCAGCCACAAACTCGCACTAGCTCAGAAATGCACAAGATTTTTTATAGTTTTCCTAAAATTTTCTCCCAATCCTTCCTCCTGATCTCTCAATATTTTTTCATAATATTAAGGTGACCAAAATTAGCTCCAGAAGAGTTGGTTTAGTTTTTGTACCGAAGTATGACATTAGTGATTTTTCTACGGTGATCATGTGTAAATTTAGATTAATTTTATTATGTTTTGGTGTCCATTCCCTAAGTGTTTACTCCTTCTAGCTATTCGCTAACCTGCTACGCCCCTAGCCATATTTTCCTTGCCGCCCCATGTTTTTATTCTTTCACTTTCTCTATTTTTCTTCAATAATTTTTTAGTATATTTTGCCTATATTTAGGTATTTAAAGCAATGATGGATATATATATTTATATATATAGATATATATAATACATTTTATGTATACAAATATTCTTATGTATCATTTTTTTAATTTTATTACTTATATAATTCATCTCTAAAAATTTGTTAACTATCAAAGCTTAATTCACGCATTTCCTATAATTAGAGAATATAATATATCAAAATCAATTATTTTAGCTTTATAATTATTACTTTATTATATTTGTAGAATCCATACCCAGGAGAACTCTTCAACTTTTGTAAACGCTTTAAATTTAACTATTTGAAACCTACTTGCTAAAGTTTGTGTTTATAATAATTATATATCTAAATTCACAATTTTATTTAACCAAAATTTTTTCTTTTATAATTTTACTAAGAATCCATATCTAAACGATTTTACATTTGAGTTTTAAGTAATAAAATTCTCATAAAATCATAAACCTTTGAATTGTATAATTAACTCACGATTTCAATAATTATATTATTTTTTATATAGTAACGAATTGACCCTTGGTAGATATATTCATATGTTTTTATCGATAACAGCTACAAAGTTTTACTTGCTTATTCTTCTTCGTCCTTGTCGTGAGCTTCTACGGCATACGGACCAGTCACATTCATATTGTTTGTGAAATGAGAGATTTCTTCGACACTTCCAACTATCAACATCTTTTTCCTTCTTTGTTTAGATTGGATTGTTTTTGTTTATTATTGACATTAATAATCATTATGAGCATAAAAAGAGAGGTTAATTTATCTGAGGGTCCTTAAGGTTCCGGAAAATCAAACAAAAGGTAAAAGTTCTAATCTGACTGTAAAGTGTTTCTAGTTTTATTGTTGTCAAGTGGTGAATTGCTCTGTATAAATTGTATTGAAATGTCTACCATTTTGAGATTCCTTAATGATTTTAAAAGATATTATAGTTGTACATCCTTTTCGATTTTACATCCTTTATTTGCAGTAAATTTATTATTCATCACCATTATATGAGAAATATGATAACTTTTTTATCTCTATCATCAATTTCGTTTTCTCTTATAACTTAGGATTTAATATAAATACATCATGAATTATTCATGTCCAATATCTCAAATACCTAAAAAGGCCGATTCATGATTATAATGGGAATATGAACCATATGAGCATGGAGAAATCCATAACAAAAGTCTAAAAAAGAGTAGAAAAGACTTGCTCTTCGTAGAAATGAGAAACCTTTTAACTTACAGTCTTTGCATTGGTGTGGATTTAGCAGTAAAAACTGAAAATAAGGATTCAGAATGGCTACTCTAACTAACGTACAAGATTCGGCTACTGTGAATTGCGATCTTTCTCTGCGTCCGCCCACGATCTCCCCTCAATTTCCGCGTCCCCCATACCATGTGTATCTCTGTCTTTTACATATGGTTTTTTTTTTTTTTTAACCGACCATAGAAAGTAAGAATTTAAATTTTAATTTATTTCGATAAAAAATTAATAATAATAGTATTAAGTTATAATAACTTTTACTTTTACATGTTAAGTTGTCTGCATGTCTTTTTTTCTTTTTCTCTAAATTTGTTTTTCTTCTATCTTTATCTTTATTCAATTTCCTGAAGTGAATCAGTTCCTTTTTTTTTTTTTTTTAATCTTAATACATGTGGAGCATTCTTGTTGTTTATTTTTATAATCTCTATTTCTTTGCTTCTTTCGGGACCATGCCAAGAAACGTGGACTTGTCTGGGACGTTGAACATCACGTAGGAGTCACTGCAATCCCTTAGATTGGATGGCTGGAATGTATGTTGATACGTAAAAATATAGATTTATTATTTTTAATATACATTTAAATGTTATTGGAATATATGCATCATTTATTAAAATAAGTGATGTATTAATACTAAGAGTTGATATTTTGAGATTTGGTCTATAAGACCTAAATATGATACAATACAATTTAAATAGGATTATCTATGAAAAAAATTGAAACTAATTATAAACGTGTTAAATCTGTCTAAATCTATTTAAATTTATATCCAAGTTTAAATCAAGCTCCCATACCTAGATATAAGACACATTATGGATTCTTCTATATTTGTATTTTCTCACACAAATCATTTTTTGTTTTTAAGTTAAAGATCTAATTAAAGATATGAGATATATTACTTTTGGTTGTATATAAATTTGAAAATCAATAATGGTAGCGATATTAATATCTATTTAAGCTATTGTTCCACTTAATTCAATAATATTATGTAACTTAAATTTAATAACCATATATATTCTTTTCTACATCATAATTCGAATGAGCAAAATGTTATGAATTCATGTGTAGAGTCTTTAATTGTATACCTTAAAAACCTAATAAATAATATGATAAATTTGGAAATCAATATTAGTAATAACCAATATCCATTTAATTCATTATTCTACTTAATTTAGTGATGTTATGTAATTTAAATTTTATAATTTCCTATATTTAGTAAGACTTTACTTCATTAAGACTTTAGATATTTTATATTAAGTATAAAGTTAATATATTATTTATTTTTGTAAATTTTAAATATTATTACTATTACTATTTTATAGATTTATTTACAACTTTTTAATAAATAAATGGATCTAATCTAGATAGAAGATGCATTTATTAAACAAATCGAGTTACAAGATTAGATTTTTAGATACGATTAATAAATGGATTTATTACGAGTTAAGGTTTTGTAAAATTGAACTCGTTTAAATATGAAAATCAAACACAACATGATAATTTAAATACTGTTTTTTTCGTCGACACGTCAATGATAAAAATGGGCTTCAATTGGACCTTGTATTTGCTTTAGATGGACTCGACGGCGGATTGTGGATTGAAGATTGGTGTGGAGAGCTTTGGACCTGGCATTTATTTGCTGACGTGATGAAGTTTATTTCCTCCTTTTCAATTTAAGTGGACCAAATGATGTTTCATTGCATTGCTTGATCCCCTTTTGACAAAATCTATTGGCACGTGCTTTAATTCAATGGTTTATCCCTTTTTCTATATAATTTTTGCAGTTGAAAATATTTATATATATATATATATATATTTCAAATCCACACTTTTTTTTTTGTCTTAAAAATATAAAAATACAGACATTAGTATGGTGCAAATTTAAGATAAAATATGTAATTTGCACCTTTATCACTATAATTTGTTAATTTGTTTTCAATGTATTTTAGAGCGTTAGGAGCTCAACAAATTAATGTCTCATTGTGATGTACAAGATCAGGGAGTTGATAGTGTCCTTACCAACTGAACGACTATGATAAAATTATCCCCAAAAGTTCCAAGTGAATTGCGTTAAGTCCTGACCGGAAGACAGAAACTATACCATCCGTACGACAATGACAATCGAATTACCGTATGGATGACATATCTATTTCCATCTAGCTAATACCGATTAATACAATGGTCTTATGTTTCAATTATTTTAATTAGTAGCTTGTTAAAATTTCTTTATTTATGTTGCTACCCTTCATACAAACATAATAAGGATTTTGTCAAGTAATTTGTTTCATTAATAAATCTCATCGTATTATTGAGTTTTCTCTCAAGCTTTCTTATTCTTATCAATTAATCATATTGTGACTAATAACCATTTCATATTAATTTGTGTGTGATATCATCTTAAATGAAGAGCAATATGAGATTAAAGCTGGTGTATCATATCAATTTTCAAAGTTGTACATATCCAAAGACTAAACACAAGACCATAAAATTGAATCAATCTCTGAACTTTGATTTGTGTTCGGTTAATCCACAAATTGGGCACATCATAAGGGCTTTAGGGTTTTGCATGTTGATCAAGGTAGGGATCAAGGAATCATTTAATTACTGTTTATTCTAAAAATTCTAAGCACTAATGTCTAGCTTATTGCTGCAGAATCGAAATGCAATTATTAGTGAAGGCTGTCGAGTGGCATGTAAGGGAGCATTGTTGGTCCGATTATTAAGTTAAGATAATTATTTCGATCCTGCTAAAGTTCTCATTACAAAGTTGTAATTGTTGTATGGATCATTGTGATGTGCACTAATAGGATTGTATAATCAGTTGTTCATTTAATGAATTTAGAAACCAAGTAAATCCTACGATTATATATCCTTGTTTTATTATTATATGTGTTATGAATTAAAAAAATGGATAAAGAGTGGTCTTAGAAATCGAAATTGAAAATTTTGACAAAAGATTTGTTGGTTTTCTTAAAGCATAATGGGGAGGTCTATAAAAGTCATACACAACATGGAATAGATGACCACATTATCTGATTCATGATTAGTTGAAGTTAATATAGAAAAGTTGGTATGGATTAAATGAGCAATTTGATTCATTAGAATTCGTCTGAGATAGAAAAGTTGTTTTTGGAAAAATCAAAAGGAAAATTATGAAAATCTAATATATATATATAAAGCGATCAACTAGCCAAAAGAAGTAGGTCAACCGACCGTAATTGGCTAGTTAATCAGGTTTATAATAAGTAGCTAATAAGTCCACATAAAGCAATCAATTGGCCCTTATTGTAGAATTAAACAACCTGTTTATTTAAGTGGCCAATAAAATTATTTAATAGAGAAAAAATTTCTTTTTAATCTTTTTTATGGATTAATTAAAAATGGATGTTTGTCAGTTTTAGTAAGTTGTTAGATTAATTAGATAATAAGTTCATATTTATTAGTTAGTCAATTAATAATTACATAGATCATGTTAATAAGTTAACAAATTGTTAGTTTGTTAATAAGATAATAACTTATTAATTAGTTAGTTAAAGCATAATTAGATAGAAGTTTATTAAATAGTTAATGAGTAGTTATACAATAGATTTGTAGTAAGATAAGATATTTAATTATTAGATTATAAGAATTAAAATATTAGTTAGAAAATAGTCACAAATCCCTAAGTCATATTACACCTAAAGTTAAATATAAATTTAAGTAACTCAATTTTTAAAAGTAAACCTTCTGAAAATTTATTATAAACATAGCACTAAGTTATGATAAGAGCTTTTAATTAAATATGGATACGTGATAAGGATATAATATGATGTGTGATAGGAATCAGGTTACTAAGTCTTTGACCTGCAGCTGAGCTCGAGGATTGGAAGGCTTAACAAGGCAGATTCTCCTACTCCAGTCAACTCCTGCCGAGTAACTTCATCGAATCATTCGTGCATCATATCGAATTGTGCTGTGAGTTTTGGAAAGTTCCATTGGTGCGTCATATTCTTTGGAGCTATTTGTAGGTTTTTGCTTACATTTTCATTTGCATTTGTTCTTTCCCACATTCCCCATCGTTTCCTTTTTCAAGCTTTTGGAAAACTTGGACTCATTTAATGACCATCCTTGTTTGTTCTTGGCTGCAAATCGCATCATCTTGATATCAGAGCAGAGGTTTTGTTTGAGTTGTGGTTTGTGTTTATAGTTCTATTTATACCCTATTTTGCGTTTGTGAAATACAGTAAGTTACTATATTGTTTGATTACTATATTTGTTAACTGATACTTTTTCTGGTTTGTGGAAGTGTTTACTATATCACCTATTTAAAGGAGTTTGAGTTTTAAATCTATGGAGAAAAAATGACTAACCCAAGTGTAAACATTTATACTGGAGATGACAACAGTAGACTTATTCCCCATAGACAACAGTCTCAAGGAACCTCTAAGAGTACTAACGAGAGACTAAATGAGGTAGCTAACCTTTTGGTAAATCTAACCCAAGCTATTCATGCCTTGGCTTGCCAACCGACTGAAGCCACGCAAAACACCTCACAAGTTATTCAACCTGTTTTAGGTCAAAACCTAACTCAACCAGTTCGAGGTGGAAGAGTAAGTGGACGAGTAAGACGAAAGATAGACCTAAGGGAACTAGATGAAGAGGATGAGGTAGAGTATTTTGAAGAAGAGTAAGCTAGAGTCTCTAAAGCATCTGACCATGTGAAGTTTCAAATTTTGAGTTTCAATGGATCTGGGAGTGCTAATGAATATTTGGAATGGGAAGAGAAAATGAAGCGTATTTTTTAATATTATCAATACAAGGATTACGAGAAAGTGAGAACTGCTGCTATTAAGTTCTCCGTATATATTGTCATATAGTGGAAGAATTTCCAAGCTATGAGAAGACAAGAGGGCTATTAAGAGATTAATACTTGGCCCGAGATGAAAAGAATACTCAAAAATAGATTCTTGTTAGAAACTTATTTCTAAAACACTTTTACTTGGCTTTAAGAGCTGAAACAAGGAGGCCGAACAGTTGACGAATATGTACAGGAATTTCAAATGCTCATGATTCGATACGAAGTGGAGAAGCCCCCAACATGAACAATATCTAGGTTTGTTACAGGATTGAGAGGTGATATTCGGGACATTATAAAGCTCCAACGACTCACTACAATGGAAGAAGCCATTAAAATAGCCCAATGAGTAAAGAGTTAGAGAAGAAGATAAGTATTGACCAGAATGCCAACTAGCCAACCTGGACAGAGAAGTCATCAAGCTCTATCAAGTACCGAGCCGAGTAGGAAGATGGATGTCCGAGCTAAGTTGAAAGGCCGACCTGACGATGAAGTGCTAACTTGAACTTATGAGAAGGGACTAAGATCTAATAGGAAAACAAGTTAGATTAAGTACTTTAAGAACTAAGGGTTTGAACATATGGCCACTCAATGCCCAAATTGAAGAACTATGGTGATTAAGGGAGACATCATGAAGCTGGAGGTAGAGAGTATAGATGAGGAACTCGAGGAGGAAGAGTTCACTACCGAGAAAGAAAATGTCGAGAGTGAACTCATTGAAGAGGATGTTTTTGCCAAGGACTTAGATCAGTTAGTCTTGGTTATTCGATGCGCTATGAACTTAGAACCCTTATGGAAGGAGAGTAGAGGGAAAAAATTTTTTCATACCACCTGTAAGGTGAATAACTAAGTGTGACAATTAATTATAGATAGTGGAAGTTGCACTAATGTGGCATCAACCAAAATGGTTACGCAATTGAAGTTACCGATCATTGCATACCTTAAGCCATACAAGTTGCAATGGCTAAGGGAGCATTACATGCCACCTAGCATGTATTACTGCCGATCACAATTGGAACTATTTCGACAAGATTCTTTGTGATGTGCTGCCTATGTGCACCTCATACATACTACTAGGCTGACCATGGCTGTTTGACAAGAGAGCGATCCATGATAGATACAGGAATACGTATATGTTTGAAAAGGATAGCCGAAAGATCACCTTGAACCTAATGCCGCTTAGTCAAGGTAATAAACTACAAACCAAACTTGCTCACAAATCGAAGAAGGCTCCGGTAATGAGTAGAGTTAAGCTCCAAAAGACCCTTAAAGCTAATACACCGACCCTCGTGTTGGTCAAGCACCTATTAAAAATGAAGAAACGGGGTGAACCACCTTAAAAAATTAAGGAGTTGTTGGATGAGTATGACAACCTATTCCTAGAGTAGTTAACACCTGACAGTGCGTTATCGAATAAGCCTGTGTATTGGATGAGTCCCAAACAAGCTTCTAAGCTCCAATATCAAATCAATGAGTTGCTAGAGAGAAGTTACGTCAGAGAAAGTCTCAGCCCTTCTACTGTACTGGCGCTTCTAGTGCCGAAAAAGGATAGAACTTGGTGGATGTGTGTAGATAGCCATGCTATGAATAAGATCACAATCAAATATAAGTATCCCATTCTTAGATTGGAAGACATGATGGATGAATTGAGTAAAGCTAAAATTTAACAAAATTGACTTAAAATCTTACTACCATCAAATTCACATGAGTCTAAGAGATGACTGGAAGACCATGTTCAAGACTTGGCATAGACGTTATGAATGGATGGTCATGCTCTTTAGCTTATTGAATATGACCCTTTGGCTTATTGAATGCCCTGAGTGCTTTCATGAGACTAATGAATCATATGTTGAGACGTTTAATAAGAAAGCGTATTGTAGTGTACTTTAACGATATCTTGATTTACATTGCTAACATGCCTAGTCATTGTGAATATCTTTGAGCGGTTCTAGATATCCTCCATATTAAGAGATTATTTGGCAATCTCAAGAAGTGTTGTTCTTGTTAGGAGGAAGTAATATTCTTGGGTTATGTAGTAAGTAGAGGAGACTTACAAGTGGATGACAAGAAGATCCAAGCAATCGTCGAGTGGCCTTTCTACTACTTGTACCGACGTAAAAAGTTTCCATAGACTAGCTTCATTTTATAGACGATTCATTAGGAATTTTAGCACTCTCTCTACACCGCTTACTAAGCTAACGAAGAAAAACACCAACTTTCGATGGAGAGAAAGAGAAGAGAGGAGCTTTGCCGAGATAAAGGAAAAATTGACCTTCACCCTGGTGTTAATTCTACTTGACTTTGAAAAAAATATTTGAACTGGAATGTAACACATCAAGCATTAGGATAGGTATTGTCCTAATGTAAGAAGGCTAACCAATTACCCTTCACAATGAGAAGCTTAGAGGATTGTAGTTAAATTACTTCGTATATGATAGAGAACTCTTGGTGCTAATCCAAGCACTGCAAGCATGGCAGCACTATTTACTGCCAAGAAAATTTATCATATATATTGACCATGAGTCATTGAGGTACCTCTAAAGTTAAACCAAGTTATCAAAGTGGTAGGCAAGATGGGTTGAGTTTCTTGAAGAATTCAATTTTGTAATAAAATACAAACAAGGAAAGAGCATTGTAGTTGTAGATGCTCTTTCAAGGAGGCATACACTCTTAAATGAACTATAAACCAGATTATTTGGGTTTGTAAGCATCAAAGAGTAGTACTCTAGGGATCTACACTTTAGACCCATATTTGTGTGAAGTGTCGATGGAAGAACAATAGACGAATATCATGTAGAAGATGGCTACTTGTTTTGAGGGAGAAAATTATGCATGCTAACTTGTTCTGTAAATCCCACAAATTTAGCTACTTGAGTGTAGAATTAAGCCTAAATACTGTAAATAGCTTCAAGAGTCGATAAGGCCGAATAAGATAAAAATTTTATTAAGTTATAAATTTGAATATTTTATGAGTAATAGAAACCCTAAAATTTAATCGAAACTTAAATTGCATACAAAAATCCTAAATCCTAAATCCTAAATCCTAAATCCAATGTATGCGAAAATACTTGAAATCGAACCCGAACTTAACTAAAACCTTAAAATTATAACTTTAAGATTATAAATTAAATAAATATAACTTAATAGTAATATAACCATAGTCGATTGCAATTATCAATTAAATCGCGTAATTGAGTAAAATTTTTAACAAAAACGTTAAAATAACTCGTGATTATTATCAACATAACAGGTACCAATTAAATTAATAAATTTTCATAAAATTCCAAAATTTATTTAAAAATGTTATTTTTATTATTTTTATGTTTGGAAAATATACATATACTTATTTTTATTTTCCTTTTTCTTTTCTTTTTCCTTCTTCTTATTTTTTTTTCTTTTCCACGTGAATTCCAGCTACAATGTGTAGTAGCCCATGTGTTCAATTAACTCATCTAAGCGTCAACAAATTGATAGAGAAAGAACAAATTAATAAAGCAAATGTCCTTTCCTATTTAATGCCTAATCTAAGTAGATTTGCTTCTTAATTTTCTAATTTATTTGCTTCATTTCCCTTGCCATGATTCTTATGTCCGAAACCTAGAAGCAAACAAACCAAAAAGAGAAAAATAAACAAAGCACACACACACACACACAAAAACCAAAAGGGAAAAGGGAAAAGGGAAAAGGGAAAAACCAAAGCAAATACTTAAGAAGAAGAAGAGGGCTAAGAAAAAATTATCAATTATATTACCAAAATAATTAGATAAGCTTATTTATTTTACTTATACAAATGTATATCATAAGTATGTACATGTATATTAAGTATTTGTTTATTTCCTTGTACACATATGTATACATGAATAGATAAACATATATATATATATATATATATGTAGTATGTATTTTCTTATTTATGTATATACATATGTATGTAGGCATGGGTATATGTATTATTATATCTAATATACGGTATATGTATATAGGTATAAATAGTGACACATATAATATGTATTTTTCTACACATGTACTTTGTACATATGTATGTGTGTGTATTATATATATATGTATATTTAATATTTTATTATATAATATATGTAGGTATANCGATAATTTTATGCAAATTAATAGCTAAATTAAGTAAATAATACGACTTAGCATACTAGTTCAGTTATTTAATTTCCAAACTTATTACTTTTTATATTTTCTAAATATCAAGTAATCCCAATATGGATAATAACTTACCAAGTGGACTTTTACGCTCGTTGATAGACTCATTAGCTAAGTAAGTACTCTTGATAACTCTATACTTGTTTTGTGCTTATAATCAGTGTACCTAAAGTAAATATTAATAATTTGATATATGGGGGTATCCGTTATGCATGTATCTGAATACTGGTTGTGTATTATATAAAAGATCGTGAAATGTAATAACCGATGTAAGCCCCACAATCAATCACTCAAGGTTTCGATCGGCTAAAAGATCCGATCGAGCCTAAATTATAAACTATTGAGAGAAATATTAGTAAAAATAACCCTGTAAACTTGAATTTAAGAAAATAAGAGACTATAAAATTTTTAAATTTTAAGCATAATAATTGTTAATTACCGAAAAAGCAAAAAATGTAATCTAATAACTAATAAATTACTAGAGATAGATTATATGTATACTAAAAATAATAGAATGACCTAAATAATACTTAAGAGTATTTATTTGTACTATATATGAATTTACATGTAAGTATAAATACGCGTAATTTCTTAAAATACGCGAAATGTGCTAAAATAATACAAAATACTTAAAGAAAATTCATAATTAAATAAGGAAAAATCAAGAAAAATCAGGAAAAATCATAAATGATCCAGAATTGGGTCGTGGCAACTGCAAAAAATAAGAAAAAATTCGGCCAATTAAATTAAGACAATATAAAAGCCAAAAATCAAGAGATAAGGCAATTGTCTTGTCCAATTTAATGCACCATAATTACACTAAAGCTTTATAAATAGCAAGAAAAATTTAGAAGCTCATTTGGACAGATACAAATCAGAGAAAATTAGAGAGAGGCGAAAATTGAGAGAAAAATTCGGTTTAGAAAAAAATTAAAAAAAACTGTACAATTAGGGCTTTCAAAGGGAACCTACACCAGACGAGTAGCTGGGAGTGGACGGCCACCACCACCACACGGTGGTGGCAGCACCCAGGCCAGCCGACAAGGCCATGGCGACCGGCGGTAGTCGGAGCCACCTAGATCGATAAGTCCGATTTCCAGCTCGATTCTTGTGTAATTTTGTAAAAATAGTAAATAGTTTTAGAAAATTATGAAACTTGTTATTCTGAGGTTTTATTGTATGTAGATTTAGGGAAAAATAGTGATTTGGTCTAATCACATCTGAAAATATAGGGTCCTTAAAAAATTGTGCAAAACCGAGCATGATTAGAACGGAAAATAAATAAGCTTAGGAGTGTAGTTTGGAGCTCAATTTTTTTCTATAGGATGCTCATGTGATATAGAACAATGTTATGAAGCCATTTTTTTAAAATTAATTTTTGAAATTTTTAAGTTAATTTTTAGCCCTAAAATGATGGAAAAATTGGGTAATTTGGGGTTAATTAGGTAATTAAGATATTAATTATTGATTTAGATATTAATTATATGTTTAGGGATGTTAATCTCTGAAGTAGAACCCTAATCCTTGCTTTTGGGTATTAAGTATGGTTAATTAGGGAAATTAGGTAAGTAATATAAGAAATTAGTAATATGTGAAATTGTAAATTAATAAATCTAAAAAAATAGGGTTATTTAGATAATATTATAATAGAAATAAGAAAAATAATAAATCTGAAATAACATTTAATTTTAAGTAAATGTCCCAAAAATGTAAAATTTTCATACATCGGGAATAAATCCGATACCTTAATTAAGGTTAGCATGTACCGAATAGTTTAGAATACCAAATTACGACCCAATAGGATATTTGGACACTCGAGCTTAATGTAATTAATTTCACATTAAGATTTGAGCATATTTAAGGCTTAGGAATCAAAATTTAAAATCTCATTTAGGATTCGAACACTGAAATAGAGTACAACGAATTATTAGTATGTTATAGGTGTACATAGGGAAAATGAGTTACATTATGAATTAGAATAAGAATCCATAAAATATAAGTACTAAAAAGACCTATTTGTATTATAGGACACCTAGAGACAAATCAGCTCGTGACTAAGGGATCGAGGGATCGAGCGATCGAGCAATTTCAAGTAAGTTGGATTATTGCTTATTGTAATAGAGTACTAGTTTTGTAGTACTTGGAGACTTAGGCTTGTATATAATTGTAGTTGTATGTAGTTTATGCATGTGTTTGATGTATCTGATTTCGTGCTGAAACTTGTATTGTGAGTGATTTGTGACTGATTGAATTGGTATGACATTGCTTAAACACCCTAAACAGAATTTAATCTTAGTCGACCCTAATAACCAAAATTGTCATGCATTGCAACCCGTTAGGAGATCATAGGACTCTCCAACCAAATATCGACCCCTTCAAAAGGGATAGCGCAGGATTGCAAAATGGTTCCTTCTTCATCCTCAGTCGAACTAAGTGACAGGAGAGGAGGTCGCGGCGGGGGTGAAGTCAATCGTTCGAAGGTAGTCGCGGGAGGAGCGAGGTCTCCATTGCACAAGCTTGGGTTTGGTTGTGAGTTGCTGCATAACATGGAACTCCTCAACCCGGATTGGAGCGGGTGAAATTTCTCTGATTTCACAACAGACTAGACTATGTTGTGCGATGACACTTGATTGTTGCATTGCATGAAAATAATTGTTTGATAACCCTGTTTGTGCTTGTATGCATTCATGAGTCTCCAATTCAACTTACTGAGTTGTAGTTGCTCATTCACTTATAAATCCTTTTGTAGGTTCTGATTTATGATCACTTCTAGTACTATGCCGCCTTACAATTACCCAGAGATTAGTCCTTTTGAAGCCAGGGGTGTGAGGATCAAGTTACTTAGTATAATGTGTAATTAGACTAACCTTGTAGTTAAAGGTTAAAGATTGATAGTTATTCTGTAAATTAGTAAACTGTGGTGATTATATAAAACTTCCTGGGAAGCTCTGTGGACTTACTTATAATTATCTATGTTTATTAGAAATTGTAATATTTATCATAATTGTAGTATAATTATTAATCGAATTGTTTACTTCAAAGCAAGGAGTCGTCGACGCCTTGTGTAGATTATGTCTATGGTAGGCACTGTGAGGCCAGTTACTATCATAGAATGGTTTATACGGCGGGACTGTTGCGACTCTGCGACTTCGGGGCGTAACAGTTCTCGGTTGGTATCAGAGCGTAGTTTTAGTAAACTCGCTTTGAAGCGTCAGACCTTAAAAGAAATAGACATTATAGGAATAATGAGAGCAGGTAATATTAAGTAGGCGATAAAAGATTGTATAACATAAGTAACCTTAATCTTTAACATATGAAATATTAATTGGTTTAAGTATAATTACAGGGTCGAAGGAGAGAACTAATTCATAGTTGGATACAGTTTGGATGGAATGGAGAAATATCTCCTATTGATTATAGGGTTAAATTACAATGGCTATTGATGGAACTAGCTAATTGGAATATATTTAGGACGATTGATGAGATCATTGATAAGTTTCATGATCGAATGTGCTATAGCTGGAAGGATGAGTGGGCGTGGATGGAGATGAGTTTGGGACCCTAGTATAATAAATATACTGCTATAGCAGCCTTTGAGCAAAGATAGTTGGAGAAAGAGCGAATTATAACCCTGATAATGCCCTTACGGTATTTTCCTGCTAAGTTAGAGGATGGGAGACCATACCCTACTAGTATTGCTCACATCCCTATAGACGTCGTGCAGGTGCTGGCTAAGAAGCGGCAACAACTACTCTGAAGCTAGCAACTGCTGGATCCTGGGGAGTGAGGAAAAATATTGAAGAACTATCATATATTCTTAAGGTCTAAGTTTTGTTTTAATTAGAATTTTTCATTTGTGAATAATGTAATAACTGAATTTATAGTATATATATATATATATAAATTTTCTCACTTTCTTAGGTAAATGCTTTATCTAAATTACAAACTGTTTACTTCAAAACGGGTTAGTCGTTGACGCCTTGTGTAGATCAGGTCTAAGATAGCGGTTGTAAGGCCAACTTCTATCTTAGGATAGTTTACACGGCGGGGCTGTTACGACTCTGTCGCTTCGGGGCGTAACAACTGAATAATTGATTGCTTGATGTATTACTACATAATTGAATGGTTTGTTGATATTTGTTGATCATCTCATAAGTCGACTTAACCGTATTTGACTGAACTTAAATTAAATAGATCGTGCATAAAGCATGAACATTGCATATAATGTTCCGACTGTCACCTCAAGCGGTTGGTAATAAAGGGCCTTAGAGGGATGAATTTCTATATGATTTGATTAGTACAGTGTAAGAGCACTAATACAACAAGACCCTACCCTTGGCTTGTGAGTTTTACTAGCGTTGGAGATACTAACCACGGATGGTTGAGGGTTGCGTTTAGAGACCACCGCTGTGGGGTATGAGTGTGGACTACGGAGGCTATCTCACCGCTAGACCTAGATATTTATATACTACTAACTATTGGAAATAGAAACCTATTTCGTGAAATAAGGAATTTATATATATATTTATATATGGTTAAAAACCCCAGGTGCTAGAGCCTAGTTATGATTGGTGTTGATGTATCTCCAATCCTTACTTCAGAGAGTATTAAATCCGATGTTGTATGCAACACTAGTCAACTGCATATATACTATTTGGCATATTGCTTGTTCATACATTCGTATGTTTATTAATAAACTGTTTGATAACTTGCTTGCTAGTATAATATAAGAACCAAACTACTATTTAGTACTTCCTACCACCCCCAAACTGATGGCTAAACAGAGGTGGTTAATCGCACTTTGGGATCACTGCTCCGAGCTATAGTAGGCAAGAACTTAGCTAATTAGAACGTTTGCTTACCGATGGTTGAATTCACTTATAATCGGATAATACATGACACTACCAAGTAGACACCCTTCGAAGTTATCTATGGTTTTAATCCCAAGTTACTCCTCGATCCCACCCTTATACTTGTACCTGCATAAGAGGACCCCGACACGAGAGATAGGGCACAATCCCTTCAACGCATCTATGACAAAGTCACTTGGTACATTGACTAAGTTGCTAGGAGAATGCGAGAAAATGCCAAGGGTATGATGGCTAAATAATTCCAATAAGGAGACTTGATATGGCTGCACCTTAGCAAAGAACGGTTTGTAAGCAAAAGGAGGAACAAATTATCTGCAAGAGCTGAAGGACTCTTCAAAATCCTCTAAAACATCAATGATAACACCTACAAATTAGAGCTACTCAAGGACTGTAGGATTTCTAACACCTTCAATATTACTGACCTCAATCCATATCCCCCTGATGGAGAGCTAATCAAAGACCATTGGGATTTGATCCTAAATCAAAATCAACCTAAAGGGACTTATAGGAATCAAGTTACTAGGCCTTTAACCTCAGTTCAGCTCGAGGACTGGAAAGCTTAGCAAGGTGGATTCTCTTACTTTAATCGAGGCCAAGTACTTCCTTGCCGAGTCACTTTTTATGCCAAGCCAAATGACTACCCATCTCTTTATAATACACCAAATTATAGATTACTCACTCGCACTTGAGCCAACTAATGATGTAGCATCTTCCTTATTGAGAAGCTAAGATAAAGAGACTCCGGACTGACTAAGCCACCCTTACTCAGACAAGTAAGCTAACCATACTTTTTGTTCGCATCTTCCAACGGCATCACCAATATAGCATTGCCACGTGTACAAAATCGTATGTAGAATTCGTTACACCAATAATTGTTTTTCTTGAATATTCATTTTTTCCCTTTTGTGTCTTGTACATTACTTCCTTAGAAAATGCCCTTTTTGTCTTTTCCTTTTTTAAGCATGTTGCCCTAAATTCTCGAGCATAAATACCCCTTATACTAGTAGCTATAAACATTAGATTGAATATTATTACACTTGACATTTCTCTTTCGTAAACATTACTTTGTTTACATTCATCTTACTTTTATCCTAACCCTTGAGTAAGGCTAAGTGGTGAGTAACCTCATCAAACCGTTCCATGCGTCATATCAAGTTATACCGTGAGTCCTTAAAAGTCCCATTGGTGCATCATATCCCTTAGAGCTGTTCATGAGTTTTACTTACTTTTTCATTTACAGTTGTTCTTTCGCACATTCCCCATCATTTCCTTTTTCAAGTTTTCAACAAGTTTAGACCCATTCAGTAACTAGCTTTGTCCATTCTTGGTTGCAGTCCGCATCAAGGTTAAGTACTATTAGTTACTTGAGAAGTTTAGCGGTTTAAGCTATAGATACATAACCATTATTTACCGCTTCGCACTTGTTAGGATGGTTTATAATAAACCTAATATAAAGTAAAACTACATTGTAAGTTACATGTGCTTAGGAGAAGCCAAGGTACCATTATGCATCTTGATAATGGAATGATATACTAGTGGTTGATCTACATTGATCTAGTGTTGTGATGGAGCAATAACTAATGCTGTAGTTATCATAATGGTTATGGAGGTTTTGGAGTAATGGCTGGTTACTTTAAGCTTATGGTTAATCTAGTATGACCTAAGGTTGTGTGCTTATTAACTTTAATAAAATAATTTAATTATGTATGCTGCATTAGTCTAAATTTATGTGTCATTGCATTTTTGCATGGCATGCATGTGGTTGGTTATGTATGCGCCTTCGTTTACTACTTTTAGGTTACTTTTTTTAAGAACAAGTTACTCTAAAAATGTGGACTTATATGATTATCTTGGATATAACATGTATTATGGACATGGAATTGATGACAACTGTCATACTTCAGATGCAGCAAGGTTGCAATAGTCCACGTGTCTAGCAATCTATGACTAAAGTTGACAACTTAGCTATCAATCATGTAGATACATAATTTTTACCTCTCTGTAGTTCTAATTTTTATTTTTACAAAAAGGGTTCTAATTCAAAAATAAAAAAAAAAACTAATTAATAAAAGATAAATAATAAAAATTAACAAATGATGAAAATACCAAAAAAATAAGAAAAGAAAAAATTATTATAAAGAGTGTTGTAGATTTCTATGAAGTAACTTATATTAGAAACGAATAGTTTTAGTTTTAGTTTTAGTTTTAATTTAGTTAAAAAAATTTTATTTTAGGAAATCAGGTAATTTAAATATAATTTAATTGTACTGAATGTCAAGGCATAGGCCAACGGGCAAACAGATAAGTATTAGAGTATTTGGATTGGATTTAACTTAAGGTCTTGGGTTTGAGTCTTAGCAGGTACCTATGTCTTTATTTTTTTATCTTTACAAAAGCGAGATGAATAAACGAGATTCATATCTAATTAAAATCATTTGAATCTAGTTTGATTTTATTAAATCGAATTTGAATTAATTTGGATCTAGTTTAATAAATTAATTAGATATGATAGATATGATTTGGACTCTATAAACACACACACATGTGCAGAAAAAAAGTAGAGCCAAACCCATCTTAACGGTAAGAATCCAGTCATCAACCAAAACAAAAACAGCCAACACAACAACCCTTTCTCTCATCCACTACGGCTCATCCCAAATTACCCAACCACTTTAACTCACGATCGCTGTTGTTCCACAATTCTTCTAGCTTCATGCTTGACTCTACTACAGACGTAACTCAACATTCAAACTGTAACCACCATCAACACCGATAGCTACCAACTCCTATTGACCCCCATACGCATGACTAACCCATCTTCTCATCATAGTCCCTAACACCAACGCATGACAACAACAACTGAATACTCCTACAGCAGTACCGCTCTACTGTCAACGGAATTCTCTTCGTCAGCACCTTTCATACATTTAGTAGGTAACAGCAGCAGCGCCTAGGACAGTTCTCACCGAGCATCGAACGCTGCCCACTATCACAACATAATTAGAGTAAGCCGAGCACTGCATCCTCCAAAGACTGACTGCTCTGCTGCTAAAGATGCCCATTCCCCTTCATTCACCATTGTCAATACAGCAGTAACGGTAATAGCGGCGTAGACAGCAGTAACAACATCCACGCTCACTAGACTATGTTGCACAGCACACGCCAAACTTCACTAAGTACAGCACACACTCTCCTCATCGCTACACTCGCCTGGCAACATTGAACTGCCCACTCTACTGATCAACTGCACAAGCCGGCTGACTCCACAACAACTAGAGGTCGCCGAACAGCCCGCAGTAGCTCCTCACCGAACGTGACAAATAGTGGCCACACGCAATCAGGTTTCTGTCCAAATTTTTTTGATTTATTGTATTATATTATTATTTTATTAGGATTTTAATAGTTTAACATGGTGTATATATATATATATATATATATATGTATGTGTGTGTGTGTGTATATTAGTATAAGGTATTTCTTTAGCATTAGTTTTCTTTGTAATATACATATTAGGTACATTATATTAATTTAAGCAAATGTTTATTTAATAAGTAGACATATGCATATTAAATAAGGGCTTGTTAAGTTTAGTTCTTATTACATATAGATGTTATTATATTAATTATACTTTGTTAGTTAACATAATATATAATAGAAGTATATATTAATTTAAGAGTTTAATATTATTTCTTATATAGGTGTATTACTTGGAATTATTTTATTTTGATAGATCGTTGTATATAACACATAAAATATAATATATGAATAAGTTAGTATAAGGGGGTTAGTATTAGTTCTTATACTAGTGTATCATATGGAATTAATTTATTTTGATAAATAGTTGTATATATTAGTTTAGGGATTATTAGGATTGGTCATATCTTAAGATTTGGTTTATCACATAGAAAGTTGTTTTTTTTTTTCTTTAAATAAAAATTAAGAAAAGACCCTTTTTTAAAAATAGGATTGTTAGAGCATTTTTTTTTTTATAAAACAAAAAAACTCAAAGAGTTAGGGCCCTTTTAGATTTTATTTGAATAAACTAAATTGATAATAACGTAAATTCGGTTGATTTTCAAAAATTAAAATATATCAACGCATTAAAGATTTTTTTGGAAAGAACTACAATCGTCTAATCCTGGCTAACGGGTACGTAGGTACCTTTGGGATGACGATAAAATATGTAGAAACTTAGGTTTTTTTTCCTTCTAATTTATTTATTTATTTATTTTAAATATTATAATTAGAAAAATAATCCTAATTTCGGTAAATAGATAGTGGTACCCGTTAGGGTTTAATAGGTTAACCCTAAACTTGGAACCTTTTGGTTCTTTATTCGAAATTGAAATCAGAGACCGGTAGCTAAATCATAATCAATCTACCAAATTGATTACGGTTTCTTTTTCTTTTCCCGACTTCGATTAGGTGGCGACTCCAAAAATTATCTTTTATAAAAAAATCGGAATTTCTCAATTTCTTTAGTCGATGATTAATATTAAATGGGTTAGAATTCAGTATTAATCAGGAAATGAGAAATTATTTTTAAAAAGAAACCGAAAAACAGGCTCGACAAATCATAAAGAGTAATATAAGGCACTACAACCCTAACTACTTTGAAGTACACCAAACATCCTAAGCTTAATAAGCATAAATTTAAAATAACTTGACAGTTTTATAAAAAAGAAAATGTACATACATTAGTTTCAAAGGTTCCAAAAGCTGCATAGGTTTAAGTTGAACCTTTAGTCAATAGAAAACTACATCTTTCAATGTTGTGAACTACAACAAAGTCCCACAACAAAGTCTAATTCAAAATCTTACAACTCACTTCTGGCCTCAACTAGTTCCTATTTCAATCATCTTTACCTTTAAAAAGATCTATAGAGAGACAAGCAAACTATAGCTCATAAGGGGTAGAGGATCAACATTGTACATAACAAACAACAAATAGAGTTTTTCAAGTAATTATTAAGTGCAATGCAGCAAATTAAAGTGCCACAAATCGCTAGGTGTCTTTGAAAATCTACTAACATGTTAGGCCAAATGAGCTACTAAAATCTCCAATTAACAAAATAAATAACTCTACAAACAATCATAATAAATAATTCTTCAAGAGTAATTGAATGCAACAATTAATCTCATTAATAAATAAAATTGAAATGACATAAGTAAATTCTCATGGTCACATGACCACATAAGTCTCCTTAATAACAATGTCTTTTCAATTAACTAAAACTAGCTCATCATATCTCTTCTTAGTAATAATAATGTTGTCCAAAATCCTAGTCCTAATAATAATAGTATACGTCCCTATTTTCATTATAGTCTATCTATTTATCTAGAGTTCCTATAGTTGAAAAGGAAAAAATAGTGAGTCGAAGTCCAATACGTACAACCCACAAGCATGACCACATGCAAGGTAATATACACAATCACATGCATTAATGCATTTACAATAATAACTGATAAAACCACTGGTTCATATCTTTTATTTTACCTTGTAACATAATACAGTTAGTAGTATTTGTAACTAGCGTCAACTTGGAGTATCTTATGATTACATGCACAAATCCTAAATTAGGACACTAACATTGCACCCTTTGTCTAAACCAACACTAGGACATTGGTACTACAACCTCCAGATGCCACCTAAGCTACTTATCTCCAAGACATTAGTACTACAACCCCCAGACACCAACTCTATCTACCTTAGATCATTTTTATGGAAGACTCCATAAGAGAACGAATTCTAATGATCATTGAGATGCCATCTCAAGGATACTGGTGCTACGACCCCTTAAGCCCAACAAATCATAACCAATACGCAATTAACAATCCAAATAATGTTTAATCCAATTATAGTTACACTAACCTACACAAACACGAGCAACAAGTAAGGAAAGCACGTACTTGGGTCTTGATAACTGTCAGGAATCCTAACTCAAAATTCTTTTCATCATCATCACTTGGAGTATTCACAAAATGACTTTTTTTTTTTTTTAGTTTCTATTCTCTTATTATCTCTTCTTAGTTAGGTTCACTTAATTATCTTTCTAAGTTCTTAAATTGAAGTCTTAGCTTAATTTAGGGTTTTAGGTTTAATCTAGATTCTTAGAGTGTTTAGGATAGGTTCAATTAAGGTCTAGAAGGGATAAAAATAAGAAATAAAAGGAAAGACGGAAGGTATAAGATCATGCTTGAGAAACATGGAAGTAATCAGGGACCGCGGTCCATTTTTAAACTCAACTCTACAGTTCATGCTAATATTCTTAACCAATATTGCAAGTCTACACCTAAGTTCACAACTGTGGTTTTAGACTGTGATCTTCTCATTCTTATTTTTCCTCATCACACTTCAAACCATATTTCACAACAAAGGGTCCACAGGTAAGATCACGACCATGATCTTTACCCACGTTCCCTTTGTTCAACAATTTCCTCTCTTTTTCGACCACCAATCTCTCCAAATCATTCTACCGTAACTTGAGTTCATCTTTTACTTAGAATCCTTCTTAGGTTTAATCTCTTTTATCAAATTGATAATAGAGAACTCTCAGATGTGTTTTAATCTCCAATTACAAAATCAAAGTACGATAACAAGAATATCACATACCTTATGGTAAGAATTGTGAAGCAACTGAAATCTATGCCATACAACTAATAATCGAAACACCTAGTGTTATACAAACGATTAACACACCTAATCAATATAACAACACAACTTCTTTTCTATAAAAAATTAAGGATTTGCTTACCATGTTGGGGTTTATTCCTTGTCCTAAAATTCTGCCTTATAACACCCAAAGCTATACACTTCCACAATGATGTAATACCTCTTAATATCAATGAATAGCATGATCAAGTACCTAAATAAAAAGAAAAAAAAAAAAAGATCATCATGATAAGGCTTTACCTTAGCCTTGTTCTTGAGGTTCACTTATAGAAGGTCTTATAAAAACAATAGAGCGAAAAATGAGCCTTAAGGTTTTTGTAATACCATTTATAATTAAGAGTGGAAAAGACCACCTTACCCATCTTAAAAGCATATCGTTACTTTTCTTACCTCGCCCTTTAATTTTCTTATTTTCTTTTTATTAATCCATTTATTTATTTGATTTTCTATGGTATCACAAACTTCCCCCTTTCAAAGAACTTTCATCCTTGAGAATTTTCCTGAATTTGTGAAAAGCTTTAGATACTTCTTCTTTATATCTTCTCCAACTCCTATGTTGCTTCTCATTCCAATTGGTTGTTCCACTGTACTTAGACATATCTTATTTCTCTTTTCCGTAGCTTCTGAACCATTTTATCTACAATTTTAATCGGTCTTTCTATTGCACTCATCTTAGTCTGCAACCCTAAGACCACCAACTTGGTTTCTTGCATTGTATTTAGTTTAAACTTTTTTAACATGGAGATGTAGAGGACATTATGTATACTTGCTAATTGTGGTGGTAAATCTAGCCAATACACTACATCTCTAATTTTCTCTTGTATTACACATGACCCTATGTAGCAAGAACTTAATTTTCCTCTTAATCTAAATCTTATCACTCCTTTCATGGGTGAACCTTTTAATAACACTTGATTACTAATGTGAAACTCCAAGTGTCTTCACTTTTTATCAACATGACTCTTTTGTCAACTTGGGACTACCATCATCCTTTACCTAATTATTTTCATCTTGTCAATTGCATTCTAAATTAATTTAGGTCTTACAACTTATTTTTCTCCTACCTCATCCCAATGTAAAGGCGACCAACATTTCCTACCATATAGATGTTCGTAGGATGCCATTTAAATGGTTGCTTGATAATTATTGTTATAGGCAAACTCTGCTAGAGGTAGGTACTTATCCCAATTTCCACTAAAATCCAACGAATAGGTTCACAACATGTCTTCCAAATCTGTATAGTCCTTTTAGATTATCCGTATGTTTTAGGATGAAACGTCATGCTGAACTGCACCTTCATACCCAAAGCTCACTATAAACTTTTCCATAATTTGCTTATAAACTATATGTCTTGATCAAAGGTAATGGTAGTGAGTACTATTTGTAACCTTACTATGTCTTGTATATATAACCTCATTAGTTTCTCTAGTCTATAATTCACATTTATTAATATGAAGCATGTTGTCTTTTGTTAGTCTATCAACCATTACTTATGTCGCATCATGTTTCTCCTTTGTCTTAGGTAGATGGGTGACAAAATCCATAGTTGCGTGCTTCCACTTCTAAGTTAGCACTGGTAATGGTCGAAGTTCATCACCTGACCTTTGGTGTTCAGCTTTGACCAACTGATAGGCATGGCACTTGGTAACATATTTTGTAATTTCCTTCTTCATACGATTCCATTAGTAGTGCTCTTATAAATTTTTATACTATCCAAGTATATTGTATACCTAGATTAATTCTTTCTTTAACCTTAAATCTACAGGGACACACAATTTGGTTCCAAACCAAAGTATTCCCTCAGCATCTATACTAAACTCTGTAGCCTTACCTTCTACCACTTTACCCTTGATTGCCTATATCTCCATATGTCCCAATTAGGCAACTTTCAACCGATCAACCAAAGTAGGTCGAATGCATAACGTAGCTAATCGTATGCTTATCTCACTTATCAAGATTTCTAGTTCCAATCTCCTCAAGTCTTCTAGTATATGCCTTTTAGTAATCAAAGTGGCTAAGTGACCTTGTCTCTTTCTACTCAATGCATCTGGTGCTACATTCGCTTTGTTAGGGTAATATTAAATGTCTATGTCAAAGTCATTTATGAGTTCTAATCACCTCTCTAGATTGTATTAAGCTCTTTCCAAGTAAAGAAGTAATTTGAGCTCTCATAGTTAGAAAAGATCTTATACTTCTCTCCCATACAAATAATGTCTCCATACCTTAAATGCTAAAATTACTATTGCCAATCTAAAGTTATGATTTGGGTGGTTCTTCTCATACGGCTTTAACTGGCGAGATGTATATGCTATCATCCTTCCATCTTATATAAGGACACACCCCAAATCTTGATGTACATCATCAATATATATTACTTACTCTTCACTGCTTTGGGGTAATGCTAGTACTGAAGTTGTTACGAACCTTCTCTTGAATTCTTGAAAATTGCTTTAACAATTTCATCAGTGGGGCTGCTAATCTAGAGAAACTTCTGAAAAACTTCTTGTAATATCAAACTAACCCTAGAAAACTCCTGATCTCTACCACTGTCTTTGATCGTGGCTAATCAAGTATTGCTTTGATCTTCTCTAGGTCTACTAACAAACCATCACTGTTGATAATGTACCCTAGAAAGGAAACTTACTTTAACCAAAACTTACACTTAGAAAAAATTGACATAAAGCCTTTTGGTTCGCAACCTGTTTAATACCTACCTCAAGTACTCTTCATGTTCTTCTTCACTTCTAAAGTAAACCAAAATATCGTAGATAAATACTACTACAAACCTATCGAAGAAACCTTTGAATACCTTGTTCATAAGATCCATAAAAGCAACTGATGCATTTGTCAACCCAAAGGGCATAACCAAGAACTCATGTAGTCTACGCCGTTCTCTAAAGGCCATCATATGTATGTCCTCTTCTTTGATACTTAGCTAATAATATCCTAATCTTAAGTTTATCTTTGAGAAGTCCTGGGATCCTTGTAGTTGATCAAATAGATCGTCAATACGAAGGAAGGGATACTTGCTTTTTATTGTTACATTGTTCAGATCTTGATAATTGATACAGAGGCACATATTGCCATCTTTCTTCTTCACAAAAAGAACTAGTGTACCCTAGGACGATGTACTAAGCCCAATAAGTCCCTTGTCTTGTAGTTCTTGTAACTATTTCAATTCAACCAATTCTACTAGAGCCGTTAAATATGCTACTTTAAAGATAGGATTCATCCCTAGCACCAGATCAATACTAAACTCAACTTCTCTAATTAGAGGTAGTTTAGGCAAATTCTATGGGAAAACATCCTAGAACTCATTTATTATTCTAACCCCTTCCAACTCCATAGTCTGGCTTAAGCTAGCGATTAAGGTTGCTAATCTACTATTACACCACAACTCATATTAGGTGAAAACCTTAACGGCTCTTGATCTTCCAACTAGAGACTAAAAGGCTCTTCATCCTTCAAAGTGAAATAAACTAAATTGTAATAGCAATCTATTGTAGCATAATTCCTTGCCAACCAATTTGCCCTCATGATTACATCAAAGTCAGATGTCTCTAAGACATACAAACCAACTAGTAAGACTTAGCCCTGAATCTCTATTTTGACATCTTTACAAATCGAGTTTAACATTTTACCCACTCCCAAAGGGGACCTAACACACAGAGAATTAACCAACAATTTAGATTTTAGACTATAAGTAGATACAAAAAACTCAACTATGCAAGAATGAGTGGCACTAGTATCAAACAATGCATATGCTCTAGTAGAATTCACTAAAAGCATACCTACCATGTATGACTTCCCTAATCCTCTTGATAATCTAGCTGCTATTGCTAAAGTGTAAACACTCTTGCAGGAGTTCTTTGCCTTAGTCCTATAATCGTAACTTTGCCTCCTTGACCTCTACCATGAGGCTTGACATTCTATTGTGGTGTTGGCTATTGAACTGGGGCTAGTTGGGTAACAACATTACACTCAAAATTATTATGTCCTCTTTGTTTGCAATTGAAGCAAAAAGGTTTACGAGATCTTCGCCCTTTCTAGGCACTCTCTACTAACATGGCCAAATAGTTTTTAATCTAGTTATAATTACACGAACCTATACAAACACAAGTAACAAGCAAAGGAAGCACGTTCCTGGGTCCTAAGAGAAGTAAGAAATCTCTAACTCAAAAGTCTTTTCAACGTCAACACTTAGACTATTCACAAAATGACTTCTTTTAGTTTCTATTCTCTTATTATCTCTTCTTAGTTAGGTTTACTTTATTATCTTTCCAAGTTCTTGAATCTAAGTCTTAGCTTAATTTAAGGGTTTAGGTTCGATTTAGGTTGTTAAAGCATTTAGGATATGTTGAATTAAGGTCTAGAAAGGTTAGAAACAAGAAATAAAAGGAAAGAGGGAAGGTATAAGATCACTTATGAGAAACACAATAGTAATCAGGGACCGTAATCCCTCTTTAAACTCAACTCTACAGTTCACACTCGTATTATGAAGCAATATTGCAAGTCTATGCTTAGGTTTACAGATGTGGTCTTGGACCATAATTCTCTTGGCCTTATTTTTCCTCATCACACTTCAAACCATAATTCATGATGAGGGGTCAATGGGTTCCAATCTCTCCAAACCATCCTACAACATCCCCAATTCATCTTTTACTCCAAATCCTCCCTAGGTTTGATCTCTTTTTATCAAATTGACAATAAGGAACATTTGGATGTATTCCAATCCCCGATTATGAAATTAAAGTATGATAACAAAAGCATCACATATCTTGTGCTAGGAACTATGTAGCAACTGAGATCTACACCACAACAACTAATTACCGAAACATCTAGTGTTATGAAAATAGTTAACATACCTAATCAATACAACAACACAACCTCTTTTCTACCAAAAATTCATGATTTGCTTACTGAGTTATGGTTTAATCCTTATCTAAAATTATACCTTGTAAAACCTAAAACTACACACTTCCATAATGTTGTAATACTTCTTAATGTCAATGAATAGCGTGATCAAGTGTCTAAATAAATAAGAAGAAGATCATTTGAATAACGTCTTACCTTAGCCTTGTTCTTGAGGTTCACTTAGAGAGGATTCTATGAAAACAATAGATTGAAAAATCAACCTAAGGTTTTTGCAATACCTTTTATACTCAAGGATAGAAAAGACCACCTTATCCCTCTTAAAAGCATGTTATTACTTTTCTTACCTCATCCTTTAATTTTTCTTATGTTCTTCATTAATCTATTTATTTATTTGATTTTCTATAATGTCATGCATTCGAACAATATCACGCCCTAAACATTGTCAAGTCGTAACTGTCTATCATGTATATCAATTTTATGCTAGAAACTGTCTACTCGGTTGTTGGCATAACCTTGACATACATAAGGCTCATACCACAAATCACTTTGAAGCATTCATAGTTCCATAAATACTAACATTTATTTACATAACAAACTTATATTTATAATAAGGCTTGGTACTAAGTGTTTATAAAAGTATACCAATACATAACCCGACTCAAAAGTAGGAATCTAACTAGATCGCCCAGATGATCTAGTTGATCCTATAAAAGACAAAAAGTTCCAAAAACATAGTTTCTCATTGAATCTTCTCATTCAAGCCCAAATACACCCTTTTCGCATACTTGGAGATGATCATCACATAACATGATTACTTAAAACTTGCGAGCAAATTTATAGGGGAATGAGCGAATTACAGCTTAGTAAGGGGCAGGAGGCAAAAAACATATACAAGCTAAATAGTACAACCAAGTTATCAAGTAATTATTACATGCAATGCATGGACAAGCAATGTGCTATCTACATAACATTATCTAGTCCATCATAAGGTTAGAGAAATTTTATCCACTTTAACCTAGTTTGAAGAGTTGCAATATGATGGCCACAATGCCAATCATAAAGGCTATGAGGCCCTCTTACAACTAATTCCGGGCATGTATAATGAAGACTCGTGCTTTGCCTATGACTACCTTTAAACCTAATGCCCTATACCTCACCACAATCTCCTTTCTTATCACTTACTTTGACTAAAGATAGGGAAATGCTAGTTCACTAGACCTCGTCGAAGGCATCAGAATTTAGTCAAAGAAACCTAACTATCACTTAATAGGATGCGATGCATGTCTGTTTATAGTTTTAGTTCGTGTTTCGATTAGTCCGGTCAAAGATAATCAACCAATTCATAACATACCATAGAAGGTTAATCAACACAACAAAACATGTAGCTTGACTACAAATTAGCATCTTAGTAACTAAGCACCATAAATAACTACTTACAATCACAAGTAAGCATATACTCCAGTCTCTATAAATCCCACTTACTTAGATTGAAGCTCACTCCAATAGGTTTATAACGTCAGTGTTTTACTCAGTTAGAAGTCCTATATATGCTAAAATTAGGATTCAGTTTTCGTAAATTTTATGAAAACATTAGGGTTTTATCTAGTTTTTTATTTTATTATATACCTTAGTTAAAATACTATTCATAGAGTTATTTAATAGAATTGTCTATGTACATATTAATATATATACACATTACGTATACTTAAAGTATTTTATATAAACTTGTTATTCTCATCGTATTATACTTGTATCTTGTCTTGACTAGGGACATGCATGCACATTTATATATATATATATATATATATATCTAAAATGTATTATTTACATATTCATATAGATACACACACACATATACTTTAAGTATTATATTTAATTATATAAGTTATACTAAATTATATAATATTAACAAATATATATAGTTTTATACTACTTATGGTATATCGTTTCGATTATATTGGAACGTACATTTCATTAGTCACATTCTGTTTCAATTAAGGAAAGGTCATCCTAAGATGATATTTTCCGTATTATCACAGTAAAAATTTATTTTATTACCTAAAGTGATCCCATTTTAATAAAGTTAGTTGTGTTAGGTTTGTATGAACTTAACAATATGTATCACGTATTTCATTCAAAAGATGGTTTCTAAAGGGTATTACTAATCCTAGTTTATTGATAATGCCATATAATAAGTAATATCTCATTAATATTGTATTATATAAATAAAATATGTTTTTACATAATTTTGAGATAAAACATAATAAATCATATATTAATTATCCCTAACATGTATATATATCATAACTCGATGCATATAATATTACAAAATACAACAAAAACAATAAGTAATCGTATTTGATCAAAGTATGTATAATTATGATTTAATCAAACAATTAACATATTTTAACATATTATTACTAAGTACATGTCTCAATTAATAATTTAAGTCATTTAACTAGGAAAATTCATAATAAATAACATGAATAATCAAATAATTCTATGAAAATTCCTATAAACTAAAAGAAAAATGGAATTCAACCAACAACTTGTTTTAGACAATCGAGTTTATTACATATGTATATATATATATATATGAAATTACATTTTTAACCCTAAATTACAATTAATTAGGCAAATAATATTATTTTTATGAAGAATAAATTCCAATTTATCCTACTATCATTGCAAATGTGCAAAAGTCATCATATATCAAATTCATCAATTATTTTTATAAAAACTAATTTATTTCAAAAAATGCTTATTTTAGCTATTTTTAGGGTAAAAGAAATATAATAAAGGCTAGGCATGTATAAAATCAAAATTGAGCTACATAGCATCAAACTACCTAAAGTGGGAATCTTACAAAAAAAAAAAAAATTGAGCCTCAAATAACATTATTTGATATATTTATTTTAATTTAAAAATTCAAATGAATAATGCATTTATTAAAAAAGTATATAAAATTAAAATTTTATCAAAATAATTATACTATATGAAATTATATTTAAAATAACCTACAAATAAATTTTTTCATAATTTTTATAAATAATTTAATATTTTTAGAATTTAATAGAAAAATAAGGCAAAAAATGGACCAACCACTCGCCGAAGCTCTAGTGGTCCTTTGCCAATGAAGGGTTGTTGGTAGAGATAGGTGATGGTGGCTCTATTTAGGTCTAGTAGGGCTTAACAACAGGTGATGGTTTGGTCCATGAACTAGTATAACATAGCCCTTTTGTTTTGTTTTTCTATTTATTTTTCCTAATTCATATTTATTTTGGTAAAATTTACTATGAGTTCTGATATTGTTCAAAGTTGAATTATGATGTTCTCATTAGTTTTTATAGCTATATAGGTTGGCTCTTTCCATGATGATTAAGCTTGCTTTATTTATTTAGTGTTTATCTAATAAGCATGAGATGGCTAATTTGCATTTTACCAACTAAATGACTCATGCTTAATTTAATTCAAACCTATCATGGCGTAACTAGATAAAGTCCAATAGTTTTAGATGGGTTTAGGTAGATATTCTAAAGTAATTTCAATATTTCAAGTATAATTTATTCTTATTTAGGTGTTTCATAAATAAACATGTATATATTCTATATACTTCATGCGTGTAATCAGTAATTATACTCATATAATTATGTTTTACTCATATTATTTATTTTTAAGATATATTTTATTTTTAATTCTGTGAATTTATTACTTATTTTATATATTTATATAATTACGGGTATATTTATTATATATATGAGTATATTCATAAAAATGTATATATTCATATAGTATTTTATATAATATTATTTATTTTTATAGATTAAATAACTTATTTCTAAGGTCTCATTATGTTTTGAGCTCGATTTTAGGGATTTTAATGAGTTTTACACTATATTGAACAATTATACTTTTAAAGCTAAAATTGAGTTTTAAGAAATTATTTTTAAAATTTACTTCATTGGGTTACTTTAATTAACTTTTTCTAACTTAGTCATAAAATTTGTGTTTAATCATATGAGTATTCCCAAAGGCCCTAAATTCGAGTATAATTGCCCTAAAAGTAATTTTAGAGGCTCATAGACAACATTTTTTGATTCATTGTAAAATTAGATAAATCATACTCACTTCAATCTAAGTCGAGGATTTGTGAACCAAATCATGAATGAGACCAAACTCAAATGTGCAATGGAGATACTCTAACTCTTCTCAAATGCCTATTGAGCTAACCCATGACCTTCGTCATGGCCTCCTCCTTCGGTACTTAGTTCATCGAAGAACAGGTAAAATACTCTCATTTCCTCCTCAAAAGGCTAGCATTTGGTGTCAAAGATGATGGTAATCCAAGTTTATAGTTTTAGTTTTAGACTATTCTATATTAATTAGATTAAAGTTGGTTTATTTCAAATTGCGATGATTTTTATTTCTAGTTTCTTTATTGGATTGACATTTGATATTAGTTGAAATATTTAGTAGACTTTAATGATCAAAGAGTTAATTTCAAACTTATTTGGCTTTTTGCCAAACTTAATTATGAATTGAGGAAACATTTAACAAGCCATATTGCAGATTATATATATGTGTGTTTATATATCCTAAGAGGTCACTAATATTGTGATTGCTCCATCTTGAGTACGCTTAACTCAATGCAAGGATATATGTGTGTGTGTGTGTATGTGCGTACGTGCGTGTATACATATGCATATGCGTGTACGTGTGTATGTGCATGTGCATGTATATGTGTTTGTATGTCACGAGGGCTTTCAACCATATGAATAATTCAATGTGCTTTTCATTACATAACTCTAAGGAACTTATGTTAACTCATATATCTTTTTTGATTATTTAGCTTCAAGCCATTATATCAGAAGACACTTCAATAATTAGAATTTTATCACCTCCTATTTAAGGGGTATCACAAATCCCCCTTCTCCTACCCCTTTATAGTACCGACATTTTCATCAATTTTGTTATGATTATATAAGACTACCACCATAAAGGGAGGACTCTAAAAGTGCTCTCTGACAGGCTCAATAGGTGCCTCCATCGTTTAGCACTTTACTCTATATGGTACTTAGTTTGCCCACTTTTGATTGATGTATCACTCTGATATAACGATCTAACTAAATTATTTACTTCAGTATTAGATGCCACATAGTATTATTCTTGATACCAACTATTTTATACGAGATTATCCATCTTATAAATATTTCAATTTGAGTATATTTAACTTTAGAATTCTAAATTATCACGCTAAAAGGTATATTAATAATTAATGTTTCATCGTCTTTTGATTAGAGAGTGTCATAATTATTTTGCTACAGATATGCGACAAAATTACCGTACTCTTGGTTTTAGCATGTGAGAGCGTTGTTAAGAGAGACGTTGGAAGATGGCGGAAAATTAATGCTACGATAGTTGAGAGTGATGCTTGTCGTCCAGCCATGGTTAGAGTAATAATAGAAAGCAGTCCTTTGGCACCAGTAGATATAAATCCTCAAGTAGTGTAGTTGTAAAATTAGATGGAAGAATTAAGAAGTGGGTCCTATGAGTTGAATTACGAAGTGGGCTTGTCAGTGATTTTCTTTTCAAATAAAACCTAGACGCCTCATGAACGAGGCGTAATTCCTAACCTAATGTTAGTTCCGATTTTAATGTTGTCAGGATAACTGCAAATTATATAGCAGATCGGATAGATTTCATGTTAGAAAGAAGAAATATCTTATGCACATGGTGGATGGACCCACTCTATCCCGAAAAGTTACATCATTTTGACTTTCCACGTACTCATGGGAATATTGCCAGCTCTTCTGGTGGTACCCAGTTAGACAATGTTTTAAATGAGTAAAACTACCTTGTATTAATATGATGTGGACAAGTTATTTTGCCCCATAAGTACTATACTGTCCATCAATGTCAGCTCAACCTCAATGGTTTCAATTTGGTAAAAACTGTTTTCAATTTCAACTTATTAATCTATTTATTTGAGTTCTACCGACGATTATCAAATGAAATGATCCAAATGACAATTGTAATAATAAAATTCTTGCTCCAAAAGAGTAATTTATTCTAGGTTTCTTCTATGAATGATTGACAAAATATGTGATCAAATAGGACATTGCCTAATTATAATAAATATTGGTTCTGTCATCATCTTGGTTTTTGACTCGTATAAAACTAATCTACCATCCATGGCCTACGTTCAATTCTTGTATGTACGCTATGTGCAAGTTCTATTGAATCTCAACTGTAATACGTGCATGCTAAATTCAAACCGAGTAGAAGACACGAGTTTTCTACGCTTTCAAAAACCCATGTAATTTTGAAAAAGCTATTAATATTAGAGAGTTAAGAGGAAAGAGACGTTGAATTTTAAGAAAAAATTTATAGAGTATTACATAAATTGTGTTATATATATATATATATATACGTAGTGTATAAATATTAATAAAGTTTTGATATATATAATACGTGTAAACTAAGGGTGTTAATTATTTTAGAAATAACCAGTTTTATTCTTATAAGTGTGAAAAATTTATTAATATTACTTGCCAAATGAGTTTTTTTTTTTTCCCTAAATTTTGATTGTTATATCAATTTAGGTTTGTGAAGCTATTTATGGTAATACTAGCAAAAAAGCGCTATTATAACACTGGTCAAACTAAATCATTAACTTAGCAAAACTTAATCTATGACTTTCTCTTGTATTAAAATAGACTAACATATTACCTAGACAATATATTAATAACTTTTATAAATAATTAATTAAATAGAAGAGGAAGAGAGAGAAAATAACTTACTAACTTTCTATAGTAAATGATCTTGGTTAATTGTTAATAGTGATTAGCGATAAAGAGACAATGCAAGAAGTAAAAAAAGAAAAAAAAAAAAGCACTTATGCATATTGCTAACAGCCGATATATGCTTCATAAAAGAAATGAATATATAGAAAGGTTTTTAATTTTAGCTTATATCAAGGGCCATCTATTAAAATTATCTCATTAATTTCACTTACTTTCTTCTTCTTCTTCTTCTTTTCTTTTGTTTTTTTTTTTTTAACCCACTAGCATTATAATATTATAACTTGAGAAATGAGATATTTGAATCTAATTTATCATGTTGAAAGATGAGTGCTTATATCACTAGATTATAATTATCTTGACTTAATTTTTCCTTTCTTAGAAATTGCAAATAAATATATTGTTAGAGCACACGCTTAATATAATGCTTAATTCGACGGAGATTTTACATTAGTTTTTTATAACCTAGTCGGCTATCAATTGGTTAAGCTAGGCCACATACATGACATGTCGTTATCTCTCCAATTAATTAGTCGGTTGCCATAGATCTATCTAATATCCCTCAAGTGGAATACACCAACCAATACATACTTGCAAAAGCCTATAAAAGGCCAATATTGACTACAACCTTGTTGCAACGAAAGGATAAGTAAAACAGACCTACTGCTCTCCTTTTCTCGTCCAACATTCATAGCACCACCACTACCACCACTGCGGTCCCCACCGCCACAGTACGCATTCCTATGATGTTCACTTATTGTATTATAAACGAGTGTATCTATACCCAACGTTATTCTAGCATTATTATATTCTCGGTTGTCCTAGCAACCATACATATTTTCATCAACGTTGGAGCAACCCATGCAACTCCGCTGCCTAAAAATGCCACCGTGCCGGCATTGTTCGTGTTCGGCGACTCAATAGTTGATCCCGGAAATAATAATTATCTAGCTACGATAGGCAAATGCAATTTTCCTCCGTATGGGAGGGACTTTGAAGGAGGGGTAGCTACCGGCAGATACAGCAATGGAAGAATTCCGTCCGACATGTTAGGTACTTTTGCTTAATTTAAACTATTTCCATGACATTTTAAAGACATTTCAAGTACAATCTTTGGACATAGGTTAGTGTATATGAACGGGCACCACTAGTTTGAAAAAAACTACTATATATAGTTTTACGTTTTAAATTTCATCGTTATTTACACACATTATAATCCCCCAGTTTGTTAAATGTGTTTCTCATTTATTTGATGGTTTATTGAAAGACGCACTTATGTATACACATATGATTAATTAGAAAACATAGTATTAAGTCAATAAAATTCTTTGCAATAGCATTTAGTATATGGAAAACATATTGAGTTAGAAAACATAGCATTGAGTTAATAAAATTCTTTCCAAAATCATTTAGTATATGGAAATTTTTGAGACAGGATGATTTGGCCTCTCTTTCAAAAATTATCACTCAAGACAATGTATAAGGCGGAATATGACGATAGGCACTACTTTCTCTTTAATTAGCCATATGATTTATGGGGATTAAGTAAAGTTCGATGAGGAAATGCCTAATTGCACTAAACCGACACATGATAACCATTGCTCTTGCTTTATTTACAATTGGATTCGGCATGTTAACTTTTATAAGGTAAATACTAAAAGTTGGTGCACACGCGTGAAAAATTAAATTGAGTGATATTAAAAAATATCGTATTATTTTTGTATAATAATAAATATATTATTCATATTTCAAGGATCTTTAAAAATAAATTAGGTATTAAAAAGTGATAATAACATGGGATTCACAAAAAATTTTAAAAATTATTAAGTAACTTTAATGAAATAACCATCGATAAAAACGGAGATTTGTTAGAATATTGATATGATACCTTAAACGCTTTTTTAAATACCTTATTGACATTTCCCATGATTTATAGCATATGCTTAGAAAACTTATTAGGTACACTGATATAATCTTGGAGGACTGAAAGACCTACTTAAATATAGAGAATTTAATTGAAATTTGTCATAAATTTTAGGTTTAAAATGATTCATTTAAAATAACCATTTGAGTATGGTTTAGTGCCAATATATATAACTACAGTGAACTTATCCTCTAGAAACGTATTAACTTCCCTTCCTTTCAACTTCTAGCCGAAGCATTGGGTGTGAAAAAAAACTTGCCAGCCTATTTAAATCCAAATCTGGAACTTGAAGATCTACTCACAGGTGCAAGCTTCGCTTCTGGTGCATCCGGATACGATCCACTCTCGGCCAAAACTGCTGTAACTGCCTCTCTCGAACTCTAATATTCAAATTATTTCACTATATGGAACATTTCCATGCACTAATTCATCGGTTAGATCGTTGCTCATTGGATCAAACTTTTGTGTGCAATTGAATGATTTTTATATTATTACTGCGAAGGAAGAGTATATAATGTATGATTGATCTTAGAAGCCTCTAAAACATGTTGTAATAGGAAACATTCTTTATAATGACTTAAAAGATCCTAAACTCGCTGGACAAAAACATTGTGACAAGTCAGATTACCATGTTAATCCTAGTTTTTTTTTTACAACAAAAAAGAGAAAAAAATGTGGTTATTTTACTAAGAAAGGTAATAATAAAAGATAATAAAAATTACAAAAACATGCCCTAATTTTGAATAAAAATTTGAAAATTAATAAGAAAATAGATAATATTTAGGAATAAATTGCAAAAATCAGATAATGTCCTATTTTTTAAATAAAAAATAGAAAATTAGAACAAAATATGAAATACATTAAGAATTATGAAAATGAAGGGAAAAACAAAAAGCATAATGATACATGTAAAGAATGAACACATTTCATACCAACGAAAAGAATGCTAAAATACAAATAATAAAAAACAAATAAGGAAAAAAACAAACATTAACTATCACGCATGTTACAGAAATGGATATTTCAGAAAATAAAACATTGCCCTAGAAATGGATATTACAGAAAATCTGAATATATAGTAAAATAGAAAAATAAATCATGAATAGCAAAAATAGAGTTCTCAACAATACAAATACTAATAATAAAAAAAGAAATAAATACAACAAAAGACATTAACATCTTTTCTAATTTTTGTTGTAAATAAAGAAAATAAACTAGAAAAGCACAACCATTTTAGTGCTTGAATAAAAGTACTCGTGTAGTGTTTTTTTCCTTTTCCCGAAAAGAAAAAAACCTACAATTGAAACAAAAAATAAGGTGAAATAAAATAAGACGAAGAAGAAAATTAAATAAGAGAAAAAGTAATATGAAATCATGCTGAAAGGAGAAAAGGAACAATTTGGCTTTTAATTGCTGAAGACATTAAGCATACTGCATCGCGGCATAGTCTCTATTGTACGAAACTCTTTTATTAATAAAAAAAAAAAAAAAAAAAACACTCATGATAACGAATTCCTCACTGCAAAAGCCCCATTAAAAAAACGAGTGACTAGAAATGGCTATTTTGTTGCTATTTTTTTTCCCTAATTAAGGCATTTTCCCAATGTAATTGTCAGACATTAAAACTAAACTTAAAGTTAAAATTCTATACGTTTTATATAAGTTTTTAGTGGTATGTGGTTACAACAATTGGATTAGACAAAAAAAATTGAATATGACAAATATAAAAGAGACTAGACTAGATAGTATAAGTATAAAAAAAACTAAATAGTACAAACTTATTGTATCATATTTGACTTACACAATATTGGATATGAAATTTATATTAAAATATTAATTATTTATATTATAAAATAAATAATTTTTTATAATATTTAATGAAATAATATTAATTAACTCAATATTAATTATAACATGAAAGGGTATTTTTAAGAATGTAAAATATTTTTTGATTTTATCTAGTGAATTCCATTTTTATAGTATGATATAAATGAAATAAAATTTAAATATTTTATTCAGTCTATTAATCCAATTTTTGTTCAGTTATTAAGTAAATTTACAAATCAAATATAGAATAATTTTTTTTATTTAATTTAGTACTATAAAAATTATACAACTAAATGTTGCTTTTATATCTATTACCTCATAAGTATACTCTCAATTAGTCATTAGTGAAACTGTTAAAGCCCATCAACTTCACACCTTAGATAAATAGATTGGAATAGGAAAAAGATTCATGGTAATAGCACATCACGTGATTTGGTGAGTAGTAAGAAAGTAACATTATATATATCTAAAACTTTTAGTATTTGCTCACTATTCATCAAAATATGTGATCATGATGTGTTAGTAAAATCGAACCATTTCTTGTTGAAATGACTTCATAGATCATTTAATTCAAGTCTTCCCATTAGAACACTATATTAGATTTATCTTTATAATAAGTAGTTTATTTATCTTGCTGATGAGCTTTTATGATTGTTATAACATAGAAGGGACTCAATGGTAAACTTCAAATGGTTGGAATTTCAATTATTTTTTGAAAAATTTAGAACTGGAAAGTTGATATAAATTTTAAAACTTTAGTTGCATCGACAACCATTTTTTTTTTCTAAAAGAAATAAATAATATAGTAATATTTTTCACTTTTTCTTTGCATGACCAGTCCGTTCTTACGTTGGATGACCAATTAAACTTGTTTAAAAAGTACATAAGGAGAATACAAGAAGCAGCTGGACAAGAGAGAGCAACTACAATTGTATCAGAGAGTGCATACATAGTGTGTACAGGAAGTAATGACATTGTCAACACTTATTACACATTGCCTGTAAGGAAGGCTCAATATGATCTTTCATCCTACACAGACTTTTTAACTAAATCAGCTTCAAATTTTCTACTGGTACGTTTTAATTATTTAAATCAAAACACATGTCACATGTTACTTATGTTAAATAAGGTAAAAGAAAAGGAAAACTATGCTGATGTAGCAATTTCATGAGAAATTAATTACATAGAAAATTATATTTCATTGCTTAAATAAAAGAAACTATCATGTGGAGAATCTACCTAATTACAAAATTAGTAGTTTACAATTATAAAACGATTTCAAAACTCAAAATTTGTATCATAATGGTACCTTTTTTCTTTGTTGACAAAATAATAAATGGGATTGGGGTCCAAAAACCCTAAAGTAACAAATCATCCTAAATTTACCTTGCTAACTACCCGACTAATGTATATTGTTTACAATAATTAACCAATACAAAAAGTCATATGATTAAACAAAAAAAATAAAGGGGAAAATATAACCACCCCACCACCCCCCCCCCCCCCCCCCCCCCCCCCTCCCCTAAAAAGAAGAAAATTTTTTTTGACTTATATATAGATTTTTCTTTTAAACTTTGAAATTGAAGCCTATAACCCCCTAAACTTTAATAAATTGGCAAAATAATCCTCATAAATCTTAATCTTTGATTTCGATGCGTAAACACCCCTTAAACTTCAATTTTGGTGTGCAAACATCTTCCTAAAGTGTTTAGGAGTGTTTACGCACTAAAATCAAAGTTTATGGGATGTTTATACAAAAAAATTAAAGTTTAAATGGGTTATGAGGATTATTTTCCAATTTATAAAAGTTTAGGAAGTTAAAAACCTCACTTTGAAAGTTTAATAAGTAAAAAACCTCACTTTGAAAGTTTAGAAGATCAATCCGTACCTAAGTNTCAAAGTTTATGAAATTTCCAAAAAAAAAGAAAACCCTAAACTTTGACTCCCCTAAAAAGAAGAAAATTTTTTTTGACTTATATATAGATTTTTCTTTTAAACTTTGAAATTGAAGCCTATAACCCCCTAAACTTTAATAAATTGGCAAAATAATCCTCATAAATCTTAATCTTTGATTTCGATGCGTAAACACCCCTTAAACTTCAATTTTGGTGTGCAAACATCTTCCTAAAGTGTTTAGGAGTGTTTACGCACTAAAATCAAAGTTTATGGGATGTTTATACAAAAAAATTAAAGTTTAAATGGGTTATGAGGATTATTTTCCAATTTATAAAAGTTTAGGAAGTTAAAAACCTCACTTTGAAAGTTTAATAAGTAAAAAACCTCACTTTGAAAGTTTAGAAGATCAATCCGTACCTAAGTCAAAGTTTAGGGTTTTCTTTTTTTTTGGAAATTTCCTCAAAAATAAATAACAAATACATCATCTTTATCTATGCTTGATAGGTATTGACTTAAAAATTTTATAACAAGGTAAATTTACTGCACTAGAGTCTAGAATGCTACAGCATGCAATGTGTTAACACTGAGTTTTAACATGTAAAGGCTCAAAACTTATATGATAACCACAATTAATATTTAAACCTCAAACTATACTTTATAGTCATTCTCTTGTCAAATACAATAGCTATGACTCATTTGAGCCTCGCTAAACATTGAACCAACATCACAATACCAAGGGAGTCTATCTCAACTCCTATATCAATTCGTATAACTAGTAGTAATAGTATATGAGTAAACATGAACCACTATCACAATACAGTAGTTTGATTTCCAACAATAATAATCATCACAAATACCATCAAACATATTAGGTGTGTCTCAATCCATCTACTTCTCATTACACATGTAATCCACTTCGTCCCTTAGTCGTACACCAGGTCATAGCCTAGGTCATTGTAAAGGTTTGGTCTCACTAAAAGTACTTGCATCTAAAAATAAAGTCCTTAAACAATAAGCAAAACGATCAATGTATGGAATACTACAAAGATTAGAAATGCTTAAATCCATTTAACGCTAGCCTATATATACACAAGTAGCAAGTAGTATAATGATGGTGATTTGTCGTCTAGCTTGTATTAGGCTTCCTGGGGCTTGCAAAATAGTAAATGTGTCATAATAGGTGCTAAAATTTCCTTTAGTATGATCACTTTAATACTTAGGTAAGTCTTCGTCCAATAAGAAAAATCTAAAGAGTGAGGTAAAGAGTACATAAATTATCTTCAAGCTTTAAAGAAAGTCTTAACGTCCTCTTCGATTACTTGAATGGGCCTTATTTAGAGTTATGGCTTGTTAATGGGGTTAGATATAGCTTAAGGGACTAAGTAGAGCCTAGTGAGTCTTGTCAAGTAGGGTATCTTGATGTAATGGCCTAATGATGGACCTGATTACATCCCTCTCATAGATCATCCCATTAAATTAAATAGGACGTTGATAGAAGCAAGGTGCTAAGGGGTTGAGCAACTTTTAGACATCTAAATTAAATTCCCTCTATACGCTAGGCTTAGGTCATTCTTGTTTAGTTAAGGCCTAGGCCAATTTTTGATTAGCAACACATATTATCTGCTTACCTAGTATAGTTAACTTGAGTAGAACTCGATTTTCACTAAATCCTAACCAAGAAGTTACAATAAGTATTAGAATATATTATAAAGTTGGAAGATGTTTTAGATCTATTTTAATTCAAGTCTCACTAACATCCCCTTTGAGTTGTTTGTGGTTTTCCAATCATTAGGTGCTTATTTTAGCTTAATTTGAAGTTGTAAAAGATTTAAATTGAGAAAACAAGAACATAAAGTTGTTTAAGCAAGGAAATATAGCATTTGATACAAAACCAAGAAACTACCATCAAGCCAGTATAGAAGCTCATTAAGCTAGTGACAACCAAAGAAAACTAGAGAAGCAAAAATTTTGTTCGCATTACCATCCATCGACCCTTGCCAAACTAGTAGGTTAGTTCAACTCTCCAACACAATTGGCTTAATAGTACTAAGTGGACTGGCTAGGTGGTCCTACACTCCCTAATGCTACAACTCTCCTCTCCTTTGAACATAAATCGAATCAACTTTGTATCTCGATTCCAACACTTCAAACTACTTCAAAGACTTTGATGTGTTTTAAAACTACACTTATATTTCATTCCCACCTAAAAGTTAGTTAGTGCATTAGTATAAGGATCAAAGAACTTACTTTTCCTTTTGCAAGTCAATTGCCTTCTAACACAACTCTAATAACAATTTTCCAAGAGGGCTTCCAGACTCAACAACTTCATTGTAATGTGAACAATACAACATTGGAAATTGAACTTACTACAATAATTCATTTCTTGAGTCACTTCTACCATTAATCCTCTTAAAGAAAGTCCAAAAACTCCGATTTTCACTCAAACTTGCATTATATGAGTTCAAGAATACAAAAGCTTACAAAAAACTAAAGTCAAGTTACTCTCACCTTTAATCTATGGTTCCTCCAGCATTGAATGAATAGAAACTTTTGTTTCGGTGGAAGAGGAAGAAAATACGTTAGAAGGGAAGAGAAGGAAGAAAAAGGGAAAAGGAATAATGGATCCTTTCAAATGTTAAAAGGCAAGATGTGTCTTGAGCAAAAAAGACCAACCTACCCTTATCTTTTATTTATATGTCTAAGTTATCCTTCTCTTTAAGGAATTAAAATTTAATTAAAAAAATATAGGTTATTATGGTAGAGAAAAATATAAATTTTATTGTAAATCCAGTTTCTCGTTTTAAATTTAAAAAAATGAAAAATAAATGAAGCCCAAATCTATAGATGAAAATTTTGAATTATTAGGATTTTTAGATATATTGAGACAACCATATATGCACTATAAGAAAGTTTCATATGGTTCCTTGATAACTTAAGAAACATAAAATTTATACTATAAATGAAAATTTTTTTATGGATATTTAGAGAAATTATTCAAATATTAAATAAATAAAATATTCATCTTTCTTCATATACATTTTCTTATAAAATATATAATTAATGTTAGAAAGCTTAAAAAGTTTTCCTAAATCCTTCACCGGGTTCAATACAAAAATCATGTCCATGGATTCCACTTTATTAACTTCAGTCAATAAGCAGTGTACAATGAGTAGAGTCCCAAATCCTGAAAATACACCATCTCACAAACCAGTATACGAAGAGATCAACTCTATGTGGATTTTTGCTGTCTCTAATCCATTAATGATACGTTTTATTTTATAGAGAAAATAGAAAAAAATAAATAAAACTTATGGAATTACAATATATTTTGTTAGAAAAAATAAATAAAACTTTCTATTATGGGATTACAATATATTTGGTTAATAGAAAAAGAAAAAAATCTATAAACTAATGTTTCCTTTCTCAAGTGCTCCTCAAGTCCTCTTCACTATGCAACATGCAAAAACACATACCATATATATATATATATATATATTTATATTGCCCTTATGTTGGATTTAGTGAATTTATATTTTCTTTAAGATTTGGCAATTGGGCTACATATGTTAGGTCCAAAAGCTTAACAATGTTAATCGTAAATTTTACATGGAAAGGTATATGAGTTGCACCTAAAAGTCTACTCTGTTATAGGTTACATATCCTAATTTTCCGAGTAAATAAATTTTGCTAACCATGACTTTATAAAATTATACATTGTATTATTATTATATCTATATTATTAAAATTCTTGAGGGCTTTTGGTGTCTTAGATGTATTAAAAAATATTCTCTCATTTTATAAATAACTGCCACATTCTTCTACTTCTTAAAATTTTGCTTGAATAACTCACTATCCTCACTTTTTTTATTTTTCTTTTTTTTATTGATTCATAGAGATAACTAACCATTTACTTATATCTTGCATCTATAATACTAAAGCTACAATTAAAAATTTGAAAGAAAGATAGCATATAATTGTTATATTTATTTTTTTATGCATAGAGCAATATCCACTAGTATATTTTTATGTTTCATGAAAGATTTCTCTTATTACTCAACTCATTATTTCCGTGTACATTAATCAAATTCAGGAACTATACGAGTTAGGTGCTAGAAGAATTTTGATAGTAAGTTTACCTCCCATTGGTTGTGTGCCTGCACAAAGAACACTAAGAGGCGGCCTCGACAGACGATGCTTTGATTTAGGCAATGAGGCAGCAATTTTCTTAAACTCCAAACTATCTTCAAAAATGAACAACCTCAACAAGCAGCTACGTGATGCTAAGTTTATCTACGTGGACATTTACTACCCGCTCCTAGACATTATCCAAAACCCTTCTAATTATGGTAAGTACTGTTATCATGAAGTAAGAAAAAAATAAATATTGATATATGGATCATTAGGTTATTGTGCTAAATGTTTAAGTTAACTTCTCGTTTAATTTATTAGGATTTGAAGTAAATACTAAAGGATGTTGCGGTACCGGTTACATAGAGACAAGCTTTTTATGTACAAGACTCGATGATCATAAAACATGTACAGATGATACCAAATATGTATTTTGGGATGGCTTTCATCCTACGGAAAGGACTTATCAGATCATTATCACTAGTATTTATAATAAGTATTATAACAAATTCTTCTGATTATTATATCATATGTAACCTTGAGTAGGAGTAGAAAAATGAAACGAAAAGAAAGAGAAAAAGAAAACCAAATCTGAATGGATGAAATGTTTGTAGTTTAGTTAAACTCTTTATATTTGCATATGTATTTCGATCTTTGCTACACGATAATCTATTAATATTGAGATTTTTTTCCATGTAAGAACTTTTTGGTAAGTGTCCCTTTCTGCTAATAGTAAACAGGACGCAGAGTTTCTAGTAATACAAAACTATGTGGTACTTCAAATAAGGATCATTTAGTTACCAAATTATCGTAAGTTGTCTAACTCATCTATCATATCAAAGGGAAAGTCTCCTTTTAACTATCTATAACTAATAATCATTAAATATTTTTTCATGGTGGTTACAAAAAAATTCAAACCCATCTTACAACCAATTTTCACTACCACTTTAAACATTTTCTCCACAACCAATTTCCACTACCATTTAAGCCATTTTCCCTACATACAAATTAAACACATTACATGTCCATAAAAAGACACATCTTGACAAAATCAAGAGTCTCAATCATTCATTATAAGTAGTCAAATAGCAATCATGATGAAAGATCAATGGAGAGAATGTGATACTATTATCTTGTTCATTCATCTCTATCAATACTACACAAAGTATTTATACTGCATTACAAGTCATAACCAATTAATAGAAATCTATAACTAACTATAATTCACTATGACTATCAAGTTGAGCTGGCGATCTGTATGGAAGTAGGACACACAAGTATATAAATAACCATCCTATAATATCTTACACATATACCCACTTACCTCCTTTCCCCCCTTCTTTCCCTCTTAAGTTGGTGCTTCTTAAAGACCCAACTTGCCACAAAGAAATTGCATGTGTTGTTCAGTAAGGCTCTTTCTACAAAGATCAGCAAAATGATGACGAGAAGATGTATGTTAAACTAAAAGAAATCTAGAAGTGATACAATCTTGGACAAAATTGATGTCATTGTTGATATGTTTAGTCCAAGCATGATGACAAGGATTTGATGCAATAAGTAACGTGGATTGATTGTTGCAATACAATGTAATTAGCAAAGAAATAGAGATAGCCAAGTCATGCAAGAAGTAACTAGTCCACAAAGTTTCTTTAATAGTAGCTATAAGTGCCTTGTACTTAGCTTCAGTAGAAGAGGTGGAGACAGTGTTTTGTTTCTTGGTTTTCCAAGAAACTAGTGAAGAACCTAACATAACAAATTACCCACCAATAGATGTCCTGTTGAGAACATTTACTACCCAATCCAAATCCAAAAATACTCATAAAACCAAGTCATTAGTTGAGGAGTAGAACAATCCTAAAGATAAAGAACCTTTCAAATACTTAAGAACATGCAAGGGAACATTCAGATTAGGAGTCTGAGGCTTAGAAAGGAACCGACTTAAATAATGAATTGCAAAACTAATTTCTGGATGTGTAAGATTCAAAGAGGATAAGCAACCAACCAAACGTCTAAAAACAGTACGATTGTGCAGTAAGTCCCCATCATCAATAGTGAGCCGAACACTTAAAGGTAATGGTGTAGGAGATAGGTGTACTACTGTAAGCCCAATTTCTTTAAGAAGATCAAGCAAAAACTTTTTCTGATTAATTAAACACCCCTCTATGTAAGACAAAGCTCAAGGCTAAGAAAGTAATGGGCAAGACTTAAGTCTTTAATGGTGAAAATGGCATCCAATTGTTCTTTAATGGATTGAATGAGAACTTCACTAGAACCTGTCAACAAAATATCATCCACATAGACGAGAAGCACAACAAAACCGCTAGAAGAATGCTGTGTAAACAAAGAATAGTCATGTTTAGATTGGACAAAGCCAATAGACAACAAGAAATGCAAGATCTCCAAATTCTATTACTTGGAGGCTTACTTAAGTCCGTATAAAGACTTATTCAAGTGACAAACTTGATGCAATAAAGCTTTAATATAATCCTCAGGTGGCAACATATAGATCTTCTCATCAATGTCTCCATGCAAGAATACGTTGTTAACATCAATTTAATGAAGAGGCTAAGAATAAGCAACAACAATAGCAATCAAATTGTGAATTGTATTCAACTTAGCTATTGGAGAAAAAGTGTCATGAAAGTCTTCTCCCTCTACTTAGGTAAAACCTATAGCTACTAATCACACTTTATATCTTTCAACACTACCATTGAGCTTATATTTCACTTTATAAACCTACTTACATCCAATTAACTCTTTTTCTTCTGGCAAAGAAATAAGACTCCAAGTGTCATTAGATTCTAAAGCATGAAGTTCTTTGTGTATGGCATCAACCCACTCCCTATGCTTAACAACTTGAGAATAAGAAGTAGGCTCTTTAATAGTCAAAACATTAGCTAAGAAGGTAACAAAATCAATAAGGTAATTACAGAAAGACTGAGCATAAAAAAAAGGATATTTAATGGTTGGGTCAGAAGGAATATCAATGTTTCATAAAGTGACATCAGATATGTATGTATGAATTGAATGGACAAAATCCTAAAGCTAAGAAGGAAGTTTCCTAATTTTATCATACCTAGGAAGATAGAACAAGAAGTGTTTGGGTAGATAGAAGAGACAGTGTTTGGTTGGGAAGCAGGAATATTAGACTAGAGTTGTATAAGATTGTACAAAGCAACAGCATTAGAATTATGTATGGGATTACAAGTATCAGTCTCAAACGAAACAGAAGACAAATAAGGATTGGAAATAGGCTGTCCTGAAACATTAGTTGAAATAGAACGATCTTTGTAAGCAAAGACATTCTCAAAAAACACCACATATTTGCTAGTAACAACGTTCTTAGTAGTAAGATCATAAACTCTATACTCCTTATGGTCATTTGCATAGCTAAGGAAAATACATCTAATGCCTTTAGGATCAAACTTGTCTAGCTAAGGAAAAAGATTGGCAACAAAGCAAAGACAACACATCACACAAAGATTATCAAAGGTAGGAAGCTTATTAAACAACACTTCATAAAGTATTTTCTAACCAAGAGCAGCCCTTAGCATTTTTAATAAGGAATGTGGCTATTAGAACACATTCACTCCAAAAGGATTTAGGTAGGTTCACATGTAGTCTAAGAGATCTTACGGTTTCAATTATATGTCTGTGTTTATGTTCTACCCTTCCATTTTGTTGAGTGTAAGGTATAACATGTTGATGAATTATTCCTTAGCTAGAAAATAATTGTTGACACTCTTTGGAGATAAACTCCCCTCTGTGATCACTACAAACAGCCTTAAGAGTAGAAGAACAATGGTTTTGCACATAACAAATGAATCGATTGAGAATGGAATAAGTTTTAGATTTATGGGTCATCAAAAAGGTCCAAGTAGCTTTAAAAAAATCATCTACAATAGTTAAGAAGTATCTAGGACCAATCAAAGAAACAACATGACAAGACCCCCATATATTAACGTGAATTAACTCAAAAGCAAATGTAGTTACATTGTTACTATTAGAAAAAGGCAATCTATGAAACTTTGCCTCTTGACAAGTACTACAAAGAAACTTATTGAAATCTAAACCCTTATAAACATGCATTTGCTACATTTTAAGGATAGAGGAATGTCCAAAATTGCTATGAAGTAACTTAAGTCTATGTGTATTTTGAGTGTAAAGAATAGATGAATTAAGAGTTACTTGAAAAGAAAAACTAGCTACAAAATTAAGCACATATAGTCCATTGTATGCTTTTGCTAAAGCCACCACTCTATTTTTATTCAAGTCTTGTAATTTACAAGAACTGGTGTCAAAGATTGCTTACAAACAATATGAAGTGACAAGTTTTTGTACAGAAATCAGGTCATAAGAAATTTTAGGAATAAAGAGAACATTGACCATTGTCAAATGTTCATTAAGTTATACTTTACCAATTGTATTGGCTTCTAAACCGTTTCCATTAGGAAGTTGTATATTTAGTGGTTTAGCTAATGGAATAAGATTAATGAGAAGATAAAGGAAAGGGGTTATGTGATCTAATGCCCTAATATCAACTATCTAAAAAGCCAACCTGTTACTATCAACAGTTTAAGCAAGAGAAAATGCATTAGACGTACTTGCATGAACCATATTTGCCTGGATAGCCACTTGCTCCTCTTGTCCTCTCATCATCTTACAAACTTCTTGACAAAGATTATGAAGAAGCTCCTTATCAAATACTTTTCCTGATTGCATTACGAAATCACAATGAATACTTATAGAGATAAAGGCAACTTGTTCATCAAAAGGTGTCTTTATAACAGTATTATTAGCAAATCCAATAGAAACATAATTTTTATCTTTCTAGTTCATCCTACTTCCCCTGTACCAATCAGGATACCCTACTAATTGGAAGTAAGTCTCAACTATATGTCCTTCAGTTCGACAGTGTTTACAAAACAAGTTCTTCTTAATCTTTCTCCTATCAATGAAAGCCTTATTGGTGTTAATCAACTTACTAGAGACAAAGGCAGAAGCCTCTACTTTAGAATTCATGGAACTAGTAATTATCCTTTGCTTTTCTGTTTATTAAACCAAATAATAGGCTTTATTACCAACAATAAGGGACCTATAGATAAGATTTGACCCTTAATGCCTTCAAACACCTCATTCAAACCCATCAAGAACTGTACTAGGAAAAAGACGAGTTGTGTGAATTGAACTCTACAACTCGTTCCTTAAATGTATAAGTACAAAACTCTAAACGACCACAATCATAATTAGGAAAAAGATGTAACTCTTGCATCTCACCCTAGCATCATTGGAGTTTATTATAATAGACATTAACCGACTGATGTTTTGCCTAAGATTTAAAATCTCATGTTGGATCTGAAAAATCAGATGACCATTAGCTACACCGTATTGCTCCTTCACCTCTTCCCATAGTTCATGTGTAGATTTGGTGTACAAAAAAATCCAACTAAGGTCTTTGGTCATGGAATTAAGCAACTAGCATCTAACTATATAATCACACCTATTCCACTTAATCTAATTATTAGTGTTATCCTTTGGCTTAAGTATAGACCCATCTACAAATTTGATTTTCATCTTAGCACCTAACCCTAACCTTATAGATTTGCTTCAAGAAAGATAATTTGTACCATTGAATATAAGATTTTCTATACTCATACCAAGGCTATTTGATCTAGACAAGTAAAACGAACCCTAACTCTTGAGGATTATTCATCTTTACTTGATATGCACAAAGAATACTAAAAGATATGATAATATCCAATCAGCATAGCAAGCTAAAGCAATGACGAATACATGGATGGAGATGCTCCAATACCATGATGAAATCAAGAGTTTCAGTATCGATGGAGAGAATGTGATACTATTATCTTGTTCGTTCATCTCTATCAATACTGTACAAAATATTTATGCTACATTACAAGTCATAACTAACTAACAAAAATCTATAAATAACTATAATTCACTATGACTATCAAGTTGAGCGTGCAATCCGCGTAGAAGCAAGACATACGTATATAAATAAACACCCTATAATATCTTACACATCTCATTATTCATGTAACCATATTTTCAACTTACGGCCATGTACAAATTTAAACTCACTATACATCCGTAATAAATAACACATTCTATTATAAATCCATATTTTCAACTGTCGATATATTGTTCATATATCACAGATATTATTTGCTATTTATGTAAATAATAGTGCATTGTTAATTTACTATGAATATTATTTGCTATTCGTCATCTCCAAATATTATTATTTGATATTCTTTTATTTTTTTTCCCCCTTCTTTCTTTTCATATATTTCGTTAGTTTTTTTCTTCTTTTAAGTTACTCAATTTAATTCTTTATACACACAATGTAGGTATACCGACTATTAGTTTATATAAAAGGGAAAGAGATAATAGTACGTTGGAAAAGTAAAGTACTTCCATCTTTTTTCTAAATAATTATTTACGTTATAATTATTGATAGAGTCGAATTTGATTAAATCCTATTTAAAGATCAATAATCATATCATTAAATTTTAATGGTCTTACCACACTTTCAATGGTTTAAAAAATAGTTTTATACTTTTAAGATTGAATTTACAATTTATTATTAGTATAAGAAAAGGTAATTTTTTTTTAATCTGGTTGCAAGTATATTGGCGACATCTACTATTATTTTCGAAGATGTTCCATCTAACTTTCAAATACTAAATGATTTAAATTATTAGTATCTATTTTTTCGCCAATACCATTGTGCATGCCCTATTCTTTTAAGATAAAAAAGGCAACAGTTATCTTACAATATACTCACATTTATTTATGTGAAGAGAACGTAACAATATAATTAGAGACAATAGATGGAAATCACACTCGTCAGCATCATTACCATTATTCTTCATTGGAGGCCCTCGTCTTTTCATGTTTTAAAACACTCTCCTCTCTCACCTGGTTCAGTATGTACCAGATACCATATCTCTACACATGGGGGTCAATGAGATAGCGATTAACATGCCGGTTGTGATAGGGTATTATTAGTTTGTCACGTCTTGGAAAAAGTGGATGGTGCTAGAATCCTACTAGCCTAATACGTTCGAAAGAGTTTTTTTTTTTTTTTTTTTTTTTTTCATTTCACTTTTGTTCCTTATGGATGGTACGATACTACTAATTTTAGGGAATGTTATCGAAATTTAGAACTTGTTGTACATAAAAGAATGGGATAAATTCTGGATGGTTTTGGAATAGGATTTGTTCTATAATTTTAGAATTTATTTTCATAAGGTCAGTTATGAGGTGTACCATCTACATACTCTATTTATTGATCAGAAAACTTGTACTTATAATGCACACATTTGAGAATATCCTTTGCCCATCAAATAAGAGTTTTTAATTAATAATATTCAAAGTTAAAAATATGATACTTTTAACTCAACATATACTCAAGTCCCAAGCTTTTTACTTGCAAAAAGTAACAACCCAAAACTATATTACATTTTTCATTGTTTTATTGCTTTTCACCTTTTCCTTAAAGTATTATTATTAATCCTACCGTATCGACTCTCATTTTACTTTGCCATATCTCATTTTTTGCTGCTACTCAATTTCCTTCAAACATTTTTTTTTTTCGTTATTCCTTTATATTTTAATTAGATCCATCTTTTATTTAAGGTTTTTTAAATATCCATCATTCATTTATTATTGAGCTAAATTAGTTTATTTTTAAATAAGTTCATACTAGTTTGTTCAGTGTAAGACACCACAAGCGAGTTATTTCCCTTTTTCATGAGAAAAAAATTATATAAACGTTTTCGTTGCCTTGGACTGATTCCCGTTGATGTATTAATCAATGAACCAACTTGAATAATTCGGTAGGCTAGTATATAGATAAAGATAATCATCTCGGACAATGTCAAGTGTTTGTCGACAATGTATGAGAAATCATTCGTTCATGCAAATATTGACAGTGGAACTTCGAATTTCCATGAAGAAAATTGGCTTTCTCTTGCAACAGATAAAATGTTATAAATTTAAATTGTTATTTCATAAAGAAAACACTTAGTAAAAACATAATACAAGATATTAAGCTGAAGGAGTGAGATATTCAGTTGGATTTAAAGGTTTAGGATTTCTCTACGCAAATAACCAAGATCTCACAAAGAATATAATTATAATGTATACGAAATAATACCCGATTTCATGGTAAAAACTTTGAAGGTTTAATTTTCCAATCAATGATATTGTGTGCTGTTGCTTTTCTCACCAATGAAATGTTAGAAAAGCAAAGGAAAGATACTAATAACATACTGCTTAGAATAATGACCTGAACCCTTTATATATAACTTTTATTATTTTATTTTATTATAGCCCATCAAACTAAGTAAAATAAAATATATAGGTTTCTACATATTTGGTCCATACAAGATTGTCATAAATTGAGTTTATGGGCCCTGTACATCTATTAACCAAATGATCATTTTTATTTAATAATTAAACTATTTAACTTAATTAGAAAATCAATAATATACAATTAATAAATATAGTACCCTACATAACTACAACAATTTACTACATAGGCCACATATATCAAATGATAATTATATATTGTAAAATCCTTATGAGGTTAAACCTTTAATGTATATACGAGTCTTATTTCCAAACAATTTGATCTATTAATCACATCAATATAAGATGAAAGTGACCTTTGTCACTATTTGTCTTAATAGAACCCATTAATGGTCACTAACATTAATATAATCAACAACATAAATCCACTATGGATGTATTGTATGGAAATTACAAGTAAGGTGATCCTTAATATGCCTATTTCTAATAGGTCTTATCTTATAACTTATAATATACTCCTCATATGCATAATTGCAGTTAGATTATATATAACTTCAATATAGAGAATTCAAAATGAACAACATCAACATGAGAAATGTGCTCATGTAACTCTTTAGGTGGTAAATCCTTAGTAAGCGGATTTACATATGTTCAATTGACATACTTGAGAACTTTAAAGTCTCTCTTTAACAACAACAAACATTAAGTCAATATGGTTCAGCTTTGACAAGCTTTTGTGATTCTTGGATCATAGCTCAACAATTTTCGTATCACAATTAATCTTTAATGAACTTTTGATACCATGAACAATTTTAACTCTATGATAAAATTTCACAATCAGATTCCATGGTTTGATGCTTTAGAACTAGCAATGACTTTGACCTCCATAATAGAAAAAGCTATAAGCCTCTGTTGGACACCTTTTACAATACAACTCTGCTAGTCATTATGAAAACATAACCATAAGTGGACTTTCTACTATTAGGGCATCCATCAATGTTGGAGTCATAATACCTCAACAATCTCCAAATGATCAAATCTTCAATATGTGAGCATATTATCCTTCAATCTATGTAGGTATCACATGACATATTTTACTACCTTCCAATGATGCTTGTCAAGATTACACAAATATTAGTAAAGCATTTTAACAATGTACATAATATCCGAATGTGTATAGACTTAAGCATCCATAAATAGGACATTGCCTGGTTATAATAAATTATGACTTTACCATCTTGGTTTTTGAATTATATACAAAATAATCTACTTTGCTATGTGAAAGTTTCATTCATTCACTATGTAATAGGTGCAAGTGAAATTTAAACCAAGTAGAGACATGAGTTTTGTATGCAAAGGAATTTCACAAAACACATATAATTTACAAAATTCTATTAACATCATAGAGTTTTTAGTGAAAACATGTTGAATATGAAGAAAAGAATCATTGGCTATTGCATGCTACGCGTTAGATACCATGACATATAAATACTAATAAAATTTTAATATATATAGTGCATACAAAACATAGTGTTAATTATTTTGAAAATTATCCATTTTACTACCATACACATTAAAATTTCATTAGTATCACATGTTACACGTACCAATGAATTCTTAAATTTTGATTTTGATATTAATTTAGATTTATTAACGAATGATTCGAACTATAATTTAAGATGTTAAAAAAAAAAAGAAATTTTACACATTTCTAAAAATGATTGCACACTTCGTAAATAAAAAACAAATATATATATAAATAAAAAAAATCTTTCTTTAGTATATATAAAGGGCATCCATCAATATTATCCTACTAATTTCACTCTCTAAGGAAGTGCAAATAAATATATTGTTAGGACACACTCAATACAATGCTTGATTCGATGGAGATTTTATATTAGTTTTTAATAACCTTGTCGGCAATTAATTGGTTAAGCTAGGCCACAAAACTGAGATGTTCTTATCACTCTAATTAACTATTCAATTGCCTTACATCTATCTAATATGCCACAAATGGGATACAACCAATACATACTTGTAGAAGCCTATAAAAGGCCAATATTGTATGCCGTTATTGCAACAACAGGTCAAGTAAAACAGTCCTAGTGCTCTCCTTTTCTCCTCCTCCATTCCTAATACCACCACCACCCATCACCACCGCGGCTGTTACTGTTACAACACGTATTCCTATAATGTTTACTTCTTGTATTACAAACAAGTGTATCTATACCCAACATTATTCTAGCATTATTATATTCTCAGTTGTCCTAGTAACCATACATAGTTTCATCAACGTTGGAGCAACCCATGCAACTCCGCTGCCTAAAAATGCCACCGTGCCGGCATTGCTCGTGTTTGGTGACTCGTTAGTTGATACCGGAAATAACAATTATCTAGCTACGATAGTTAAATGCAATTTTCCACCGTATGGGAGGGACTTTGAAGGAGGAGTAGCTACCGGCAGATACAGCAACGGAAGGATTCCCTCCGACATGTTAGGTATTTTTGCTTAATTTAAACTGCTCTCGTGATATTTAGAAGTCTTCTTTTCCAAGTACAACTTTTGGACATACGTTTGCGTGTGTGAGTGTGCAACACTAGTTTGCATGTGTAGTAACAGCGTAAACGACGAGGTGAGACAATCAAACAAGAAACATCGGCCGAATGCATATATATTTTTAATGGTTGGTTGAGAGAGACCCACTGATGTGTCCAAAAATGATTAAGTTAGATAAGAAAACATAGTATTATATTAATAAATTTCGTTGCAACAACATTTGGTATATGGCATTTTCTAGAGACAGGGTGATTTGGTCTCTCTTTAAAAAATCAACACGTTAGACAATATATACTGAGGAATAATTAAAGAGAGTTTGCAATAATACCACCGCAAACAAAGCTACTAGACACTCTTTCTCTTTGATTAGGCATATTTTTTATAGGGAAATAAACAATGGAATATAAATTTTAATGAATTATAGACAAAGTTCTGAAATATATATGTTAAAGTAGTGCTGAATAAAATTCAATTAAATCATATATATATTTTTAGTCAACCATTTAAACATTCCAGACATTCATGTACTTCACTAAAATTTAGTATTTAAATTTTTAGTACGTGTGTTTTCACCCTATGCGTATCCCTCTCCCATGCTTTAAAGAACATGCAGAATACTTACGAGATGCAATGATACAATCATGAAGGACTTAAATGATCTATTTAAATATAAAGGATTTAGTTTAAATTTAGTATAAACTAGAGGATTAAAATCATCAACTTGGATTTGACTTTTGTATATATTCCGTCGCTAACGTTTTATAACTTTAAGGTCATCCCCTAAAATATTCTTACTGCCCTTATATTAACTTCCTTTCCTTTCAACTTGTAGCTGAAGCATTTGGAGTGAAGAAAAACTTGCCAGCCTATCTAGATTCAGATTTGGAACTTGAAGACCTCCTCACAGGTGTAAGCTTTGCCTCGGGTGCATCCGGATACGATCCACTCACAGCCAAAACTGCCGTAACTATCTCTCTCAAACTCTAATACGCAAAGTACTTCATTATGGAACATATTCATGCACTTACTCACTTATTAGATCGTCGTTCATTTGATCAGACTTTTTTTGACGACAAAAAATAGAATACTATGATTATTTTACTATAAAAGGAAACAATACAAGATAATAAAATTACAAAAATGCCCTAATTTGTTAATGAAAAATTAAAAATTAATAAGTAAATATATAAAATTTAGAAATAAATTACAAATATCAGAAAATGCCCTAATTTTTCCAATAAAAAAATCCAAAATTATATAAATTACATTATGGATTAAGGCAAAAAGAAACATAATAATACAAGTAAATAATGAAAGCATTTCATACCAACTAGGGGTGGGCAAAAAAACCACGAAACGCGAGTCGAACAGTAAACCAAAACCAAAAAATTAGTGTTTTTTTTTTTTTTTACAAACCATTTGATTTATAGTTTGGTTTGATTATGTATAAACGATTCGCAATTCGGTTTGGAAAAATAAACCAAACCGAACTGTACTGTTTTGAACCTAGTTAAATAGAAAAAATTTATGTTATTATTTTATACTTTTTTATATTTTTTTCTATTAATCTTCATAAATTTCATCAAAGTTTTCATATCTTATTATTCTTTATTATAATTTTATATTAATTATTAAGATTAAATTGAGTAAATTTCATTTGAAATTTTATATTTATTGAAGATAAAAATGTTTAATGAAAAATTGATACAAATGGTTAGAACTGTAGATCAAATCGAACTGAACTGGTTTTAATTTGGTTCGAAAAATTTACGAGCTGAATCATATGGTTATGTTTGACTTAAAAAAAAAAAATCGAATTATTATATTAGGTTCGGTTCAATAAAGGGGGGGCGAACAGTACCGAACCGACCCATGCCCACCCCTAATACCAAACAAAAGAATGTTAAAATTATAAATAATAAAAAAGGAGAAAAAAACTTATTATTTTAATTGAGTAAAACATTGCATGATAATGGATATTACAAAAAATAAAAACATATAGTAAAATAGAAAAATAAACTATACATAACAAAAATATAGAAATCCTAACAATAACAATAGATCCATTATTAATAGAAAAACATATAAACACAACTATTGACAGGGATCTTTGGACATGAGCCCTTTAGGCCTATCCGAATCTGATGTGTCTTGTAGTTTAGGGTTCGTTGCCCTAGGCTCAAGCCTTAGGCTAAGCCTAGCAAAGCCTAAGAGGCTTTTTAATGGCTAGAAGATACTAGATATGAACAAAAAACCAAGTCAACAACCACCTTTAATGTATGTAAGACACGTTGCTTACCATAAACCCACTCTCCTATACTTATGAGAGAGGATTTTGCCACTAATTGCCCTCCAACTGCCGGTAACACTCCATTATAAATACCAGGTTACCACCTAACGTTAAACTACTTGATGCTTTATGTACTTAAGTTTACCTATTTCTCTCAAGCACTCCCTACTTTCCAAATCACTTTATTGATTTAAGCATCAAAGTGGCTATTCTGAATAATACCTCAGCATCTTCTTAGAGTGTTCTATTTTACAAGCTTACTTAACACATAAAGCCTTGTTTCTACCAACAAATATCCTAAGACAACATGTGGGGTCGTATGTGGGAAACTAAATTTCTACAAGAAAAACTCTAAACACACTAAACACATTCCTTAAACGCAATTCTTGAACATCATATCTTATCATGATGAACAAGAGAACCATTAATTGATGAATAATCAGCCCCTTTTGGGGGAAACATTGGAGGAGCACCTAGAGCACTTGGAGTACCTAATTGAGAAATTTGCTACTAAAAACAAGCTACTTCAAGCTTGCCTTAAAGAAACTGAGAGGAGCAACACGCAAACTCACCCCTTCCCCCCAAAAGCCTCTAATGCCCACACTGGATAGAACCACCAACAACAGTCGCAAAATGGTAAAGATTAGCAACCTAATCCCTTGATGCAACAATAGCCAATAAGGTCTACGGCCATCTGTGATTAAGCTTTGGCTGGCAATAAGCAAGTGGTTGACTTACAGGGAGTACCGGCTCACTCAGCAATGCACCGAACTCATCTGGTAAATAATGTTGACCTTAATGAGCTCTACGTAATTGTCAAGAGGCTCTATGAGCAATAGGAGAGCAAGGCAACTAGTGATGCCGGATTGGTCGCTAGCAACAAAGCTCCTTTCACTAGGGGCATCCAAGATAAAGTGTTGCCTCCCAATAGTAAGATTTCATCCTTAGACCAATATTATAGTACATGAGATCCTAATGACTACCTCCTCTACTTCTATACTCTCATGAACCTTCATGGTCATAATAGCACTATAATACACAAGGCTTTCCTACATACCCTGTAGAAAGCAACTCAAACTTGGTTTAACCACTTGCTTAAGAACTCAATTAGCTCCTTTAATGAGCTAGTGTAGAAATTCAACCTCCATTTCAAGGTTAGTAAGCCTTCATTTAAGGATACGTCATCCTCATACTTGATACTATAGAGTGAAGGTGAATCTTTACACGACTATGTAGTCCAATTCAATAATGTTATAGTTGAGATCCCTCAATTGAACGAAGGAGTTGCTATCCATGCTGCTCAACTTGGCATCCAACCTTTAGGAGACTTCTTTTAATCACTTATGAAGAGCAAGCTGAAAACCTTGACTGACTTCTAGAATAAGGCTCAAAAGTACATCGACCAAGATGACAACATTCATATTAGGCGTAATGACAACCAAGAGAGGTCGGGTGGAAAGCTAGATAAGGAAAGATTGTCCATAAAGAATGGCCTTAGCGGAAAGGCGCCAAATCGTTCAGAGGGGGAGAGTTCCAGAAAGAAGAAGCACTGAGCTGAGTGAAACCTACTCCCCCCTCTTATCTATACACAATATACCACCGTGAATAAACCCATAACCCAAGTCTATTTTAAGGTGAAGCACAAGAACCTATTATAAAGACCTCCGAAAATGAAGGGGAGCCCTATCCATTAGAACTCAAATAAGTATTGCTAATTCTACGGTAACTACAGCTATACTACTAACGAGTGCTTCTAGTTGAAGAATGCAACCAAATATGCTATTTAGCAAGGCTTCTTCAATGAGTATGTAGCTCAATCAATGAATAATGACCGTTTCAATGACAATGAGGATCGAGTACCTCCAAGGTAGTAAACCAAAGGTACTAGTGTAAAGAAAATGCTGATCGCCACAACGATCGCACCCCTAGTGGTATCATTAATATAATAGTTAGGGGGCTACACCTTGGGAGTCGGCCGAGCACCAGTAGCTCGATCAATGCTCAGTCCGAGGTGCTAGTAGTAAGGGAGAAGAGACAAAAGCAACATACTTTTATCTCCTTCTCTGATGAAGATATAGAGGGGGTAAATACCCCCCATTAGGACGCCTTAGTCATAGGGGCAAGAATCACGAATTTCGAGGTCTTCAAAATAATGGTGGACACCAGAAGCTCTACTAATATCCTCTTCCTCCATATATATGAGAGGATAAGGAAGAATTCATTAGTCAAGATGAAGCCGTACCACCACAACATGATTGGCTTCAATGGAAGTACCATTTGAGCTAAGGAGATCATCACTCTAGACATGGAACTTGGTGATAACAACATGTGGCACAATGACTAATGGAGTTCATCGTGACCGACTTCCCCTCCCCCTATAATGTTCTCTTGGGAAGATTAAGTCTGAATGCATTTAAGGTCATTACATCCTCCCTTCACTTAAAGGAAAAATTTCCAATCCTAACTAGGGTAAGAATATGTAGGTGTAATCAGAAGCTCTCACAAGAGCTATCTATTAACGTTGCCAGGGGAAACAGAGTCTTTGCTCTAAAGTCTGGCTTACAGGAGAAGCTTATAGAGAGGGGTAAGTGCGTGAAAAAACTGAAGACAATATATAGGCCAACTCATATAGGTTTACTTAGTCGACATTAGATATCCTCAAGATCTCGCCTGACTTGGCAACCCATAGCCTCAACATTGACTCTACCGTATGACCTGTCAAGTAAAAGAAGAGGCACTTTACTCTAGAGAGGCAGGTTGCAATTGAGGAAAAGGTACAGAAGCTACTTGAGGCCAACTTTGTGAGGGAAGAGAGGTACCCTACCTGGTTAGCAAACATGGTGCTAGTCAAGAAGAAGATCGAGAAGTAGCGTATATGCGTCAATTATACTAACCTCAACAAAGCTTACTCGAAAGACTACTTCTCCCTCTTAAGAATCGATAAGCTAGTCAACGCCACTTTGGGATATGCCCTGTTAAGCTTCATGAACGCCTTCTTAGTGTACAACCAAATTAAAATGTACCCAAAGGACAAAGTCTATACCTCCTTCATCACCGACTATGGCACATATTGCTAATAGTGATGCCGTTCGATTTAAAAGATGTTGGGGTCATGTACCAATGAATGGTAATGAAATTGTTCAAGCCCTAAATTGAGCATAATATAGAGGTATATGTTGACGACATGATCGTCAAGAGCACGAAGTCAGAAGATCATATCAAGGACCTTTAGGAATCCTTTAACCAGATGCGAACATAGGACATGAAGTTGAACCCTAAAAAATATGTCTTTGGGGTTGGCTTCAACAAATTCTTGAGCTTCTAATCATCCAAAGAGATATTGAGGCCAATCTTGGAAAGATAAGCACCATGAGACCTTAGTTCGAGACGTGCAGAAGCTTACTAACATGGTGGCCACGTTGAGTAGGTTCATCTCGAAAATCACAAATAGATATGTTGAGTTGTTCAAAATCTTAAAAAATTCAAAACTATGGACCTTAGAGTGCACAGTCACCTTTCAGCAGAAAATCTAGATAGGAGAAAAAGTTCATACCATGTACGCAAAGAGAGAGATGGAACCATTCAACTTTTAATCGCTGAAATTGCTACGAAAAAGTGGCAAAATCCTTGTGGAAAAGCCTTTTCTTTTCTTAAACTGGAAAAAGTGTCTCTTATAGCAACAAAGTCCTCATTGCCACCATAATTATTGGCACTTAGTTTAGAGACAAAAGCTTTCAAACATCTTATGTGAGTTCTTTTTTTATTACCTAAAACTCTCGTTCATTCACGAGATGAGACTTTAATTTAAAATCTATCAAATTGACGACTTAGATAAATTAATAAAAATGCATGTGCAAACCAATTAAGTCTTGTTTCATAGCATAAATAAGTGTAATGATGCAATGCCCTAAGCCAAAAACAATGAATAGCTAAACTAGCAAACACTAATAGGTTTATTTCAATTACTTGGTTCAAAAGTTTCAGGTTCATATTGACAAAGTATTTACAATTATGATTTTATAAACTAGTACCATAACCTTTAATAATTCATGTAGGACACTTAATCATAGAGTCTTACAAATAGCAAATTTAAAATGTTTGAAATTCAAATTCTTTTTTTAAAAAAAAAATATTTAGGACCCAAAAATTGATATAAATTTTATAAGTTGTAATAACATCTTTTTCTTTTTTATAAAAAAAAAAGTATATATCTACTAATTTCACTTTTTATTCACATGACTAGTTGGCTCTTACGTTGGATGATCAATTAAACTTGTTTAAAGAGTACATAGGCAATATACAAGAAGAAGTTGGAGAAGAGAGAGCAGCTACAATTGTATCAGAAAGTGTATACATTGTGTGCATTGGAAGTGATGACATTCTCAACACTTACTACACATTGCTTTTAAGGAAAGCTCGATATGATCTTGCATCTTACACAGACTTTCTGACTGAACTAGCTTCAAATTTTTTGCAGGTACGTTTTAATTAATTCAATCGAAATACATTAACATGTTAGTTGCATCAGAAAAGAAATAAAAAAAAGGCAATGTTTGTATAGCAATTTCATAAGAAATCAATCAAATTAGAAAATTATATCTTATTGCTTAAATAAAAGAAATTATCATGTGTAGAATCATCCTAATTACAAAGGTAGTAGTTCATAGTATAGAATAATTTCAAACCACTGTATTTATATTATGATGATTTTTGTCCCTTTACAAAGAATAAATATATTATTAGGAAAAGCTCTTATTAGAGGATCGGTCATGATGCCTAATCTACAATGACATATTAGTCAATTGGGATCATGGTACAGAAGCTATAAAACAACTCATCTCAAACTTGCCTTCATCCATACCTAGTTAGCACACACATTCTTATGATTATTTTAATAATTAAAAATGCCTTTCAACAATTAAGGATATGATTCTTGGCCAAAAAATAAAAAAAAATTAAGGATATGATTTTAAAAAGAGAAAGAAATAACGAATATGTCAATTGTCATCCTTCAAACCATTATTAGCTATGCTTGTTGAAATGAGAAATTGCAACAACATAGAGAGAAAAGTTAGATTTCTTTACAAATCCACTCTCTCCTTCTAAATAAAATAAGGCAAATGAATGATTTCCAAATGCCAAAATGAAAATTTTGAATTATTAGGACATCAACACGCGTATGCATTGTTTTGGCCGTAACAATCACCATGCAGGCGCTAGGAAAGTCTTATATAGTTTTTCGATGACGCAAGAAAAACAATTTTTTCTATTATAAATGAAAATTTTGTGTGTATATATGGACAGCTTGTTCAAATGTTAATCACACAGAATTTCCATCTTCCATTATTTATAATTTTTATAAAATGTATAATTAATATTTAAAAAATGTAGAAGATTTCCTCAAATCCTCAACGAAAACAGAGAAGTATATGCTGTCCTTTTATAATCAACGCCGATGGCTACGTTTATTCAATTGAATCTTGGATATAATCACGGGTCAATCATTTGTTTGCTTGTCAGATTCCCTTCGCCGAGTGCAGCGGAAGAAATCACATCCGTGGCCTCCTCTTTATTGGTTACAATTGATAAGCAGTGTACTTTGTTGGACACCAGTTGAAATTGAATGAAGTTCCTTATTTTTTTGGAAAAAAAAAAAAAAAACCAGATTAACTTAAATAAAAGAAAATGCCAACAATATTTTATACTTTCATCTGTATATAAATTTAGCTTTTAAGCTTTTAGATATTATAATTTATTCTTTAAACTTTCATCTGGATACAAATTTAGCATTTAAGCTTTTAGATATTATAATTTATTCCTTAAACTCTCATAAATTAGTAAATAACCTTCATAAATTATAAATAACTTTTTTAAATTTTGATCTTAATACGAAAACACTCGCCTAAACTTATAAAATTATACTTTCAAATCCCTTGAACTTTGATTATAGTGTGACTTCTTTTAACTGATAAAAAGGAAATGTCTTTATATTATTAATTTATCAAAATTTGTAAAGGTAATTTGTAACATTTGAAAATTTAAAAATAAATTCACATTTAAATCAAGATTTTAAAAAATCATTTGCAATTTCCCCTTAACTTTATGTGGAACTTCGCTGTTATTTTTTCTCTAGTCCATTCAACCATGTGCTTTATTTTGAACAACTAAACATTCTCTTATGAACACGCAACGAGATTACAATATATTATTATATTATATTATATTAATAATGTGTATATGTTAGTAGATAAACAAATTATCTACAAACCAATGAATACCAATAGCGGTGATGGATCCTCAATTGATGGACTGAGTGTCTCCTCTTCCATATTCGTAAAAGATGAACAAACTAAAAATGAATAATCGAAAGCATTTTCTAAATTATTATTACCTTTTCCTTTGAATCCAACCACCTTTCTCAGGCGCTCCTCAGGTTGTCTTCATTGTGCACCATACGCAAATGGATTTGAATCCTTTTTATTCATCTTCTCTTCATTTTTCTTCGGTTATCACTTTAAAGTGTGAACATTAAAAATTAAGGATTGAGATTATATAAAAAAAGAAGATATTATCATCATGCCACAAGGATTTCAAAATCAAGATAATCTTAAACATTAATTTGTAAATTAAAAAAAAAATAGGGGATCCATTTCCTGCACCAACACACGACAGACATATACTATGTACATATAGGCACCGGGTTTGATTTAGTGATTTTTATGTTTCTTTCTTTAAGATTTGGCAATCTGGCCATTAGGTTTGATCTATAGAAGCTTAACAATGCTGATCGAAAATTGTAAATGAAAACATGTATATGAGTTGGACCCAAAAGCCTAATTATTATAGTTTTTTTGGGTCAAGCTAATTATTATGGGTTATATATCCTAATTTTCTGAGTGAACAGACTTTGCTAACCATGGCTCTATAAATTAATAATTTTCAATTTTTTCTCTTTTTTTTTTTCCATGAAGGAAATATTGTATTCATAAAGGGAAAAAACATCTATTAGTTTAGTGGTCTAGAACCACAATCAACTTAAAGAAGATTAGCTAGAGGAGATGAGGGATTTAAATGCCAAGAGTGAATGATCATTCCTTTTCTTACTTAGGTAAATATCTAATCGGCACACGCATTGACGCTACAATAAACAAAATGAAAAGTACAATGAAAAAAAGTGGATTCAATAAACTCCTACAAACCAACAGGTTATCTGTCTTCAGTTGGAATCTTTTGCCATCGATTTCTTTTGGCTAGCAGTAAACTCTGTTGGGTAGTTTCTGGCTTAGTTTGTTCAACATTTAGAGAAAATATTGTCTTGAATATTTTTTCATGTTTATGAAATATTTTTCTTACTCTAGTTATTCTTTTCAAGAGCATTAATCAAAATTTCAGGAATTATATAAATTAGGAGCTAGAAGAATTGGGATAGTTAGTTTGCCACCCATTGGTTGTGCGCCTGCACAAAGAACTATAAGAGGTGGCCCCAATAGAAGATGCTTTGATTTAGGAAATGGGGCAGCAGTTCTCTTCAATTCCAAACTCTGTTCAGAAATTAGCAATCTCAACCAGCAGTTACTTGATGCCAGGCTTGTCTATGTGGACATTTACTACCCATTCCTTGACATCATCCAAAACCCTTCTAATTATGGTAAGTGTCCTAATATAATGAATTAAAGGGGAAAAAAAATTCATCCATGGAATTCTCAATGTTATTTAGTTGCTTTGTAAGTGTTCCTAACTTTTTTCATTTTAATTTGGTAGGATTTGAAGTAAGTACTAAAGGATGTTGTGGTACTGGTGACGTTGAGGTGGGCATTTTATGTAATAGTCTCGAAGATCCTAATACATGTACAGATGATACCAAATATGTATTCTGGGATAGCTTTCACCCTACAGAAAGAGCTTATCAGATCGTTACCGCTGGTGTTTTTCATAAGTACGTTAACAAATTCTTCTGATTATTATATCCGATGTAACCCTAAGGACAAGTAGAAAAATGAAACGAAAGAAAAAAGAGAAAAAGAAAATTCAATCAGAATGGATGAAATATTTGCATTTTATTTGTGTTCTTTATTTGCACATGTAATTCCACCTTCGAAATATGATTATGTATTAATATCGAGGCTTTGCCATGCAAAAACATTTTTACCAATGCTAATTTCAATTTGTGCAATATATGAATTCCATTTTTGTTAATAGTAAAGAGGAAGAAAGGTAGCTAGAGAAAAAATATATATATTTTTGTACTTCAAATAAGTGACCATTTAGTTACCAAATTAACTTAAGTTGTCCAACTCGCATATAGATAAAGATAATCATCTCGAGCAATCTTAAAGGTCTGCTGATGTATGAGAATCATTCGTTCGTGCAAATACCACTCACATTTGTTGTGACATTTCGAATTTCCTAGAAGAAAATTGCCGTCCTCTTGCAGCAGATAAAATGATATAACATTAAGTTGTTATTTTATAATGAAAAAAATTTAGTAAAACAAAATATAAGAAACCCATGAGTCTCTTACAAGCCATAGCCAAAGGAGTGGGATATTCTACTCTGGCTATATTTCTTATCCGGCGACAATACCTTTTTAATGCTTGGTTCGGGTTCTACGTGTAAAATATGAATCATCAACAGTTTTTAGTATGTCCAAAAACCATCCCCAATGAAATCGTAAAAGGGACTAAAACGCCTTCCAAAAACTCAATTTTATAAACTTTTTAGTAAAACTTTTTCTTCGATTAAAGTTAGTAAGCGTTCTCCAAATACCAAAATTGGACAATGAATGATAAATTCGTTTTGATTTTTTCCCCTCACAACATTATAACTTGGGGAAGCAAAATTTTAACTTAGATCCATTTTATTAGAAAACCAATACTATACTACTAGATTACAACATTTTTAGTAGTTTAATGAATTGAAATCTCAACATATTTTGTTTTGACTATAAACAACACCATCTAACACAAGAATTATAATAAAATGGCAAAAATATAAATAAGTAGCACATGGAGGAGTTAATGTATACAACTAAGTGTAGTGTATTTGACCTTATGATATAAGGAAAAAATAATTTTCAAATTACAGATTGTAAAAAACTCCACTATAAAAAATAAATAAATAAATAACAAGAATTGGGTGGGTATCAAGTTTACATCCCAATAAAATTGGACATTATCCTCTATGAAGATTAACTATCTCGATGTAAGTCACAAAACTCTTTAATAATCATCTTGAACCTTAAAGTCACTTTGCCTTGAGAGTATTTGGCACCTCGAAGTCCAGAATTTGTCTTCTCCATCAAGTTATACCTTGCATAAGAAAGAAAACCTTAATTAGTTAGCTTATGTGAGATTAATATATGAATCCTCATAAAAATACCATCAAAAGAAAGCTAATACTCATGTCTATAAGCCTACTTTTCTAGTTTTCATGAATCACATACAACATATTACTATAAAATCAAGGCTTAGTTTCCAAACCTTAAAAAAACATAGAGAAGCACAATAAAGAGAGAAATAAAATATCTTCTGAATTATTATGATTTCATCTTCCGTCCTGTTACTTTTTGAACAATCCATTCTTGTTTGCATTAAGAAGCAACATTATGTAGAGGTTAAAAGATAAAAGTTATAAGGATATTACCCCGGCTTTCCACAAGTAGGCCTAAAATTAGTGCTTTTATTAATCTTACGAGTATCAAGTATGGTAGACAGCACTAGTGGATTTACATGATTGCAAGAATAGGTAAATTGGCATGTATATCTTTTTGATGCAATCGATGCATGCATGGATAGAATAGATATAAGAACTATATGTGTCAAAGCCATGATACAAGAATAGGACGAGAACATGAAATATATCCCGCAATATGTGCAATCTCAAAAGGAGAATCATATTTACTTTGCTGCAAATGTGAATAAAATATAGATAATTCATCATCTTCTCATGTAAATTATATAGAGTCACAACTTTCTATTAGAAACACAAGTTGGAATTGCCAAAATTTTCTAGTGAAGATCCTACTTTTTGAATATTCAAGATAACGCAGTAGTTGGATTCTTATGTTATACTAGAGTCAAATAGATTGAAATTGGTTTCATTGTGATGGACGGTGATGCTTTACAATAGTTTTGGTGGTTGTTTAGGTATGTAATAGTCTCTACATGACCTAGGTTTTTAAAAGCATTAGAATTATAGTTTAAGCCATCAATGAAGATAGACTATTTGATGTAAGACTATAGAAATAGTTTAATTTGAAGGAATGAAACAATGCACAAATGTAAAAACTAAATTAAAAAATTAAATTGAACAAGAATCATAATAAAAAATACCTAGAAATTCAATTAGAATAATAAAGAAATTAATAAAAAAAACTATCCTTTTATTGTCTTTTTCCCTCCCAAACAAGATCTTGTTTCTTTTGCAATCTCCTACTTGCTTCGATATGGCCACCACAAGTTTTTGTCTTCTTTGTGATTATTGATATATGGCTTTAATGTTTGTTTGACGTCACTAATCAACAACTTTAGACAGATGGCAATTCCAAAAGAACGCAATGAATTTTTATAGCCAAGTCTCTAATTATCTCCAAAAGGATAGATGGGAATTTAAAATCCTAAGTCCAACAACAAGCAATGGAATATTATGAAAATAATTTAGTTGATCTTGTACAACGAAAAAAAAATCAGGATGGCCTTATACTATTTGTAAATTTTACGGTCTAGTACCATACAATAAGATTTTAATAACCTTACACTATCGGTGAAAAGATAGAATTACTTCAATTTTGAAAAGAAGTAAAATTTATTCAATCAATAAAGTATTACGTCCTAAAACCTTAATTAAAAAAAAAAAAGAATATTTAGAGAGTGTAACATCAAATGAAACCTACGATTAAAATGTAATCTATCAGCTATTAATTAGCTAGCTAAAAAAAAATAGAAAAGGAAGCTAAATAATCTAATTAAACATTATCATATCAAATAAACTAAAAATAATAATGATAATAAGCATATCATAAAAGATATAAAATAAAATAATTGTCTAAAATCTTCATAAATTGATTGTTCCTATCACTATCCTAGCAAACTATAATAATTGAAGTAATGATAAAATACATACAAGCAATTCATTATTAAGCCTAATGAAAAGAAAAGATTGTGCACACAAATTATACAATTAGTATAAACAAGCAATCAGTACACACAAATTATATGATTGGTACAAACAAGTAATCAATTATTTGAACTCTAGAGTTCTAAGAAAAAGGTTGTGCATACAAATTATGACATCCAATTGTTTGGAGCAACTCATAAATTAGTTAAAGACGAAAATATACGTATTAAGCACTTGGAAATGAGCATTCTAGTAATTGACAATTGTTTCCAAAGATTACATTCAAGTATAAGCATAAGCAATTACTTTTGATTTGTCACTATTAACTTAGAAGAAATTTTCTAATACTTTAGTAATTACTACCATCAACCTTATTGTTAAGCAAGTATTAAGCAACCATCTTGGAGTATTACAGTTTGGTATTCCCTACCCTCTTTCTCTTTCAAAATAACTTGTATCAAGGCATTTCATTTATAGCCTTTAAATGCGTAGAGTAGTATATGGACATATAGTCTTACAAATGTGTTTTCAAGTTACACAATTAAGTATATAGAGAATAATATTATTTTCTTAGCTTAAGGAGTTGATTTGACATGGGTAAAATTTACTACTAACATATCCAAGGATATTGGTAGTCGGCATCTTCTTCAACTTTTATGATCATTATTGCCACAATTTTCATACTTTTAGAAATATGACTACCTAGATTTCTACGAGAATCACATCTATAATTTGCAAGTTAAGAAGAACATAAAAGGAGCACGAACTATAAGACCACTAAATTATGTACAAGGGTCAATGGATCTTTTAGATTAAACTATTTCTACTCCAACATTGAGGACAATGTTGATTTGAAGGAAGAGAAAAATCGTTATGACTATAGTATGCAAGGAACAATATTATTTTCTTATCTTAAGGAGTTGATTTGCCATGAGTAAAGCTTACTACTAACACATATCTAAGGATATAGGTAGCTAGCTTCTTCTTCAACTTTTATGATTATTATTGCCACAATTTTCATATTTTTAGAAACATGACTAGCTAGATTTCCATGGGAATTGCATTATAATTTGCAAGTCAAGAAGAACATAGAAGGGGCATGGATTACAATAACACCAAATTATGTATAAGGGTTAATAAATCTTTTAGATCGGACTATTTCTACTTCAATCTTGAGGGTAATGTTGATTTGATGGAAGAAAGAAATTGTTATGACTATAGTATGGATTAGAACTAACACACATGCATCAAGTATAAAAACTATGATAAAATGATGAATGAAATAAGTAGCACATAGAGGAGTAAATTCATAGAAGTGTAAAGTTTATACAATGATAGGAGGGAAAAGGTATTTTTTGAATTAGAGATTGTAACACGCTCCACTATAAAAACAAATAACAAAACTTAGAGAAGTATGAAGTTTACATCCTAAAAAAATTGGAATTTGTCCTCTATAGAAACTGATTATCTTGAAATAAGCCTTTTTTTCGATAAAACCTTATATAACAGTTGTTGAAGTTTTAGATTCAAGCATTAATATTTTTACTCTCTCATTCTATATTATTTGCTATAAACTATGTCAAATATAATAAAAAAGAAGAAAAAGGAAAAAGAATGTAGAGTTACTGATATGTAACTAGCATTAGGATTGCATCGTTCATATTAGCCAAAAAGTAGTATTAGATTGCTATTGATGTCAAAATAGTGGTCAGTGTTCGAATAGAGTATTATACGCATTTGGGTGTTGACCTTTGCAATTAAAAACCTCTTAAGGAGGTCTACCATCCAAATGACAAGGCAATAAGCATCATGATGGTGGCTACAAATTTTGCATACCTTTTTTTTCAATGAAAAAGAATCTTAATTTCTCTCCCAAAAAATCACATTATACATACCAACTACATCATAAACATTCCTACACAAAATTTATAACCGTAACCTTAAAGAAACACGACCAAAAACTTATTTTTATTTTGCACTTGGTTAGCCTTTTTATAGAACTAACACATAAAACACAAAATCTACTTGACTTCTTGAAAATTGTATCCCATAATATACTACAACCCTTTTATTTGTGATCATAGACCTGCACCTTAGATTTAGCAAATCTAAATTAATATATATGTTACACAAACACTACAAGAATGAATGGATATTGGAATTTGCACAAATTCCAATATTTATCCTTACATACTTCATTCCTCTTGATCTTTACACTAAGAAAACTTGTAAATTTGCCTTGATTAAAAGATGATTTGAGGAAAGATGAACGTAAATATTTCTTTACAGTAGAAGAGGGGTGCAAAAATTGATGGGTAAAAATAATTTAGGAAGGGAAGAGAAACTAATGTATTAAGTTTTAAAGTTTGAATTTGGGTTGAAAATGACAAAAGTAATCTTATTATTAAAATTAAATAAATTAGGGTAATTAACTAATTATATAACATTAAAGAAAATGAAATATGAACTTACAGTATTTCACAAACAATTGCTTCCTTGACATTCCTTATCTCTTCAAAGGACTCGACCTCTAATCTTTGAACATTCCACCTTGATTAATCATCAACTGCACCTAAAATAAAAATCTAAATACATAATATAACGGTTTTCCACAATTTCCATAATTTTCCTACTTAAGAAAATTCTCCTATAATGAAATAGATGTAATATAGTTTTTGTTAATTCCCATGCTCTTATACTAGTGATGAAAAATGTCAATAACCCATTTCTAATTATCTTTTTATATCCGCAATATTTCCCCTTGGATATTTCAAATCCATGTGATGAACATCTAAGGTAAACTTAATTAACTTTATTAAATTATCGGCAGTTTCCATTTTATCATAAATCACCTAGATTTTAGTAAGATTTATAAATAATTTTAAAAAATAACTTTATTGTAACTTCTAAATGATTGCATTATAGAATTTGCCACGATCTCATCATCATCTCACAATTTACTTTTCTTTTTCCAATATCTCCTAAGTGACTATATTATGGTAGTCATAGATTAGTTCAGCAAAGATGGCCCATTTCAACCCTTACCATAAGACGAAAGATGCCTCATCTGATGTTAACCTCTTCACGTAGGAGACTATAAAAGTATAAAGTATTCCCCATAGTATTGTTTTAGATTAGGACCAAAGTTCATAGGCTTCTTTCGAAAGACCCTGTGGCAAAGACTTGGTATGAAGTAGATGTTCAACATGTCATGCCACTCCAAACTATTGGTTAGATTGAGGTTATTAACCAGACCTTAGGTACCCTATTTCGAGTTACGGTTGGTAAGAACTTTAACAACTAAAACTTGTACTTACTTATTGTTGAGTTTGCCAGTCTACACATAGTTCGACTACTAGGTCTCCATTTGATGTTATATATGAGAGCAATCCAACCTTACCTATGGGAATAATCTCTTTACTTCCTCAAAGGAGGAGAGTTCAAATGGAGCTAATAGGGCATAAGAAATTCATAAGCTATACCAAAAAGTAACCGAGAGCTTAGAAATTAATGAAAGATAGCCATAAGCTTCAGACCTGGAGATTTAGCATAGATTCACTTAAGTAAGGAGTGATTTCCTAACCTTAGAGCCAATAAGCTATCGCCTCAAGTAGACAGTCCACTCAGGATCATATGGAAGATCAACAATAATGTATACAAGCTAGACTTACCTAAAGAGTCTAGTGTAACCCCAAACCTTCAATGTCAATGACCAAACTCTTTATGCCTTGAAATAAGTTAAGCTAGATGAATCACTTGATTTGAGACCAATCTTTCAATACTCCTAGAAGGAGGTGATAAGACTGTGACCTCAAGACACCCTACGAGAGCCCTACTTCCATAATTGCATAACTTAATGGAAGGTTCCTAAGCAACTAATTGGTTGAAAATTACGTAGCCTTGATTTAGGTCTATGATTTGCATCATGTTAAGTTTTATTTCGGTTTTCTTAATTTAACCTATAATAAGTGCAGTCCGCTTAATACAGATTACTCGATATTAAATTAAGAAAATATTTTTCTTAAAAAGAATTTAAAAATTGGAGTTGTCAACCAGTTTAACTGGTAAAAAATAAAATTAGGGTTTTTGTGTAGGAAAACCATAATTTGACTATTAGTTTATGAATATTCTAAAAAAAAGTTTGATTTTGTAGAAAATGAAACTAAAAAAAAAATCGAGTTCATGGGCTAACCTATTAAGACTAAGTCACCATGAGAAACTAACAAAAATTGATAAGCTTTATTTTTATAATTTTCTAAAAATACTAAAAAAATATATACAAATAATCAAAAGATAACTAAAGTGTTTTTTTTTTATTATTTTTTATTACCAATTTCTAAGGAAAAGGAAAAATGTTTTTTTTTTATACAATTGCCTTGAAGGTACCCATATACTCGCTAGTTAGAATCAAATCGGTCGTAGTTCTCCTTTTATAAAATATTTAGTGGGTGAATTCTTTTATTTTAAAAACTGAGCCAAATTTATGTTTATTTATCAATTTATTATTTTTTAAAAAATACCTAAGAAATCTATTTTTTTCTGAATTAAAGAAAATCCTAACTAACCATATTTTTTTAAAAAACTCTATTAAGATTTTTTTATTTTTAAAATCACTACGTGTAAAAAAAAAAAATAGTTTTTCCAAATCCTAACTATAAGATACGATTAAATATGTATCTTGATACATATTTTTTCTAAATCTTAATTATTAGATATGTATCTCAATAAATCCTAACTGCAAAATATATATCTTTTTCAAATCTCAATCATAAGATATGTATATTTAAAAAAAAAACACGATTTTATTAAAAAAAAAATGCAATTTTTCAATTAACTAAATTTACCTAAAAACTCAAATTATCTAAAAAAATATCCAATGATATAATGGTAAAAATAATAAATTTGCACTTAAAGCAAAAATTAATTAGTAAAATAAACAATAAAACTATTTGTGGCATTGAAGGGATTGAAGACTTCGTGTTGCTTGCGTGGATCTGCTGCCTTCGGATTGCGTGGTCTTCAGCTTGTCGCGGATTGAAGGTTATTGCATGACGTTCGTTTGGATTTCAGATGGGGAAGGCGGGTCAGTTGCGGTGGACACTCATGCGACAATTGCTAGCGTATTGGTTGATGGGCGTCCGGGAGCTCGGCGGCAAGTGCGGCTTGGATTTGTTAAAGTCGATCAAAGATTGCTGTCAGGCGATTTATGAATTGCTAGCGTCGTGAGGAGTCGTGGAGCTTCGGCGTGGAATTGGACGTTGGTTAGGCGAGGGGCTCGGCTTCGAATTGGAGCGTCAGGCTTCGGAATTGGACGTCTTTGGAACTCTGGGATTGGGATTGGGGTGAGGATTCGGATTTGGAAATTGGAGTTCCAATTGGACGTCTTTGGAATTTTAGATTATCAGGCTTCGGAATCTTCAAATATGGATCGTCAGGTTTCGGAATCTTGGACTAAGAGTTCGGAAATTTGGATTTTAGATTGTGAATTGTAAATTGTAGGAATGGATTGAAGTCGTCAAGGGAGTTGTAACTGGAAAGCTGGCTTCATGAATTGGGAATCTGGAATTGTATTAGTTGTGGGAATAAAAAAAAAAAAAACCTCCTTAATTTTACTATTAAATCCTTATTTATAAACCAACAATTAGATCTTTCGTATCTTTTAATTATGAATTTGATCTTTAACAAAAAAAAAATACGATAAGGATTCGCCCTAACTTTTAGAAATCTTATTTTGGGATTTCTATTTATCGGGTCCGATTTAATCCAATTTGATTTAATCAAAGAGTTCACTTAATAAATTATAAATTTAATGTAGCTCAATATAATTTAGCTAAAAAAATTATTTTATATTAGACTGAACAAAAATTATTCTAATAAAGCACAATTCTCCAACGATTTAAGAATTTATTAAATTGATCACATGTCATTATCCGATTTGATCTTAAACCATTTGATGCAATTAGGATCGATTCACAATTCGACTCAATATGATTTGACACGACTCAATTCGATACGATTCGATACGACTTAATTCGACACTATTCGATATGATACTACTCAATAAGATATGACTTAATTCGATACAATTCAACTTTCTTTTATATTTTTTATTAAATTTTTTATTTTTTTATTTTTCATTATTTTATTATTTTTTTTGTTTTGTTTATTTTTTAACCTAACTTAACTAAAACGAAAATGAAAAATGGAAAAATTGAGGTGTTTACAGATCATTTGCCGAGCTATGTCATCATTACACTCATTGAGGTTGAAGTAGAGGCAAACAACCCAACCTAAAACAACTTGAAGGCTAGTTTAATGAACTCTAACAACGTGGACCGACCTGATTGGATGACCTTTGATATGTTTGGAGCATTGCTAACATGATTTTCAATATATTCTCATCATTCGACTTCACCACCACTTTAGCTTTTCACTTCACCCAATTGTTGTACATTTTGTCCTATTCTTCCATAAATGTTACCAGTGCCACAATGCCACGTGTTCTAACCACTGTCCTTTTAGCATGCACATCTATGATTATTCTTTCCTTTCCATACTCTTTTACCCTTTTAAGATATTTTCAAGGATGTACGTATACTCTTTTGTCCATTCCTCTTTTGTAATTTACCATAAAGGACTACTACAAACAATTCTTTGACACATGTATAGTCGTATCATTTGAATATTGAATATACTCCTTTTTTATTCTTATGAGTAAGCCTCCATGTTCAAACCTTCTCTTGTCAAATCCTTTTAGTAAGCATTTGTGGCAAGAAACCCATTGTTACTACTTTGTTCATTAATATCAAAGTAGTGATTTAGATCGTATTGTGTTCATTAGTGAATAATGTCCATTGAATAGCTCATGGTGTGCTAAACACTTCTTAAACTCATTCAACCTTTCTTCAATATCTCGAAGAATCTATACTCATAATCAAAGTCCTAATGGATTTTCACATCTTTAGCACATCACAAGTAGCCATTTTTTGCTCAAAATTATCGGCTCATGGGGAATTTTCTAATAATTCACTAATTACTACCATCAATCTTGTTGTTAAGTAAGCATTAGGCAGCTATCTTTGAGTATTGGATTTTCTTGATCATTACTAGGTTTTGACCAATAGTTTGGAATTCCTTACCTCACTTTTCTTTTCAAATAACCTACATCAAGGCATTTTCTATAGAACTAGTTAGCGTATAGGATGATGTATGGACATCTAGTCCTACAAATGAGTTTTCAGGTTACATAATAGAGTATGCAAGGAACACCATTATTTTCTTAGCTTAGGTAGATGATTTGCCATAAATCCTAGTTAACATATCTAAGGAGATAGGTAGTTGGATCTTCTATAACTTCCATGGTCATTATTGCCACATTTTTCATGTTTCTAGAAACATCACTAGCTAGGTTTCTATGGGAATTGCATTTATAATTTTATAAGTTAAGAGGAAGAGGCATGGAGTGCAAGACTATTGGATTATATAGGAGGGTTAATAGATCTTTTAGATCGAGCATATTTCTACTTCAACCATGAGGAGAAATTTCATTTGAAGGAAGGGAGAAATTGTTATGACTATAGTATGGAGCACACTAATGAATATAACCATCAAGCACAAGAATAATAGTGAAATGACAAATGTAAATAAGTCACACATAGAGGAGTAAATTTATACAACTAAGTGTATTATTTGCATAGTGATGTGGGCTAAAGAAATTTTCAGTTTAGAGATTATAACAAGCTCCACTATAAAAACAAATAACAAAGACTAGAAAGGTATGAAGTTTACATTAAAAAAAAAAAAAGGAATATGTCCTTTATAGAGATTGGTTATCTCAAAATAAGCCTTCTTTTTAGTGAAACCTTATGTAACAGTCATTGAAGATTCAGAACCACTAATTCATATTTTTACTCTCTCAAATATCCCATATTATTTGCTATGTAGTGTATCAATTATAGTAAAAAGGAAAAAGAAGGAAAGAGAACTATAGAGTTACCAATTTATAATCAGTGTTCGATTTGCATATTCATACCATTTGAATGAGAGTGCTATAGGTGTTGAAACATTGATTGCTACACTTAAAAACCTTTTAAGGAAGTCTATCGTCCAAATGTGAAGGCAATAGGTATCTAGAAGGTAACTATAAATTTTGCAGGACTTCTTTTCAATTGAAAAGAATCCATAATTTCTCCCTCAAAGAATCACATCACATATATCAACTACATTATAAATAATCCTACATATGATTTACAACCATAACTTTAGAGAAACACAATGAGAAACATACCACCAATCTGCACTCTCTTAACTTCTATGGAGCTAACACATAAACACAAAACTTACTCGAAATCTTGAAACCTTAACCCACAATGTACAAAAGCTCCTTAACTTGTGATTATGGACTTGTATTTAGCAAACCCAAATTAGTATATACATTACGCAATCACTATGAGAATGTGTAGATATTGGAACTTACCTAAAACTCCAATATTTCTCCCCAAGTAATCAATTTTCTCTTATTCTTTATAATAAGAATGCTTGTAAATTTGCTTCAATCAAAAGTTGGTTTAGAGAAAGATGAAGAAAAATGTTTCTTTAAAGTGGAGAGAAGATGATGCACCTTAAGGAAGGAAGAAAAACTAAGCTACTAAGTTTTAAATTACAAAAGTATCCCTATTATTAAAATTAAGAAAATTACAGTAATTATATAAGATTAAAGAAAATAAACAATGAACTTAGAGTATTGCATAGCCAATTGTGTCCTCAACAATTCTCGTCTCTTCAAAAGTTTTGATCTCAAATCTTTGAATATTCTATCTTGATCAAACACCAATTGCAAAAAAATTAAATAAAATGAAATAAAGTAATCTAAATCCGCAATATAACAATTTTCCACAATTCTTTCACTTAGGAAACTTCACCTAAAATGAAATAGATATAATATATTTTTTTGTCAATTCCCATGTTATTGTTCTAGTTACAAAAAATGCCAATAACCCCTTTTTAATTGTCTTTTCATATCCACATTGTTTTCCTCTAAATATTTCAAATCCATGCAATCAACATCTAAAGTAAACTCTAACAATTTATTTTCTAAATTATTTTTCTTTTTAATTTCCATGGACATTTTTATGAGTTTGAAGAGCAAGTAATTCAATAGTGTAAAACCCCGCAAAATAATTAAAAGAAAAATAATATAAAGTTAAGGGAATAAAAAATAATAAGATATTAAAGTCAAAGGCAATTTTCAAATATTAAGGTTAATTGGAAACCTTGTTTATAAATAGGTGACAAGTCATTGAGTTAGGGATTTCCCCTTCCAGTTCAAAACCCTCTTAATAGATCTAGTAGTAACTTTAAAGGAAATCATAGGCCTATAAAGAGGTGAATCAATTTTCTATTTTTTTTTAGGGCAATCCATGCTTGGATCTAACATGGGGAGATTGTTGATTATAAGTTTTGTAAGAGGGATGGAAGAATAAGAGTTATTGGTATATGTTGGCTAATTGCAAAAATAAGAGAGTATTTTAATGAATTTTGCTAATAAAGGATTTTATTAGTAAAATAAAGGATTTTAGTGGATTGGATTTTATTACTCTCTCAATAAGGTAATATGCATTTTGCTAATAAAGGGTTTTAGTGAATTGGATTTAATATCAAAATTATGCCTTAAGGTCTTTGAAGAGAGCATTGGCAATCATTGTATGTACAAACTGATAAGTATCAAAAGCTAAACATCCAGGTATATTCATTTCATATATTCGATTGTCCTCATTGTTTTTGTTAAATTTCAATTTTAGGAACATACTTAGGTGTTCCATTGTTAGAAAGAATGATTTATGATTGATCTTGTAAAGGATGAAGTAGCAATCAATATTAGATTGATGAAACAAGGCATAATGAAAAAAAAAAAAAAAGGAACAAAAGAGGTAAACAACATATACATACCATGTACACGAATGTTGGGAACACGGCATGTGCATGTACATGCCGTGTATATGGAGGGGTAGGCATGTATAAATGCAAAAGTATATGCCATGTGTTTTTGAAGGTATGTACAATACACATCGTATATTGTTGTAGTTCCAAAACTATAATCCCACATGTTTCATTTCCTAAATACTATTAAGCTAATAATAATAAAGCTATCAAATAAATATAAGATTAAGTTTTCGATTGAAAATGTTGAAGGATAATCTAAGATTTCTTAGTTCAACCCTAGCTAACAATTTCCAACATAGACACTCTTTAGACCCATAAGTATAGAGTAAAATAAGAAGTATATAGAAATATGAATAGAACTTAGTAGGAATTAAGAATAGGTATCTAATAGGCTTATTATTTTGTATAACCACTTCAAGTGTAGAAGTTGATACGAACTCAGTTTTGGTACAACCTTTTATTGTTGAACTAAGTATAGGATACTTCTTTGATGTTTGTGTTGCTAGACTAGTTGCCTAACTGGATTAATTAACTATGGACATTCATTAAACATGTATTTCTTGTGTTTGGCTGAGCTAAAGGGATTGAGAGAATCAATAATCTTAAAGTGGCACCTTGGTAATCCTTACATGATACTGTTTTGAGTGAAATCATGCTTAGAAATGATTTTGGTGGATTAGGATGTTTTTTGGATTATAGGGTGTTGGGGAGGACCAACACCAATATTATATGATATATATATATATATATATATTATATGTGTGGCAGTCATGAGTACCTCTATAATGCTTATGCTTGTTGGACTAAAATAAATAAATAAATGGATGGGTGTTGTATTATTGCATTGCATATTCATATGTGATTAGAAGTTGTATGCTAATATGCATGTGTATCTTGTATTATGTATTGGGTTTTGGCTCACAGTGTATTTATTTTTCAGGTGTAGGCACTTAAGAAAGAACTACATAAGTCATTAAATTCGAAGATTTCGATTTTATTACAAGGTTGGGGAGTAATGGTTAGATTTATAATTGTCAGGAAGCCTTAGAGTTAGATTATTAAAATTTTAGATTACTCTAAATAAAATTCTTATTCAAAGTTTTATGAAATATATTTAGATATTAGTCATTCTGATTTTTATGTGAAGATTAAATTTGAGACAATTTGAAAATTATAATATGTATTTTTGGAGATTATGAAGAATGTTTACGCTTGACGTGTTAGTGAATGTTAATGACATGTGATAAGCTAAAATGTTCTAACTTATGAGACATTACAAATAGAGTTTAAAAAATTAAGATATAAGTGAAACTGGTATAATTTTAATAACATCCTTCTTACGAACGGGATAAAAAAATTCAGAGACTTCCTCATCTAATTTCCTTAATACACTATCATGTGTATTTTCATGTTTTGACTCAATGTCTTTGTACCTGTGCACTCTATCATTTTTCTCGAGTATTATGACCAAGACGTCCCTTAGTTTCTACATCGACTACATTATGATCAATTGGGTTGGTGCAACTCGGTTTGCATATATTACATGATTCTTCTGGTTAACAGGCAATTTGGAAACTTTCAGAGCATCAAGGCAATGTCCATAGGCTTCGAATTGATGATCATGTGTGTTAAACTCATCCATAATCTCATCCAACTTAGGCATAACCTCTTCATAAAAACCAATAATACATTTTTCGTTGGTTAAGTTTTCGCTAAACGCTATGTTACTACAATTTTGTCAGTAATGGACGTTTTAATTAATAAAGGGAAAGATGTTTCGGTCGAAGAAAAAAATGCTAAAGATAGACTATAAAAGGAATAATGTAGGTAGGCACTGATACCAATTTGAAATTTAACGATACAAGCAATTTACTTTGTGCAATAAAGGATATGAGATTGTGATAATAGTTCTCATACGAAAAAATGACCCAATAAATAATTAATTATTGTGGAAAAAGAAAAGTATGCAAATCAATTACAAAACTAAACTTAAACAATAATTATATAATGTAGGTTAAGGAAGTCACCACAGGATAGAATTACATAGCTATATGTTGATGGCTTCACACAACTTGAACTTCTTAAATGAGTTATTAAAGCACATCAATAAGAGGAGTAAGGAATCAAACCACACTAAAATGTTATGACAGGTACCCCATCAAAAGAGATAAGTAAGGCATCACGCAATTCTTATGAAGATAATTTTATTGTTTTGATTTCTATGCGATGCCTCAAAGTGATTATTAGATTGTATATTTATAAGGTAAAAAATAAAAATAAAAAAATTAGGAAATAAATTCATAATGAAACCAGATAAAAGGAAAATAACCAAATAGTAAGAAAAAATAAACATTCCAACTATCTAAACTAATAAAAATAGGCAATTAAAACAACGAAATAAATAGGGAAAAAATGCACTTTTTACTCTCAATTTGAGTCATCAACCTTTTTGTCCTTCTATTAAAATTCTCATCGTTTTTAAAACCTTATAAATATGGGACTTTTGATAAACCCGTTAATTTTTTCATCCATCTTAGCCATGTTTTGTCTTCTCATTGGCTTGGGGTGGTCAGCCAAGATGACAAGGGTTTCTACAAATTTTTCTAGCTCTTGTTTTCTTACTTTTAATTCATCTTTTTTAATTTTAAAAATATTTTTATCATATTACATAATTAAATTATTCGGTTTTATTTTTATTATATTGAGCCATTAAGTATACTCAATATAATCAACCTATTAAATTAATTATTGTACACAAATTTAAAGCTAACATGTGTCATGAATAAAAAGAAAATTTACCCAATTCGATAGAAGTTCTATTTTTATAAGGATTTTAAAATATTAATGATTTAAATAGAAGAAGACGAAAAAAAAAAAGAATAAAAACACAGATAGAAAAATAGGTAATCGTTAAAATTAGAACTGTACTGTCCTCCGACAAATAAGCCCAGACGTGATTTTTATCGTTGTACTCCATCCGATCTATCAAGTGATAAAAGCGATGGATTTGGAGTTTAAGCCGGACCATCCATGGCATCTAGTTGACAAAAATGATTCGCTACGTCCTCGTCAATTCACATAGTTCTAAATTTATCAAGATATGATATTATACTTTAAAAGTTTATAAAGTATATCCACCAACGGATAATTAAGGATAATGTATTTCTAATTATTCCTTAAATTTTTATCATAAAAATAAAATAAATTATATCACTAAGAAAGCTCATAAAAAGTCGATGTTGCCTATTCATAATACACACTGTAAAGGCTATGGAGAGGAGTTCCCTTTTTGTTCTATCCTCCTCCTCCTCCACCGTTACCGCGACTACCATGATGGTTTTCCTTGCAATGCACAAATCTGAAACGAGTTTTACCTGTTCTAGCATGACTAATTATATCAATACACAGTCTTTTCATGGTATTACATTCTTCATTCTCCTAGCAACCATCAGCTTCTTCCGCATTGTTGAAACAACCTACACCAAACCGCTGCTAAAAAACGCCAGTGTGCCGGCGTTGCTCGTGTTTGGAGAATCGATCGTGGGTACCGGAAATAACAATTATCTAATTACGATAGTAAAATGCAATTTTCCTCCGTATGGAAGGGACTTTATGGGAGGAATTGCCACTGGTAGGTTCAGCAATGGAAGAGTTCCCTCGGACATGCTAGGTACTGACGCACATATTGTTGCTTTATGTCTTCTCTTGTTATTCTTATGAGACATTTCAAGGGCTTCTTGGATTGTTTGCTTGTAAGTTATATTGGATGTTTTTTTGAATTTGATTAAGTAATAGTGAAGTCGATTTTGAATTGGATCTACTCAAATGGTTTTTTGAGTCAAGTTCTAATTTTATTTTATTTTGCTCAATAAGCTTACAGCATAATCAAGCTTAAAGTAGATAAAACGTTGATAAAGTTTTTGTCGAATTTACATAATAATATTATTTTAAATAAAAGAACATTACTATTTTAGAAAAAAAATAAAGCCCAAACAAGTTTAATTCAATTGAGCTCAAAACCACTAAGGGCCATTTTGAATAAATTTAAAACTTAAAATTCTAAGCTTTATTGCACTCAAATTAAACTGAAATTTCAAATCAAGCTCGATCTTAAGTTTAATTTTATATTGTCTTGATTTAGTTTTTTTCAACATTAATTATTATGGATGCACAACAAATATATTGGAGTTAAGTTTCCAGTTTATTAAATTCATACAGTAAATTTACTCTTATTTTGAATCACAGTACATACTATAAGATGATTTAGATATTAGAACTATATGTGTATAAACATAAAAATTAATCAATATATTCCTAATAACTTAAGAAGAGATTTGTTAATTAGTGTCTGGATACCCAGTAAAATAACCAATTATTTTGATATTTAAACTATTATAATTTAGTAGTATGAATACTAATCTCTTAGTAAGATAGATTTAAATTCCCCTTCTTCTAAATTATAATATGCAATGTGGTAAAAAAAAAATCAACTATTTTAACAATACCATAAGAAATAATTAATTATATCAACGGGACGTTTTATGAATATTATATATGTTGCAAGATATTTAATTTTTTTTTAAATATAAAGACTAAGGCAAGAATATCATAAAATGACTTGTTAAAATAAAAAGAGAAAATGAAAAATCATGTAATGACCTATAAATATAAAACTTCGAAACAATGTGACTTCAAGACACCATATTTAAATTCAGTCGAAATTTCAAGATTAATATATTGAAAGTTGTTCTTCCAATTATACATTTATAGTAAATAAAATTTCCGGGACACTAGGGCGACGTGGCCAGGTCCTTTCCGGGCCTCCTAAGTTGTCCATTTATTTAGTGGAGACTCCTGTCCATTTCTTTTGTAGAATTCGCGTTTTATTCTCAATGATGGGGGATGAATTTGCCAAAATTAAGCTCTTTCATTTATTTATTTATTGACTTTATTCATCCATCGCCTAAAAATTTAAGGGAAAATCTTTTACAAGAATTTTTTTTCTACTTTATCCCTAAAATACGCAAAAAGAGTCTTTTAAGATTTTCATATATTATTTACAGGAGCTCTATGAAAAAAAAAAAAAAAGAAAGAAAAGAAAAGAACTTTATAATTTGCAAAGGTAAAAAGAAGAATTGTTTGAGTTTGATATTGATAGAAAGAAAGAAAAAACACTAGAGAGTCGCAACTATAGTAATGCTTAAAGAAGCAACATCATCATAACTTCTTTCACTAATAGATTGGTGGCCCTTAATCCTGTATTTTATCAACATCTTCTATTGTGAGTATAACACATAAGAAAATAGTAAATAAATCATCTCAATTTACTTTCTTTATATTTCCCTTAATTTATTTATTTAAGTTATAACTATGTATAATCAACGATTAAGATTATAAAAAAGAAAATGATATAATGATGACATCATAGGATATTCTAAAATTCTAGACAATCTCAACTATTAATTTATAAATTGAGAGAAATTAACAAATAAAAAATTGACAAGATCTAAATCCAAGAAAATAAAAACACATACTGGAAATTTGTATAACTCCAACGAAATAGTAACACCATAAATTCTAACAAACGATGAAATATTATTGTGGAAATTGTAAATCATTTTAAAACTATGAGTTATGTCATAATAAATTTGGGCATGAGTGAGTCAAATGTGTTCACCAATTATTTGGGTTCTATTTGATATTTAGTCAAGTTTGATTCAACAACAATTGAGTCGACATCAAGAAATTTGTATAGTTCGTCTAATCGAGCTCGGATTTCATGATATTTAGATCGAGCCTTGACTAACTTGATAGCCTAATCAAGCTCGAGTTAAGTTTGGATTATTCGAGTTTGAGTTGAATATGGATACCGATATTATTTTGATTAGAAGAAACACACTTTTCACATTAATCAAGCATAAACTACCTTCATCAAGTGAAATTCAAGCATGTTGATAGCTACTATGAGTTAAGCTCGAATTTCGAAATATCAAATCCAACCAGAATACAAACTTAAAACTATATCATCTTTTAAAAAAATGCATATATAGCCTCTCATATCTTTACTAAAATCTCAAATCTCAAGATTATTGCTTAAAATCCATAAATAACGATGATTTTGAGATCTCTAATTTGAAATCTGTATGTATATAATCAAAAGTTACGAAAAGGTAAAAAAGCGATTTTGAAAGTTTAGAATATTTCTTTGTATCTAATCAATAATTTTAAGGATATATTTACTATTTTTTTTTCACTATTATACTGCCATAGGCACATGATACTTTATCCTCATTATTGCTTCTTCCCAATGGTTCTTATGATGGGTGATATGATATGGGAAATTGTTGGACATCACGAAATGTAACACGAAAAAATATACGAAAGTGATTATGGCTCAATTATGCTATGCCATGTGTATATCTCCAGCCTTGTATTTGTATGGTTTGAGCTTTTAATTGATATTTTACTCATTCGATAGCTTGTTTCGGCAAAACTTTCGTTATAACTACCATTACTCTATAATATGTATGCATTACTAAATCTAGACCATTAACTCACTCGGTTTTAAACCGATCCAATCCATAAGAGGTCGGGTTGAACCGTCTTCTTAAATTGCTGGGCTCTGAGGGCTTGGGTAGTTCAAGAGGGTAGAATCGCTTGAACCGATAAATCGCGAAGGTCAATCCAATTAATTTATCCCCTTAAAAAAAAAAAGGAAAAAGAGAGGCTACTAAGTTAAAAAAAAATAATTAAATAATATCTAATAAGTTAAAAAAATAATTAAAACAAATTTTTTAAAATAATATTAACAAACTAATGATATATGACTAATTATAAGTTAATTATGTGTTAAGGATAAATGAAAAATTCAATTTTAATTAATGGAAGTCTTTTTTGTAAAACTTATCAAATATTAAAAACTTGAATATGAAGAAAAAATAAAATTTGAGGGAAAAAAGTAACAAAGTTGCAATCTCATTAAGCTAGAAATTAATAAAAAAATTAGATATTGTTAATGAATTAATACACTGAAAAAAAAAAGAGAAAGAAGATCACATTATTAAAAATTATTAATATATTTTAAAAAATTAACTATTAAAAAAAAAACGGTTTAAGATGTCGAGTCAACTGAATCGACCTAGAATTACCCTCCACGGACCGGTCATGGTTCAGTCGTAACCGAGTCCATGAATTATTAATTCCGGATCGATTCAACTTGGTGCTCACCACTATGCGTAACTACACAGTATGATTAGATAAATTTTTATTATCCACTTCTTAATATTATGTAGAACACTTCTCATTTTAGTAATCATATTATTTCACATAAAAACTAATTTTAAAAAATACATATTATTATTGATATTTTCTTACCATTCATTCAAAAACATAGTGTATTTCTACCTATGAATACTTTTTCTCAATGTTTTATCATGCGTAATCGTTACCTAATTCTCATCTCATTTTGTAGGTTTTGAAAATAACACTGGAGGGTGTTGTAGTACGGGCTACATGGAAGGGAGCATATTATGTAATGTCCTTGAAGATCCTATCACAGGCACAAACGATTCAAAGTTTTTACTCTGGGACGGTTTTCATCCTACCGAAAGGTCATATCAAATCATTTGTGCCATGGTTTTCCACGAATATGGTAGCAAGTTGTTATGATTATCCTACTGACTTGAAATTAATAATTTCTCTTTTTCTTAGTTTTGCTTCTAATATTTAATGCAATCTTGAACGAAAGAGAACTATATAAAAACCACATGCAATTCGCACATGTAACTTCCAAATATTTTTACGATGGTGAAATGCGATTATTCTACTGAATGAGAATGCTGGTGTAATTTCTTTTTTTTTTTTTTTCTTTTTTGGTAAGTATTCTCGCAGTATTTACTTGTTGGTTTTTGAGGGATCGGGTCAGGTTGGGTGGCGTGGATTAAGGTTTGAGTTGTGTTCACTTTGGTCAAACTTTTTTTTCTTTTAAAAAAAGACTAGATGCCATATTAGCTGGAAAAATAAGGTGAAATTACTTTTACAGCAAAGAGATGTAATGCCAATATAGAAAGGGCCATACCAAGTGCCACGCATGCATAAAGCGTGGGTTATAAATAAGTGGCTTTAAGCTTCACTTTTGCATGTAAACATATTTATAAGGCATATAACTTTAGACCCCCATCTCAATATGAAACTATTTTGGTATTGTTAATATGGACTAAATTGGACATATGAATTAGTTTTTGTTAAAGTTAGTCACAATATATTGTGCATTAATCCTACAGAGAAAGCCATATATTTTTATATCAATTAGTTAAGGAGTAAATGGATGCTACATAGCGGTTAAATTCTCTTCATACATCTAGGTTACAAATATAAAGAAATTTTTTTCACTCATTTTATAGTTTCTAACGTAATCTTCATTATAAGTATTTAACAAATCAAGAACGATATTAGAAACATACTTTTCTGATGTAGAATGAGCAGTTATGTTGTGGATTTATTTTCGAATTTTTTTTAAATGATAAATGGGTTTAATCTAAATACATGGAAAACATTTATTAAATAAATCAATTTATGTATTTGGATTTTTAAACACAATTCATAAACGAATTATGTTAGGTAATCAAGTTCTGTCATACAAACTCCTCGGATCAAGACATGAAATATAATTCACTAACATGAATTCATAATCCTCACATATAAAGCTGTACATGATAGGATGGAAGCACTTATTAAATCAAATCAAGCTTAAATCTCAAAGCACCAAAACTTTTGAACGTTGCGAGCAAAGTAGTGGATAGACCTAGACCTAGAAGTTTGCAAGTGGAAGCACGGGAGCAATATAATATTATTCCATATACTTTTGACTGAATGGAACGTAATAGTGATTTTTATGCAATGCACAATCCTCATGCTTTGCGTTTACCTACCTAGTGTATCCACAGCCTTTTTGTCTCGATTCCGGATCAGGATGCCCCGAGCTATCCGTCGCTCATCTTTCTAAATTTTTGTTTGTGTATGTTAGAAGTTAACATAGTGGCGTGTATGGATTCCATGTCATTGATCCATTATCCACCATTTGGCATGCATTGATCAGGAGCTTTCTTGTAATATTATTAAAGTCTGTCCACTTAACAAACCACACGATTGCCATCTGCAATTGGCTATATAAGGACGGAAGCTAAATGTTAAAATTAATTATATCTTGGTAGTTGTGTTTTTACAAATCAATGCCTATAATCCTATAATTTTTGTTAATCAAGCAATTGTGAATCCTCAGTTAAAAATAACACATGATATATATATATACTCCTTCAAAATTTAATAGTCTGAAATCACATATAGAAATCTTAAATTGAACGAATCAATAGGCTCTAATAGTTGATACTAAATCAAAAAGTTTTCAAACTTCTTGCTTCATCTCATTTAGGGTTTCTATAAAATAGTCACATGATATGAGGTTCTACTAGGAAGATACGTGCATACCATTTATCCTTTTTTTACGTAGGGGTAATGATAAGGTAACAGAAAAAAAAAAAGAAATACATGTCATGCATATTTAATAAGACTATACAAATTAAAAAATTACAAAAACTTGAATACATGTATCATTACTTTGCAAATTTCTAACAATTATCAAATACTGAGAGTATAGACATTATTGACACATTTATCCTTATTTTTAGTCATGTCATAGTTAATTTGTTTACATATGTAGTGAGTTGATTCGATTGGTGCAAGTAGAGGTAGTGCTATGCTGGCTTGGCCCAAAATTGTCGGTTTACGAGCTTGGCTGTTGTTGAACTGTAATTAGCCAATGGGGAGAGGAACGGTTTTGGGTTAGTTCAACTCCTAAAAAAATTTTTTTTTATTAATTTCTTTTTACAAAAATACATTAATAATTTCTAAAAATATAATCCCCTTTTTCTTTCTTTTTTTTAAGTATACTAATTCATTAATAATTTCTAATATTTTTATTAATTTTCAACTTAAAGTAATTCTAACTTTTTTTTTCCTTCAAATTTTATATTTTCCTTATATTCAAGTCCTTAACATTTAATAAATTTTACAAAATGAACTTATATTAATTGAAATTGAATTTTCCATCTATCATTAACACATAACTAACTTATGATTAATCATTTATCATTAGTTTGATGATATTATTTTTAAAAAATTATCTTTTACCATCTTAAATAAAGTAGTTTTCGCATGTAATAACTTACTAAATATTATCCAATTATTTTTTTCAACTTAGTAGCCTCTATTTTTTCTTTCCTTTTCTTTTTTTATTTTAAGAGAGAGAACCGACCGAGCTGACCCGCTAATTCAATAGTAGGCTGGCCTAACGGTTCGTGATCCGCTAGTTCGGACAATTCCATTCTCTTAAACTGCTTAGGTTTTGAGGACCTCACGATTCGACCCAACCTCCTACGGACCTGAGTGATTTATGAATTGAAACTGACCCTTACTCAAATCTAGATGCAGGATGTATGAGGAAAGTTGGAACCCGAGACACACGGTTAAGTTATCAAGCTAATATATGAAAACTTGTTTTTGTAAGGATGATAAGAATAACGAAATTCGCTTTAATTAGCCGATGCAAATAAAGACTCACAGTGTCAGATTACTGAAAAAAATATTACATTTGAAGATGTTCATATTTGAACTGGAACTTAGTTGGTCATTGATAAGTATGATTTTTATTTGGCTTGTAGTCCGAAATTAATCCTCCATAGATGTTATAGTTTACTTGTTTATGTCGGAAAAAGTGCTCAATTTTAAGAAATATTTCCAGAATTATTCATGGAATTGAGTAGGGTGCAGAAAATACGAGCTGAAATATTAATTTTAAATCAGCTTGAAGCATGAATAGATTGTATGAATGTCACATCAACAATTCGTTCAAACAACACAAGGTTCTCAAATATTGCAGCAATAACGTAGGTCAAGGAATAATCTACTTACTTCCGATAATATCCTCCGTTGAGGATGTGGAAATTGAACCGACAAACGGTCTCATATGCTAAATGGGACATCCTTAATAAAAGGCTTTCTTACTTGCCTACTTATATTTATGTTGTGGACATTTCGGTCTTAAGTTGTAGAACACGATAGAAACTCCACGTTATACCTCATGCGGAAGTTCTTGACTTCCTCCAAACCAAGTGCTCGGTTTCAAGAAAAGGTACATTTTACGACTCTTGTGACATCCCAACGTGGGAATCTTTCGACTAAATGTCAATTTTCTTGACAGATGATATATCACTAAATTTTCGTATCCATACTCGCCCACGGAAGCTTGCAATTTTCGCTTCCGACACCATAGAATGAGGAAAGTGATGACACATAATGATGCATTATTACTATTTATATGCTTTACTAATACTAATGCTAATACTAATACTAATACTGTATATGAATGCTAACAAAATTATAATACATGAAATTAAGAACGGTGATTTTAACATTTTAAACTCAGTTAAAGAGAAGGAAAAAACCATTTGGATAATATATTAAATGTTATTTGGTATTTAAATATCAATAAGACTATAATATATACAATGTGATTAAAATATCGGTAGTAAATATTTTAACAACAGTCTATTCCACTATCATGTTCACGAAAATTTTATTGGTATGTATGCTGTGTTCATTCTTTTTAAATTTTTATTTGTTTGCTAACAAGAAGTTGGTTAATGAAAGCACAATTTGTTGGAAAATGAAGCCATATAACATGAAGGTCGGTATTACATTTAAGAGGGTCTATTATATATATATATTTTGTCTTACTCAAGTACAACCAATTAAATAACAACTTACAAGGTCTAAGCAGGCATATTAAATTTGTGTCTCATGGTGTAATACGATAATATTCCGTGGAGACCCGTGACGTTGTAGACCCCGTGATGTTGTTCTGTTGCTGCATCCCAAACGGACCACACCTACTCGGTACGTGCTCCAGCGATATGGTATTAAATTATAGGAGATTAGAATTATGTTTAAGCTCATCTTGGTCGTATATTGTTTTCTTTTTCTTGTATTGTTGAGCTGTCTTTTCATAAACCAATTATATCAAACCCAACCCTCTTGATATAAAACTCTGATCAAACTAAGAAAAAATTTTATAAAAAACAAACTTTAAAAAAAATGAAGTCACCATTCAATCGAAATTGAAAAAAAAAAAAAAAACTAGAGCCTATAGGTGGATGAACTTTAATTTTAGCTATTAGCGCATAGGTTTTTCTAAAAAAATTTTTAAAAAAGAAACCAAAAATATTGACCTCATAAGCTAATTTATTAAAAAAGAAAAAAAGGTTCTATAGAAGAAGTCTATAAAGTAAACAGATTTTTAATTTTTTTTAATAAGAAAGGACTTAATTTAATAAAAAGGGGAAAAAATTCTTTTTTTTTTTTTTTCCTTTTTTGTATTATTTGAGGCCACCCAAAGTTCCTATATATCTACTAATCAAGATCAGTTCCATGGAATTCTAAAATAATTTTATAAAACTTTAGTTGATTGGTTCATTTTATTTTGAAAAATATTTCACTTTAATTCTTTATGTATTGATTAGTTTATAAAAATAATTCCAAATTTAAAAAAAAAATAGAAGTCACTAATTTTGAAAAAGGTCCATTTGGATTTTTATTTAAGGAAAACATTTTTCTAAGGTGGCAAAACTTTTTTTTTTTTTGGGAAAAAAGAAAAGGAAAAGCCCTTTCTATGAAAAAAAAACTATTAAAGACATATAAGTCACATAAAGTATAAATAAATAAAAAATCATAAAATATTTGTAGGATCACAAATATGGCATGTTTATTATTTATATACAATTTTTTTAGATGATAATAAAATTTTGAATCAATATATCTAATTTCTATAATAATCTCATGTTCGAACATCTATTCTACATTACACTAACATGATTCATCAAAATATCTAATTTAATCAAAATAATAAAAAAACACTAACCTAATTTCATAATTACAAGTTCAAAAATCCATTCTATGTTATCAAAACACCTTATTATATGTTCAAACATCTATTATATAATTCATCAAAATTTAGACACTTATTCCATAGTTCATCAAAATAACTAATTACATGTTCAAACATCTATTCTACAATTTATCAAAATACCTAATTACATTTTCGAACATTTATTCTATGATTTATCAAAATACTTAATTACATTTTCAAACACTTATTCTATAATTTATCAAAATACTTAATTATATGATTAGACATCTATTCTATAATTTATCAATATACCTAACTACATTTTTAGACATCTATTCTATATTATATAAACATGATGCACAGTAAATATTTTATAATTTATTAATCAAAACACCTAATTCAATTAAGACGATACAAATAATCACATATTCAAATATGATCCATGATAAACATTCTACAATTTATTAAATCAGAACACTTAATATAAACAAATCAATCAAGAACTATCAACATATTCATGAACACTATATGATCATTATATTAAAGAAATAACAAATCTAATTAACTATACTATAGAAATTGCATCAAACATATGTTTTACATGCATAAAAACATTATTTCTTAATTATTTAATACATAACATACATCAAACACACAAGAAAAGTAGGAACAAACAAGAAAAAGTAAAGATTTTTGGAGCTTACCTCATACAGTAATGAACCGATGATCGGTTTAATGGCTTTTTGGGCAGTTTCTAGCAAGACGACATGGTTCCTGACCCTCAACTTTCTAAAATTTGAAATCCCTCCACCAATTTATAGGAAAGTTGTGCTTCCTACCTTCGATTTACTCAAAGAAGATCAAGCTCTCCCTAAAACCCTAAAATTAAAAGGTATAGCAAAAAGTTGATAATTCTCTCAATTTAATCTAGTTTTTATGTAATTGTCTTCTTTAATGTGACAAAAGGAGGCCTATTTATAGTATAGACTCAAGATTCTTAGCTAAGAAATTTTTCTTTTTGATTAGTGAATTAAATCAAACAGTATCTCATGGGTTTGGTTTGTTTTTATTTTCCTTCCCTTTCTTTTTCGATTTTGATGTATTTTTTATATTATTTATGTCTATTAATTGAACAAAATCAACCTTTTACATCTTATTACCAATTATAAATACTAATTATATGATGAGATTGTGTTAGAAGAATCAATTTTCCATTTATCTGAAGATGCATGCACAAAATTTCCTTAAAAATATCTTTTTCTATTATTTTTCATTGGTATACTTTTCTTTTGTTATTTTCCAAAATTTCAGACTCAAAATATTGTATATGTGTTTCCCTTTCTATTCTATATTTTTTCTTAATTTTAAGATGCAAAAAATTAGATCAAATCTAGGAAAATCTTAAGGTTAAAAAATACCCTCTTCCATTCATGAACTTGTATCAAGAAAGGGAAGGGAAGAAAGAAGAAGAACATGCACCCCCATGCATATGTGCATCATATGCATGCATTACGCCTAATTTATATTTTTATTTATTTTGGTTGGGTTTTTTCTTCTTCTTTTTTTTGTTATTTTATTTTTTATATACTTAACTTTTTTTTCTCTTTTCTCCTTTTTTCTTGTTTATATAAAAATTTTTGAAAGTTTGATTTTCTAAGTTTCTTGAAAATTAGGAAAATGTCCTAAAATTTTTGCGAGAATAATGGGGTGTCTACATGTATTTTTTTTATATAATTTTATAATATTTTAGAAGTATAACTATATAAATATAATTTATAAAGTATAATTTCTTATGCTGGCAAAAAAAAAGAAAAGAATTATTTACTTATACCTTTTTAATTAATAGTAGTATCTCCTAGCAATTTAGAAATTTCCATTTAACAGGTTGCGATTATTTATTACTAATTTTTGGTCGTTTATATTTACTTGCGCTTATTATTTATACCTTCCAATTATAAATACTCCTTAGATATTAAATGTTCTTTTCTTTCGATTATGTGCACTAAAAGCAAGACATTTTATGCAAAAGATGATACGTATAAAAGAGTTACATCCAATGTATGACTTAATGTAAAATCATATAAGTTTTGACAGACGACATTATTTTTCCATATAAGTAATGCACAAAATAATATTGACTCCCATACTTAAATTTATTTACCAATATACATTGTTACTATATTAACTGCCATGATCTTTGAAGTACAGTTCAATTACTTTATATACCTTAAACTTAAATCAAAATCTATGCATAGCATAAGCAAAAGCATTAATTATTTATTTGTAAATTTTCAAATTTATAATTTTGTATAGATAATTATAAATGTTCCTTTCTATGTAAATCGTATAAATAAGGCAAAAAATGATGAATAAACTTCCTTTTTCTTAACTAGGGTCTGGCTCCATGTCTCTTCCCATTATATGTTTCAAATCATGTCTATTGGTATGGAGTAAAGGAAATTTAATTCCAAAATAATAATAATAATAATAATTACAATAATAGTAACAATAAGATAATTAAGAAATGTTCAGCCGAGAAAGAGAGGATTTTCAATCTGAAAACACACGAAATGGAAAGGTCGAGAATGGAAAGCGAAAGGGGGACGACATTGTTGCTGGCAAGGACAAATAAACATTAAACTAAATTTGGTTCGACTATCTGTTCAGTGTCTGTTGAGAAAACGAAGTCTTAATTTAATTGACATTGCCCCAGATGAGGACATGATCGAATAAACTTAACAAAGTGATGTTTACTTGATTGGTCACAGTGTTTCTTTTTCTTTTTCGCCAGAGTTTATGTTTTGTCAGATATGAAACTAATGCCAGTATTTTTAAAATAATTAGAGGAATGTAATGGAAGGCCACAGGTCACATCGTAAAAAAGACAATTAATTAAACTTATTTTGCTGTATCCTCTGCTTTGCGTCACTGAGTCTTGCTCTGATTTTAGTCTTTACTCATTGTTATGGTGGTGCAGGAATAGATGCAAAATGATACGATCAATGATGAAGATGTAAAATCATATTAAGATGTATTTTAGAAATATACAATATATATATTCTTCCTTGCTGATTGATTCTTTATATAAGTTTAAGAGGGCCGGGCCTTCCGGGGTCCATCTCCGCCTTTGAGACCGAGCAGGATTTCCAAATTCATCCAAGATGTAAAGATATGAAATGAAAGTCGAAACATATTCATTACTTGTGATACCTTGGAAAAAAAATGATATAAAATAATAAAAATCATAAAAATAAAATAAAATATGATTAAGTTATAAATAAGGGATATTAAAGTTTTTAGCAATAGTTTAATGAAAGGTGTTAACTATTCACCTTTAGCCTAAGACTCCAGAGGCCTAAGCTCATCAGAGAGCTTAACTAGGGTAGTACCACAACCTCTCCCACTTAGATGAAGGCTAGCCTTGCATTCACCTAAGCTCTATCTATCTTACTTAGGCTTAGCCCTGAACGCTTTAAGAGCTTATTGTCGAAAACCTTTCCTTTCCGCTTCCCTGCCTTAAGAGGATGCCTCACTTCTAATCCCAAAGACTTTTTTAAGAGAGCTCGCTAGTTAACAAGCTAAGCACACTCTCCTATCCTCATATTTTTCTCTCTCATCATTAAACGTTGAATGATCATCTGACACCTAGTGTGCAACCTAATTACCGGATTAAGGCAACCACCCACAACCAATGTAACGAGCTCATTTCCTAAGCCTCCACTAACTAGCAAAAGGGTGGTCATCCTTTCTAATGCTAGCAATGCCATCCCCTTAGATTCCATGTTAGCCAATCACCACTTGCCACGTGTTCGAATAGGTCAAATCCCTTAATCTATAAATAAAGGTAAAGCTACCAAGTAAAGGATCTTTTTTACTATTATTGGGAACTCTCTCAATCTCTTTGCCCTACTCATTTGTTACAATCCTCTCTCGCCCCATTAACTTGAGCGTTGAAGGGCCTTAGTTGGCTATGTCACAAGGGGCTTTTTTGCAAGTCTCTACCATGCAAAGCTAATGGACCACTAGAAGTTTAACTAAGAGTTATACCTGTAATTTACTCAATTACCATTTGGTGCCCACTATTTACACAAACTCACAAGCATGGTTTAGAGAAAAAATACGCAACCTCATCTAATACTCCTAAGTAATGGTGAGTAACTCACAACAGACCTACCACCACCTCCGACGAAGCCACAATTGTCAAACAAGGATTAGATCAACACAATATTTTACCAATTGATGGAAACTAATGCAAAAGTTCTTTAAGAAAATGCTACCTTAAGACAACAACTGGTTTTAGGCCAAAAACTTAAAGGTAAGGCTAATCCCGACAACAGGGTTAACCTCGAAAACACTGCTACTAGCTCTCTCAGTCAACCTAGTAGATGCCCCAAGTACTTCCTTACCCCACTAGCAAACCTTATGTGCCTACGCTATAGTGTTTAGGTCGACCAACCTCTAATACAAGATCTATATGACCAGCTGAACACTACCCACAACAAGGCACATCATCGGGGTACCTATTTAGGTACAGTAAGATTAAGAAGGACATGTCCCCCGATCACTATCCAAAGTGCTTGGACAACATGAATATCCAAGAGCTTGACGAGCACATCCGACATGCCTCGAGCCTATGCAACCAGAAACACCTTAAGCCTTCTGCTCGACAATCAGGCATAGTCGTAAGTAAGAGTCCTTTTACTCCAATCATCCTAGAGGAAAACTCTCCCACAAGACATGTGCCTCCCTTACCTCAATACCTACGATGGAACTAGCGACCAATACAACCAACTAGCATACTTCCGTACAATAATGAGCCTCCACAACTTTTTTGATGCCATAATGTGCAAAGCATTCTCGAGCAGACTGTCTAAGGTCACATTGGTATGGTTCAACTAGCTTCTAGAAAACTCTATTCGTTCTCTCAACGATCTAGTTGCAAGATTCTAACAAACTTCATGAGCAACAAGGTACTATGTAAAGATTCCTACTTGTTATATAACATGGATAGCACCTAAACAAGACCTTACGAGCATACCTAGAGCGCTTCAACAACTAATCTACTTATCTCCAAAATAGAATCTAAGATAGCACTCTAGGCCATCATCTATGGCCTAGACTCAAATAGTAAGATTTTTGAAGCCATAGCATTATGATAACCAGATAGCTTTGAAAAGTCCATGACCATTGCCGAATAATATGTATTACAGGAGGATGCCATCCAAGCACATATGTGAAAGACCACCTCGATCCCATGAAGATCATCTTTCATCATCCTAAGAATGCTAGGAAAGACAAAAGTAAAAGTTTGCTCTTACCTTAGCTATACCCCATTAAATCGCCCTTTAGGGGAGGTCTTCTATAAAGTGTATGAGCACTTACATTGTGCACCAAGCATTAGAGAAATACCCAAGGCCTTCCCTTCAAGAAAACTCAAGGAATACCATGGTGCTTGTAACCACACCACTAACGAGTGCAAACACCTTAATAATGTGGTCAAAGGCCTCATTTACAAAGGCCGCATCAAGCTCCTTGTTAATGATGAATGAAACCATCCTTGTCCAGCTCAACAACACTACACTCAAGAGCTACAACAGCAGCTACAGCCACAACATGAAAACTTACCTAACAATATAGAGCAAAGGGGCTACTAAGGACAAGTGCAAGCAATCATAGGCAGACCAAGCCTATCAGATGAAAACTACTCTACCTAACCACAACACGAAAAGCCGAGGATAGACATAACCATCTCCTTTATAGATAACAACAAGGGGGCATCGAATACCCTCACATTAACCTCTTAGTCATCAAAGCAGAAATTGGGTGCTTTGATGCCCCCAAGACATTCATCGATAATGAAAGTTTAGCAGACATCCTCTTCTACTCATCCTATGAGCAGATGAAAGACAAATTGGATGAGGAACTCTGACCTTATAACCAAAGCCTCGCCAGCTTTGGAGGAAAGATGGTTCTAGCTAAAGGTTTGATTATGTTACCTGTTCAGCTAGGCAATGCAAGCACATCACCTCATAGCTGATAGACTTTGTAGTTGTTAATCATTCATCTCCCTACAACACCATCTTAGGATGCCCTAGCCTCAACAAATTTGATGTGTGCATCAAATAGAGAAGTCTTATGATGAAATTCCCCAAACCCATAAGAGACGACATCGCATGCAAAGATCAGAAGCTATGTTAAACATTCTATCTCAGTGATATTTCACATGACAAGATTATGTACATTAAATCTACCCCAGATACCATACAGGCTCCTAGGAGAGAACCTGTAGAGGAGACCGAGGTTGTCTAGTACGGTGATCACTTCGACCAAACCACTTAAATGAGAACCTCCTTATCCCTAGAAGAAAAAGAAGATATGATAGCTTTCCATCGCACCAACCCAAACATCTTCACTATGTCTCTAGATAAAATGTTGGGATAATCAACATCCCCAAAGCTACCTACCACCTAAGGGTTAACCTATGTGTTTGACCTATGAAGCAGAAGAGACAATATTTTGCACCAAAGCAACGGGTTACCATATAATAGGAGGTGCAAAAACTTCTATAAGCCAGATTCATCAGAGAAGAGAGATACGCCACCTGGCTCGCCAATATAGTTCTCGTGAAGAAGGTAAACTGCAAGTGGCGAATATGTGTTGACTACATTGACCTTAATAAAGCTTGCCTTAAACATTGCTTCCCCTTCCTTTGAATTGACCATCTTGTTAACTCTACCTTAGGCCATGCCAAACTGAGCTTCATGGATGCTTACTTAAACTATAATTGAATTCACATGACCCCCGAGGACCAAATTCACACTTCCTTTGTTACCAACTCTGGAACCTACTATTATAAGGTCATGCCCTTCAACCTTAAGAACGTTAAAGATACATACAAACAGTTGATGACCATCGTCTTCAAACCACAGCTCAATACAAACGTTGAGGTTTATGTTAGCGATATGATCATCAAAAGCAGGAATAAAGCCAACCACATCGTGAATATAGTAGAGACCTTTGACACATTGAGGAAGTACCGAATGAAGCTGAGTCCCTAAAAGTGTGTTTTTAGCATAGGATCAGACAAGTTCCTTAGGTACATGGTCATAAAGCATGGTATTAAGGCCAATCCTAATAAAATCTAAGCAATCCGAGACATGAAAGCCCTAGTAAAGATCATGGGCATCCAACATCTCACGAAAAGGGTAGACGCCCTTAATTGTTTCCTCTTACGAAGCATTAATACGTGTTTCGAGTTTTTCAAGCTATTGAAGAACCCATTAAAATTTAAATGGATAGATAAGTGTGAAGCAGCCTTCAACCAACTTAAGAAATTTCTTAAGAACTCACTTGTGCTTTCTAAACTAGTCTCCCATGAAGAGCTCTACCTGTACCTAGCTATCAACGATTAAGCCTTCTCATTGATGCTCTTTTGAGTTGAGGGATGCAAGTATAAGCTAGTATACTATATCAATCACTTACAATAGGGCTCGAAGGTTAGGTATAGTTAGGTTGAGAAGTTTTCCCTCGTAATAGTCATAGCTTCTCAGAAGCTTAGATCATACTTCCAGGCACACCTCATCATTGTTCTCACTAACCATCCACTACAAACACTTCTACAAAAGCCAAACAAATCAGGTCAAATGGTCAAGTATTCTTTAGAGCTCAATGCTCAAGGTATCCAATTTCACCTTCAGCAGGCCATTAAGGCATAAGTTCTTATGAATTTTGTTGCTGAAGACACTAGAGAGGAGGAAACATCTAATAATATCATCATACTGATATGGACTCTCCACATAGATAGATCCTCCACTCAAGGGAAGTGAGGTAAGAATAGTCCTACATAGCCATTATGGCACCAAGGTTTTCTATGCACTTAAGTTTAGAATCCCCACAAGTAACAATGAGGTTGAATATGAAGCCTTCATCATAGAACTAACAATCACAACTGACATCGGCACCAAAAAGATTAGCATTTACTTGAATTCGATGTTGGTGGTGCAACAAGTGAAGTAGGAATACGAGATGAAAGGCGAAAGCATGGTGAAATACCTCCAAATGGTGAGGGACCTAGCCTTAAGCTTCTCATCTTGAAACATAACCAAAATTCCTCGAGTAGAGAATTCTAAAGCAAACCAACTATCTAAGCCCACTTCCATAACCATGGAACCACTCTACAAGACCAATAAGTGAGTATTCCTCCAATTCATGCCACAACAGACCATTGACGAGCTCCTTCAATGAATTCTCGAGATGAACCCAGTACCCACTAAGTTATCTTAGATGGACCCGATCATTGATTACCTTAGGACCAGTGACTTACCCGTGGATAGGACTAAAGTTAGGAGTCTCACATATAGAATGGCCAACTACACTATCATAGATAACATCCTCTATCATTGTAGGCATAACTTCCTCCTCCTCCATTGTCTAAAGGTAAAAGGAGGCCTTCATGCCCTGGACGAATTGCACGCTAGCATCTGTAACAACTATATTTAAGCTTAGGCCTTGTACATTTGAGCCCTTCGACTCGAATATTACTAGCCAACCATGAAAGAAGATATGAAGACTCTCATATGTCAATGTCATAACTGTCAAAAGTATGCTCCTATTAACTACATGCCTAGCTTAAAGCTCTACCCCATGACCAATCAATGGACTTTTGCACAATGGGGATTCAACGTTCTTGGACCATTCTCAAAAGCATCTAAGAGGCGTTAGTTCATCTTAGTAGCCATAAACTACTTTAACAAGTAAGCCAAGGTACAGGCAATCGCTAGCATCATAGCTAGACAATTGAAGGCTTTATCTTAACCAAAATCCTCACTAGGTTTAGGATACCTTATGCCTTCATCAAGGACAATGGTAAACAATTTAATAGTTTGCAGTTTTGAGAATTTTACAATAAGTATCATATCCAGCTCCTATACAGCTCGGTCGCTAACCCCCAAACCAACGAGCAAGTCAAGGCTATCAATAGGATAGTCCTTAGAAGCTTAAAGAAAAGGGTAGAGCGAGTAGGTGGTCAGTGGGTAGATCAACTCCTTGCTATCCTTTAGGGGTACCAAACCACATACAAGATGACTATAGGTGAAACTCCTTTTCGCCCCACATTCAAGTTAAAAGTAGTGCTACCCATAAAGCTCAAGCTCCCAATAAGCAAGACCCAAAATTTTGAAGTCTGTTTTAACAAAGTGGCCCATCAAGCAAGCTTAGATACGATTGATGAAATAAGGGATGCTATATGGGCTTGAGTCACTGAGTACCAACAACGGATAACTAGATGCTATAACAAGAAGGTCAAACTTAAGGTCTTTAAACCTAGAACCTAGTCTATCAAAGGCTCAAAGCCAAGGGATCTTAAGAAGAGCAAGGCAAGTTAGTCCTTAATTGAGAAGACCTAGTGTAGATCAAAGAGAATGTAGGCAATGGTGCATATAGATTAAAGAGCTTGGATGAAGAGCCATCCCTAGAGCATGGAACATGAGCAATCTCTAGCCTTACATTATGTAACCTGTACAAAGACTTATATGTACTTAAGTATATTTCTAAAAGACAAAAACAAGACAACTTTTGCATTCCTCCTACCCTGTTGTTTCTTATGATATCATAAACTTAATTGCCATTAGGTCTTACCCTTTGTCCATTGACTAACATGAATACGTTAGACTAAGCTGAGTTAATTCTTATTCTTGACATTCGAATACTCTCGTAACTTCCTACACCCGAGAGCATTCAAGCCTCGAGCCTTGCCTTAAGTAACCAATGGGTAGCCACACTTAAGGGTTATGTAGGATGAGCACCTTAAATTAAGTTTATAACAATCAACCTCTTAAACTTAGGCCTCCGCACTTAATGCTCTCGATTAGGCATTACTTAGGTCGAGATTCTTGAGCCCATGCCTCATATCGCGTGGCCTAACCTGATATTAACCAGTCTAAGGATTGAAAAGGACAGCCATAGGGGTGGGTTCAAGCTTGCAAAAAGCTTGAAGAACGAAATCGGAATTGTGTAAACAATAATGAAAGTAAAATAAGTAGACGCTCAAATAACTTTAAGGATATGATGCATTAGGGAACTTTCGAAGACTCATAACTCAACTCGATATGACGTACAAGCTGATCTAATGAGGGTAATCGCTACCTAGCCTTGCTTAAAGGTTAAGATAAGAGTGAAGTAAGCAAACAAGCCAAGAGCAATGCTTACAACAAGAAGTATATTCAATATTCTAAAGTATGATGATGATACAGCTACATTACAATGGAGTATTTATACTCAAAATATTACGGCATCCTACTTAAAATGGAAAAAGACTAAAAGGATAATATCCGAAAGAAGTAATATACAAGGAATGATAAATGGCATAATTGGAAATACAACAAAAATGGATATCCTGTACAGAGGATACTATCATATAGTTGTCGAACACATCACTCCTTGTAGATGGATAACTTTCTAACATAAGACACAATTTTATATGATCAAGCCAGAGACTGCTAAGCCGAAGTGCTAAGTAGAAGTGGTAAGCAGTTGTGTTGAGCTAAGCAGATAATTCTTCTAAGGTGAATTCTCCTAGAACACATTCAATGTAACTTGGATTCAAGTTGATTGGGTAAGCAGTCAAATTTGCCAAGTTGTCGCTTGAGTATAAGTTTGGTCAGTAGCTGGAGATAATCAATGAGTACGAAAGGGTTTAGCTTTACTAAGGCATCGGCTCAGTAGATTGTAGCAACTCAAATTCCTTAATGGAGGGACGTAAGGAAAGAATTCACTTAGCTTTGCTTTCTAGCCATCGAGCTTAGGCTTGGGTCCAAGGTTCAGTAAGCTGATTCTTATCATCCCCACTAAGCTGATTGAGATTTAGGATCAAATTCGGCTGATCCTTGTCTAAGTTCTCCTTGGGTAAGTAAGAGCTAAGGTTAGAAACATTACAAACATCTAATACTCCAAAGTCTTTTCGAAGCTTTAGTTGGTATGCATTATCATTAATCTTTTAGAGTATTCTAAATGGTCCTTTAGCTCCGGCAAACAACTTGTTCATCCTTTTGTTAGGGAATCTTTCCTTACTCAAGTATAGCCACATTCGGTCCCCGACCAAGTTCCCTCCTTTGGCTTTCTCATTTAGTTTTCTAATAGCTCAATCAATTTGCTGGGTAGCTCATTAGTAGATCTATTCGATAGAGTGGGCTCTAGTTCTTGCGTCTGGATCTTCTTGGTCAATGGACAACATAAGGGTATGATCTAAGGGTAGTTTAGGATTGAAACCATAGATGACCTCAAATGGGGCATGCCTAGTGGTGGCATATACTATCCTGTTGTACTCAAATTTGACCACAGGCAAGTAAATGTCCCAATCAATTAAGTTTTTCCCTACTATAGCTCAGAGTAGTGATCCTAGGGTACGGTTGACCACTTTTGTCTAGTTGTCAGTTTAGGGATGGCAAGAGATACTGAATAGTACTTTGGTTCTCATTCGACACTAGAGGGTTCTTTAGAAATAGCTTAGAAATTTTAAGTCTCTGTTTAACACCACACTCCTTGGTATTTTGTGCAAGTGAACCACTTCCTACAAAAACAAAGAAGTGATAGCTGACGCATCCTTGGTTTCGGTGAAAGGCATGAAATGGGCCATTTACTGAACCTATCCATGACAACCATTACAAAATCTTTGCCTCTGGCAATTCAAGGTAATCCGAGGATAAAATCCATTCTCAGGTTAGCTCATGGTTTGGTCGGAACAAGCAAAGGCATTGCCTTCCCTTATTCTACTCAACTCTTTGCTTTCTTACAAATGGCACATCCTTCTACATGATGTACATTACATTTCATTCTAGGCCAGAAGAACCTATCATTTAGTAGTTCATACATTCTTTGTTCCCTAAAATGTTTAAAGAGTCCTCTATTGTGGGCTTTTCTCACCTGTAGATCTCTAATTGAACAAGTCAGCACACATAACTTGCCACCTTAGAACAAATATCTATCCTCTACATGGTACTCATCCACCACTCTTCCTTCTCTACAGTACTTATATATAAGGCCAAAATGAGAATCATTCTGATATTACTCTTTGATGCTTGCAAACCCTGACAGCATGGTCTGCAACTCAGTGAATAAAATATTTTAGCTCGATAGAGCATCAACACAATGTTATTCTTGTCTTGCTTGTACCTAATAACAAAATTAAACCCCTTTAAAAATTCAATCCATCAGGATTAGCATTTGGAAAGCTTAGATTGACATCACAAATATCTCAAGGACTCATAATCCGTATATATGACAAATTCCTTTGGTGGAAGATAATGTTACCATACTCAAAGAGCTTAGATTAAGGCCAAAAGTTCTTTTTCATAAACAGAATAGTTTAATTACCTTTCTCTGAGCTAGTCACTATAATAAGCGATAGGTCGGCCTTCTTGCATCAACATAGCTTCGATGTTGACTCCTGACATGTTATATTCAAGCTCAAACACTCGATTAAAGTTAGGTAGAGCTAAGACTAAGGTAAAGGTCCATCTTGCTTTCACCTCCACAAAATGCCTCTCCTTTTTCTCTTCCTACTTGAACTTTACATTCTTCTTTGTAAGCTCAATCAGAGGTAGCACTACAATACTAAACCGTTGGATAAAGCGTTGATAGAATGATGCCAATTTATGGAAACTTCTCACCTCAACATAGGAAGTTGGGGTCGGTTACTCAATAATTGCTTATACCTTCTCTTCATCCACTCTCAATCCATTTCCACCAACTACATAACCTAGGAAGATCACTTCTTCCTAGTAGAAATATCATTTCTTCAAGTTTTTGAACAACCTCTCTGCTTGAAGAACATCAAAAATAGCTTTGACATGTTTAATGTGATTGTTAAGTTGACACTATAGATAAGGATGTCATCGAATTAGATGACGATAAACTTCCCAATCAGATCTCTCAAAAGGTGACTCATCTGCCTTATGGAAGTGCTTAAGGTGTTTGATAGTCTGAAAGGCATGACCATTTACTCGTATAGGTCATGTTAGGTCATAAAAGCAACCTTCTGATAACTCTTATTTTAAACATATTTCACATGGTAATTTTATAGTATTTCCCTTACATCTTTGGTTTTCTTTAAAGAAATTGATACTTGATTGAGTAAAATTTTGATTTCAAGGTTTAAACGTGTTCTTGGATTGAAAACAAAGAAAAGGAATCAAGTTTCACTCAATTTGGAGTTCAAATGAATGAGTTATGAAGTTTTAAAGTTACATAAACAATAGAAATTTTGGTCAGAAAGTTACACAGTTTGGGACGCAACTGTGTCCCCAGGTTGTGTCCATCCAGGAAGATTTGCCAAGGTCAGAAAGTTACACGACCTAGGGACACAACTATGTCCTAGGCTGTATCTGGTGACGAAAAAAAAAAGGAACTTTACAATACATTATAAAAGGACATATTAGGGTTTCGCACAAAGGATTGGATATTCAAAAGAGAAGAGACTTGAAGAGAAGGAGGAGAAAAAGGCGAAAGCAACACCTAACTTCAAGATTGAAGAGATTTTTCATCAACAAAAGGGATTTTTCATGTTTTATTTCTTAATTTTGTTGCAATTCGTTTTTAGTTTCATTATGATAGCTTAAGATTCTTGTATTTAGGATTGTGGAACCTAGGGTTTCATATGATTATTAGATTGATTGATAATTTTCAATAAAGTTTTTATCTTTTCTTAATTCAATTATGTTATTTAATTGTTAACTGATATTTCTAGAGTATCAATCTATGATATTATGCATGATGATTGAGAAATTACATGTGTAATAAGATCTTAACATAATTGGAGAGAATTACATATGTACTTAGAGATAAAATACATGTTTCTTCGGAAAAGTTATTCTTTTGTGTGGGAATTCATTATACATTAATGCAATTCTGAATTATATTACTAAGTGAAGAGATTCCGGTAAATAATTTAGGATTAGGGTTAATATGCTTAAGAAAGGTGTTAACTTTAATTGTGAATCCCTCCAGTCAAGAATAATAGAGATTGAATTGGATACATTTTAAGTGGTCACATGTTAAACACTAAGGGAAATAATTCCTAAATACGTTATTTGCTTTCTTGAAATCATTCTTAGTTTTATCGCTTTCTAAATTGCTTAATCAAGCCTTATAATTAGGTTAGTTTGTTAATTTTAGTATTTTTAATTCATTCAACTCATCACAATTTTCCAGTTAGATAATAGAGCTAAGGTTAATATTAGTACTCGAAGTCTCTGAGGGATTGACTCGGACTCACATCCAATATATTAAAATTGATATGTACACTTGCCTGATATCACCTTCCAATCATCCCCTTGCCTCAATCGAATTTGATGATATCCAAACTTCATATCAATCTTGTTGAATACCTTCGCATCACTCAATTCATTCAACATATCGTCTAGCCTCAAGATAGGGTACTTGTACGTGATCGTAATCTTATTGATAGCTTTGCTATCTACACACATACACTAAGTTCCATCGTTCTTCAACACAAGAGCGTAAGTATGGCATAGGGGCTAAGATTCTCCCTCACATATCCCTCAAGCAATTATTCTGGAAACAAGTTAGTATACTCTTCTAGTAGCTCTTTAACTTACAAGGGTAGTTCACACTACTCCTTCAATTCTAGTAGTCGCTTGATTAGTGGAAAAGTTAGCACACTGACCTTAATAGCTTCTTAAAGTGTAGCTCTACTCAACACCAAAGCCTTCTTTGATCCTTGAGCAAGTTTAGCTTGTAGCTTACTAACTTGAGTCAATGTCATAGGTTTCAATGTAATCTTCTTCCCATCCTTCTCAAATACATATGTATTCTTGAAACCATCATGAATAACCCTTTAATTGAATAGCCAGCATTAGCAACAACACATGAGATGCACACATAGGTAGCACATCATAAAGAATCTTGTTGGAATAGTTTCCAATTGAGATCGATAGTAGCACTTACCGAGTGACATGTAGTGTCCCCGTCTCGTTCAGTCAATGTCACTTTTATGGCTTCGAATCCAACATGATTGGCAGTTTAAGTTTCTTAACCAAGTCAGCAAAAGTTACATTGGTGTAGCTCCCACTATCTATTACGAATGCACAGACTTGGGCATTCACTTTGTAAGTAAGTGATGTAGAATAAGTTCTCTCTCTACTACTCCTCGATAGAAGGCTCTAAACTCATTATACATCGTATAACCAAAGTAAACTTACCTACGTCCTCTGCAAATACATCTTCTTCAATCAAGTCGGTATTAACATCAACCTCTTCTTCTACTTCTTTCTCCTCCTATGGTTCCTCATATGTGCTATCTACTTCAACCTTCAAGACATCTCCTTTAATAATCATGGTCCTTTAGTTTGAACATTGAATAGCCATATGCCTAAACCCTTAGCACTTAAAGCACTTAATCTAGCTCATTGATGCATCTCTAGGGTCAAATATACGGAGAAGCACTACAACGAGTGGAAACAAAGAAAAGAAAATGGGTTTAGAAAAATCTAGGTAGCTACCGACCAGGTATGACATACCAATCGATCCTACTTGGCTTATAATCCGCTGAATATGACTTACTAATCTGAACTATAGGGTCACTCGTCACTACTCCTTGCTAAAGGGATTAGATAAGAGTTAAAAGATAAATGAGAACACTAAGGTTGCTCACAAAAGAAAACTCGTAATAATCTGATAATGTGAAGGATGATGTCTACGTACAAACAAATGAGGTTTATATACTAACCTTACTAGGGTTACAATCATATGTGAAAAAGACAAAAATGGTAATTTACAATTGAAATACGTTAATGATACTAAAAAAGGTAAAAGAGACGAAAAATATTTTGTACAGAAAAAGTAAAGAATCTTTCTGAAATGGTATGCCAGAAGACATATATCGCATGGTAGTTAGCAGTCTAAAGTATGATACAATTCGAACAAAGGTGAAGAAAAAGCGTCTATAGTCAGAGACAACTTGATGTGGTTCAGGTTAGACCTCAATCAATCAAGGATGTCCAAAATCCCCTTCAAGTCAAGTATCTCACAGTTCGGCTTAAACTAAGGTCGATGCTGGTTGGCTCTAAAGCTTAACTCGAACAAAAGTTTGAGGTTGGTTTGCTTGAACACTTCCTAGGTCTTGGAAAGAGCTCAGCAATTGGTATGGCTACTTGGTAGGTTAGTACATTTGCTTAACAGCTTCGAGAACCATGTTGGTATATATGAGAGCTTGGTGCTCAGGTTGGCAATAGAGTGAAACATGGAGGTTAGAGTAAGAATCCTTGTCTTAAGTGGAGCTTCAAGCTAATATTCTCCATATAAGTCCTTGGAGTCCTTTAGCGTAGCTGCATGTAATCGGTTTGGGGAGTTGATTCTTATCATCTGCTTAGGAGTCGGAAAGATTTGTCCTTAAATCTAAAGTGGTCTTAAGATCTTATTCTTCTTAGGCATTTAGGAGGTCTTCTTCTTTTAGCTGGTAGAGAATCAAGTTGGATACATTAAAGGTGGAAGAAACACCATAATTCTTAGGCAGTTCGATCTGTTAGGCATTGTGATCGATCTTCTTTATGACCTTGAATAGACCATCAGCACATAGAGATAACTTATTCTACCTCAGGCACATAAATCTTTCTTAGTTGAGATAAATCCATACCAAGTCTCCTAGTTTGAAAGAAATAGTTCGACAACCATGACTACCAACCTCTTGTTGTCTCTAGTCCAACTTGGCTATCTTCCTAGCCACAAACTAATGTAACATTTGTAGTTCTTAGGCTTAACTGACTCTAGATTAACTCTCTTCAATAACTATAAGGGTTATGATCAAATCTAGGGGAATAGTAGGATTGAGGCCATAGACGACCTTAAAGAGGGTCTTTCCAATAGTATTGTGGATGGTTCAGTTGTATGTAAACTCTAAAATTAATAGACACAAATCCTAATCCTTTAAGTTTTTTCCTATGATAGCTTTGAGTAAATTAACTAACGTCTTATTCACCACTTTAGTATGGCCATCAATTTGAGGTTAGCTACTAGAGCTGAACACAAAAGTTTAGTCTCGAGTCTTCTCCAAAGAGTTTTCGAAAAGTAGCTTAAGAATTTGGTATTGCAATATGAAACAATAGTTTTTGGCACTCCATGTAGTTAGATAACTTCTTACAAAAATATATCAACAATAATAAATCAGCAATATATAAAGCATCGTTAGTTCGATAGTACGAGGATAAAGTGTGCCATTTTGCTGAAGCGATCTACTACAACAAAGATTGAATCTTTTCCCCTAGATGTTTAGGGCAACCCTAGAACAAAGTCCATGTTGAAGTTGGCCTAAGGTAAGGTTGGTGTAGGTAAAGGCATATACTCTCCATGGGGCTCTCTCTTTCCTTTGTCCCTCTTACATACTTCACTACTACAAACTACCTTATGGACATCTTTGGCTAAACCAAGCCAGTAAAAATTATCTTTTAACAAGTTGGCTATCTTGGTCTCTCCAAAATGACTAGATAATCTACTTCTATGAGCTTCCCTAACTGATAGCTCATGCATAGACCAACTTGGTATGCATAGCCTTCGATCCTTAAACAAATAGCCATCTTAGACATAATACCCTCCAATAGCAACTCCATCTCTTCACCATTCAAGAATGGGACCAAAATGAGGGTCACAAGCATACTTCTCAATGATAAGTGAAAAGCCTAATAATTTCGTCTACAAGGTGGTCAGTAAGGTTTTCCGACGTGATAAAGCATCAACAACTATGTTGGTGCTTCCTTTCTTGTCTCGAATCATATAGGAAAATCCTTCCATAAATTTTAGTCACTTATCTTGCCTCTTCGAAAGTTTGTTCTAACTCCCAAGATACTTTAATGACTCATGGTTAGTGTAAATTACAAATTCTTGTAGTAATAAGTAGTGTTGCCAAATTATAAGAGCTTAAACAAGAGAGTACAACTCTTTCTCATATGTAGACTAATTCAATGCAGCACCATTGAGCTTCTCACTGTGGTAGGCAACCAATTGTCTTTCTCATACATAGAATAACTCTAATGGTTGGTGCATCACACTCCAATTCAAATGGCTTATCAAAATCTAGTAATGACGGGACAAGGGCAGTGGTGACCTTCTCCTTGATCTCTTTAAAGCTTTATTCAGCTTAGTCATTCCATTTGAATCCATTACTCTTTTTTATTAGCTTAGTCAAGGGGCCTACAATGGTACTAACGTTCTTAATAAATCGCTTATAAAAAGAAGCACGACCATGAAAACTTCAAACTTCAGTGGCATTTTTCAGCGTCATCCACTCCAAGACAGCTTAGACTTTTTCTTCATCTGCTCGAATCCCTTATCCTAATACTGCATACCCAAGAAAAATTACTTCACCTTGAAAGAATATACATTTCCTTAAGTTCTGATATAATTTCTCTGTTTGTAAAATATCAAAAACTACTTAGAGATGTTGAACATGGTCATTCAGGTTAGCATTGTACACCAATATATCATCAAAGTACATGATCACACATCTTCTGATCAATGGATGCATCACATGGTTTATTAGTCGCATAAATGTACTCGGCACATTCATGAGTCCGAATGACATAACCAGCCATGTGTAGAGACCATGCCCCATTTAGAAGGTAGTCTTCTACTCATTACCTAGTCTCATCCGAATTTAGTGGTAACCACTTTGCAAATCAATCTTCAAAAATATCTTAGTGCCATGAAGCTCGTTTAACATGTCATCAAGCCTTAGTATTAGATATTTATACTTGACAGTAATTTGATTGATTACTCGGTTGTCGATGTACATGCGCCAAGATCGATCCTTCTTTAGAACGAGTAGAGCTAGAACAATATAAGGACTCATGCTCTCCTTTATGTAACCTCATTCTATAAGCTCATCCACTTGTCTTTTTAGCTCGGTAGCCTACTCAGGGTTTATTCTATAGGTAGGTCGGTTTGGTAAGGTTACTCCTGGTTACAGGTTAATGCAATGTTCTATGCCTCAAACTGGGGGCAATCCCTTGGGCAACTCTTCAGGAAATAGGTCTAAAAACTCATCAATCAGCCTTCAGATTTCTTCAAGAATATCTTTTTGACTCATCATTTCCATTAATCTTCTAATCAACAAAAACATAAGCTCATTAGCCTTTTCAACAACTTGAAGCTCTCGTTGACTCATCACTAGGGCCTTCTTTTTAATAGCTTGGGTAAGCAGATTATGGGTCTAATTCACTTAGGTTGGTGTCATGGGTTACAACATAATCTTGTTTCCATTCTTAACAAAGGCATACATGTTCTTACATCCATCGTCAATAATACCTCGATTAAACAAACAAGTCTTCTAAGCAACATATGTGAAGCTCCCATGGACACAACATCATACACTAGTTCATCCCTATACAGATTCCCGACACTAAATGGTATAGATACTTGTTCAATTAAGTACAGAGCACCCTTATCATGGAACCAATGAAACTTTTAAGGTCGGGGGTACTCAAAGGTCAGCAATCTTAACCTATGTAAAAAAGATTGTACAATGACTTTGGTATAACTTCCTTCGTCCACTATGACGGTGCTTAGTTGTCCTTAGATGGTACACTTTGTATGGAATAGATTCTCTCTCTAGTCTTTGTCAAAGTTCTGTAAGGAACTCAATACTCGCCTTAACACTAAGGCCATCACTTCTCCCTGGTCGGCATAGACATAGATCTCCTCTTCCTCCTTGCTTCAGCTTTCCTAATATTCTCCTCCTCCTCAGGCTCACTCTCATTAGTGCTATCTAGTACATATCCTTGAAGTACTATAACAAGTCAGTTCAAACACTCAGCAATCATATGTCCAAAATCCAAGCATTTAAAGCACTTCACCTTTCTTATCTTTCATCCAGAGGTTTGTCCCTTCTCATATGTCCTCGAGATCAGCCTAACCTCAATTTGGTTTAACTAGCTTGCTCGGCACTACTAGCATACTCAACTATCATCTAGTTGATCGTTTCTCTCCTCGACTCGAGAGGGTCTCCTCGGCTCAACATGAATAGGTTAGCGCGGAATAAGGGCTCGAGAAAATATTGGCCCAAGTCGATTCAAGGCATTTCTTCTTTGATTTTCAACCCTCTATGCTACCTTAATTGCTTCTTCCAAAGTAATAAACCTCTGTATTTCTTCAATATTGCGAATCTCATATTTGAGTCCAAAAATGAACCTTAACACTGTATGAGCCTTTAGTTCATCCATGTCAGCTTGGATAATCAACATATGGAATTCCTACACATAATCATCAACAGATTGGTCTCCTTAGTGAAGTTCCTGCAATTTTGTAAACGTATCCTACAGGTAGGTCTTGGGTACAAGTCTACCCTTCAATAATCTCTTCATCTCATCCTAAGTTCTTACACCTCGTCTTCCATCTCTTACTATAGCTGCATTCAGATTCTTCCCCCACATAGTAGCATACATAAAAAATTCAAGTGTCGCAAATCACTCTTTAACAGCATCAATATACCCATAACAATCGAACACTTTCTCTACCTTCTCTTCTTATTACAAATATTCATCCACATCTCCACTTCCACAAAAGGGTGAGATTTGGACGTTAACATTGTCAAGTCTTTGAGAAGCTCAGCATTCTTGCTCTTGCGCCCAATAATAGTCAACCTCTTCTTCTCCTCTCCATACTCTTTGACATCTATTTCCTCATCATCTTCTTCAATCTCCTCCAACTCCGATCATCATTAAGTAGCTCAGTTTGCAACTTTTCCAACTCAATGGGGACAAATTAGGCAATTGGCTTAGTCACCTTAGCCATAGCGTCTCTTTGAAGGATTCTCAGGTAGATTATGATGTGGCACACCCTGGGTTGTTGTCTATTAACTTGCATTACAGTGACAAGACTAATGTACCTAGGAGCTTAATTATCACTATGGCTTATTATGGCAAATTTGACTAAAATGAGTCCTCTGAAATATTTAAGAAAATTAGAGGGAGATGCTCCACAAATGAACAAGGGTAGCTGACATGAAGCTATTTGGAGGATATAACTCACCAATGAATACAATACGACTTGACACTTCACTTGATATGATACACAAGTTGATGTCAAGATCCACCCGCCACTAATCCTAAGCTACTAAGCAAGATTAGATAAGAGTGTATGAAAGATGGACTTAGGGAAGGTTATCTCACAAGAACAGAATATTCAGTATTAAAATGTAAATTATTTCCATCTTACAAGAGAAATGGATTATTTATAATAAGTTCCTAGGGCAACATTACAAATAAGGAAATTACAAGAAAGTACATACAAAAAGGGGATTCTTAGTACATACCAAAAAAGGGTAAAAAGAACAAAAGACAAAAATGGAAAAGTGGTACAATATTAGACAAGATGGATAGGTAGCAGTGCCACATTGGTCCCATACGAATATTCTCTTAACATAACAGGTGAGAGGAATCAAGATGTTACGACAATAAAGGAGCCAAGACGAGAGAGATGGTAGTATGCTGAAAGAAAACTACTCGGCCAATAAGTGAGTCTCTTATCACTTGACAAGAACCTCTCGACAGCAGCTGGTCGGATTATTCAGTATGGGGTCCTCAGCCAAGGAATGGTCGGCATCATCACTATCGAGAGTATAGATCATAGTATGACAATGCGAGGAGCTTAAGGAGTTCAACTACTTCCTTCGGTGTAAACTTTCTCATCATCTAGAGGTTGCTAAGAGAGAATTCTTCGAGTGAGGGATTGTAGACCTCAGAGCCATACGCAAGTAATGAGACCGTTGGTCGGCAGTTCATCAAAGACTCTCAACAAGATTAATAAGTTTATCAAGCTTATAATCAACTGACCCTAAAGTGTTACTACCCTTATGACCATGACCAACATGAACACCACTACCCCGATCACCAATAACACCTTAAATACTTAAATCTAATATTGTATGATATTTCTCTAACAGAGTAACAACACAATACACAGCAAACACTTCTTATTACTCAAAACCCTACTAACTCACACACTAACAACTTCAACACCCAACACACGCACAAATACCATAGAAATGAACTTGCTTTATTTTTGCGATAAAAAATGGAGTAACAATAAGAACTACACTTACAACACACGAACCTCTACTTCACAACATACAACTCCAAACTTACTTCTCATGAACACAGTAAAGCAGCTACGAAAGGAATACAGTAGCCACTAACAGCAAACATAAACTAAAACTTCATTGCTACTTCACACACTCTCTCTCAGAACTGTGCTCTGATACTAGTGAAGCTAGTGCATTTTCGAGATCAAATACATGGAGAAGCACCATAATGAATGAAAACAAAGTAACATGGTTAGCAGCATAAGCTTCTTAACTAGGTCAATAGATGTTACATTGGTGCAACTCTCACTATCCACTATGAGTGCATAGACTTGCTCACTCACTTTACAAGTGATGTAAAATAAGTTCTCTCTTTGCTCCTCCTTAGTAGAGGGCTCCAAACTCATTACACATCTAACAATTAGAGTCAACGTACTCAGGTCCTCTATAAACACATCTTCTTCAATCAAGTTAGCATTAATATTACCCTCTTCTTCTCCGTCTTTGTCCTCCTCTAGGTCCTCATCTATGCTATTTACTTCAATCTTCAAGACATCTCCTATAATAATTATAGTCCTTCGGTTCGGACACCAAGCAACCATGTACCCAAATCCTTGGCACTTAAAGCACTTGATCTAGATTGTTGATGCATCTCCAAGGTCAAACACATGGAGAAGTACCATGACGAGCGAAAATAAAGAAAAGAAAATATGTTTAGCAAAATCTAAGTTGCTATCGATTGGATATGACAATAATCGATCCTACTCAGCCTACAATCTACTGAATATGACTCATCAATCTGAACTATGGGGCACTTACAACTAATTCTTGCTAAAGGGAATAGATAAGAGTTTAAAGGATAAATGAGAACATTAGGGTTGCTCACAAAAGGAAACATGTAATAATCTAATAATGTGAACGATGATGTATGTGTACAAACAAATGGGGTTTATGTACTAGCCCCACTAAGGTTATAGGCATATATGGAAAAGATAAAAAGGATAATTTACAATTGAAATAAATGAATGATATTAAAAAGGGTAAAAGAGACAAAAAAATATTTTATACGGAAAAAGTAAATGATCCTTTTAGAATGTTGTGCCAAAAGATACGTATCGCATGGTGGTTGGCGGTTGGCGGTCGGCGGTCGGCGGTCTAGAGTATGATACAATTCGGACAAAGATGAAGAAAAAGAGTTTGTAGATAGAGTCGACCCGATTTGGTTCAGGTCGAAGCTCGGTCAATTAAGGATTTCCAGATCGCCTTCAAGTCAGGTATCTTATAGTTTAGCTTAGACTATGGTCGGATGCTAGTTAACTCAGGATCTCGGCTCTTATAGAAGTTTAAGGTTGGTTTACTCAGACACTGCTTAGCTCTTAGAAAGAGCTTAGTGAAAGGTATGGCTACTCAACATGTTGATTTGTATGCTCAGCAGGTTGGCACATCTACTATACAGCTTTGGGAACCATGTTGGCATATGTGAGAGCTCAGTACTCAAGTTGACAGTTGAGTGAAACATGGAGGTTAGAGTAGGAATCCTTGTCTTGGATGGGGCTTCGAGCAAGTATTTTCCATATCAGTCTTTAGAGTCCTCTAGCTTAGTTGTGCATGATCAACCTAGGGAGTTGATTCCTATCATTAGTCTTCCTCCAAGATCCTTGTTCCTTCTCATATGTTCTCGTCGATACGTCACCATCAAGTCGACCCTTCTATTTGACCTTGACATCTACCCTCCTAATCAATTCGATACTTTGCTAAGCTTGATAACTTCCCTAAGCAAGTCAGCTTAACTAGCCAAGTCAGCTGATCGAGGGTCAAGTCAACCTATTACTTCCTTGCCCCTCTACTTACTAGGCTATTTTTATTGCCTCATCCAATATAGTAAATAATTGAAGTTCCATGATATCTTAGATGTCATTTCTCAATCTAGTAAGAAACCTAGATACTATTCGTACCAATGGCTCTCCTACTTCATAGTGTATCATGAATATTTGGAACTTCTAAACATAGTCATCAATAGTTCGATTCCCTTATCGTAGCTCCTAAAGTCTGGCAAAAGTATCATGTAGGTAAGTATCTAGTACGAACCTATTTTTGAGAATTCTTTTCATCTTAAGCTAAGTCCTAACTTCTTTGCATCCTTCTCACCTCCTCATGGTCTAAAAATTCTTTCACCATAATGTAGCATACCCTGATAATTCTACAATAGCAACCTTCACCTTCTCACGATCCTCATAATAATAATAATCTAATATACATTCAACCTTTTCCTCCCAATCCAGATAGTCATCGGTATCCTTAGAACCATTAAAGCTAGGGATCTATAGCTTTACACGATCAGTAGCTCGGGATACTCTCACTCGCTCCTCTTCTTCTCCTTCATCTTCCATTTCCCTTAGGCCAATCCTTCCTCGAACTCATCCTCCTACTCATTTACCTCGAACTTGTTGAGCTGGGATCTATCCTCTAGCAGGTTAAGTAGCTTGTAGAGTATTTTGCATGACTTCAGCATTTCGAATATTGCTTGAATAGCTCCAGTTAAATCAATTATGAGGTTAGCTACTTCAGTAAGCCGTTCATCTATACTCCTAGAGGTGCCCTAGAGTTGTCATCCATGGTGGACAACACCACTATTATCATACCTAATTTCAACATTGATATTAGGATCTATCATTTTCTTTAACAAAACTCAAAATCCAAGAAATAAAAGATACTGCTTCTCTAAACCAAACAATTACACACATTCAATCACTTCTTCACATAAAATTTTAACCATCATGCAAGCACAACAGCCACTTCCTAAGAACAACAAACCCAACTGAAATTTGCTCTATTTTCGTATCTTCAAATTAGGGCAAAACATAGGATGAAACCATAGCAAATCACTACGTCTTCTACTTACTCAACACTTATAGCTAAACTCTTCGTGACACACTACCACAATCACTACTACTTAAAGAAGGTTCAAACACAACTTACCCAAAAGAAACCTTCGCTTAGATACCAAGATGATACGAACCGGTCCAAAAACTAACAAGGACTGCCACAGGGGTGGGTCCAACCTTGTAGAAAGCTTAAAGAATGATATGGGAGTTTCACAAACAACAATGAAAATAAAACAAGCAGACCCTCGAATAACTCCAACAATATGATGCACTAAGGAACTTCCAAAGACTTACGACTCAACTAGATATCATGCATAAGCTACTCTAATGATGATACTTGCCACTTAACCTTGCTTAGGAGTTAGGATAAGAGTAAAGTAAGCAAATAAGCCAAGAGAAATGCTCTTGACAAAGTATATTCAATATTTTAAAGTATAATGATGCGCATACATTATATTGGAGTATTTATACCTAAAATATTAGGGCATCCTACCCAAAATGGAAAAGACTAAGAAGGTAATATTCAAAAGAAGTAATGTACAAGGAATGATAAAGGGCATAATTGAAAATACAACAAAAATAGGTATTCCATACAGAGGATTCTATCATATGGTTGCTTAGATACATGGCTCCCTATGGATGGATGATTTTCTAGCATAAGACACAATTTTGTACGATAAAGTCAAAGACTGCTGAGCTAAGGTGCCAAATAGAAGTGGTGAGGCAATTGTGCCAAGCTAAGTAGATAATTCTTCTAAGGTAAATTCACCTGAGATATCAACTCGGATTCAAGTTAACTGGGTGGCTGGTTGGGTCAGCTAAGCTATCGCTTGAGAGTAGCTCTGGTTAGCAATTGGAGGCAATTAATAGGTACTAAAAGGTTCACCTAACCATGCTTTCTAACCCTCAAGCTCAAGCTCAAGTCAAGGTTTCGATGATATAATTCCTATCACTAACCAAAGGCTATGAAACCAACATAAATAATCGAAGAGTAAAAAGAAAGAGGAGAGCAAATACAATATACACAATGGAAGCTAAATGATGAAGTGAACAACACTTGCAAAAATTTCATTTACATCATTTCAAGATTACATAATTTCAGGGGGTTGGTATCATCGACAGCATAAAGTCATCTAACACAAACCAACTAATCCTATAAACCTACCATCCAATAAGAGAGAGAGAGAGAGAGACCCTAAACCTCCTCGAGCTTACCTTTACCCATAGCACCACCACTAGCAATATCCTTACCACCATCATCAAGCTCATCCTCTTCACCATTGCTGCCTTTCTTCACGATAACACCTCTCTCTATTAGCCAATTTAGGTAACTAAAGTTTAGTTTGGGACATGCCCTTTTAGCCTATAACCTTGCCAACATGGCGCCATACCGATCAACATCCATAATGGCAATCCCTGATGAGAACTCCTTAAACAGCTCAACTATTGTTGTTAGATTTAGATCATGCCCATTCTTCAGCTCCTCCTCTTACCTCTGAAAACTAAGCCAGGCTTCCTCGAGCTCCCTCCTCATAGCCTTCGCCTACCCTTTATTTGCCTCCTCCCCCTTCCTTATGGACTCAACCTCCTCCCTTGCAATCATAACCTCCTACTTAGAAAAATCAACTATTCTCTTTATTGCCTCCTCCTTCCCTTTAGCTGCAACCAGCTCCCTATTACGAACAGCAAGTTTCGCCTCCAATTCCTTAGCCTACCTCTTACCAGTGTTCAATTTGGACCTAGTGTCAATAACTTTCTACTTCAACCACAATTTCTCAATCTCATACTGGTTGCACTCCTCTTAGAAGGACACATTTTGCATCCTCAGCCCAAACAGCTCTTCCCTTAGACTTTCATACTCCTACCCTCCATCCTCCTTATGTTACCATAAAGACTGAAGTATAAAACAAACAAGTTAGCACTCGTGACAATTTAAACAAAATATCAAAGGGGAAAAAGGATGATTAGAGACAAACCCTATCAAGAAGGATACCCCTTGAGTAAACATATGTCTATACAGGTTTATAGCATCACCTAACCCTCTTAAGATGGCTAAAGCACACTAATTGAAAGGCTTATATTACATCTACATACCATACATCCTTTTTAAGGGCCATTTCCTAACAATGCGAACAATATTATATACTTGCATTGGCCTACCCATCTCAACCTCTCGGTAGATCAAAGGAAAAGGCTCCTTTTGTGAAGCACTGCTCGCTTAACTAGCACTTTAGCCTCCTTGCTCCTCAAACGACCCTTTTACCACTATGGTCAACTCTTCCTTAGTGGACCTACCTCCCACATACTCCTCTTACACCACATGGGCAAAGATAGGTCTCTCCGACCCCCCATCAGTAGATATAATTTGCTTATGTAGCCCTTCTTTGGTCATCGCCTGCTAATGCACCTCCCCCTTATGCGCCTCCTACTCACATGATTCACGGCACCACTACCCCACTCGTAACCAACATGCTCAGGTGCATCCACCACATCTGTAGTAACAACAGCCATTTGCTATTCAGGGACAACATTCAGTAGTACCCTTGACCCCTTACCTATGGCTCTTTTCCCCTTCTACTTGGTTGATGTAGCCTTCTTACTCTTCTTTGTAATAGGAGCAGTATCTTCCCCCTCTGTTGACCTCTTCCCCTTGCTCAGACACCTTGGCTCCCCAATTGCCAACATCTACTCCTTGAAAGCACTATTGGGTAAGTCATATATTGTGAGAAAAACAACGAAGTTAGTATTTAAAAGACACTATAAGCTTTAAGCCAAATACCTACTAAGGATAGCAACCTCAAGCTCCCCTCTTGCTAGTGACTGATGATGACAAACTCTCAGCTACCCTCCCCGACCACAATTGCACCCATACCTGTCTCCTAAAGGTGTAACATTTCCCCATTCAAGCACAACTCTACAGTCTTTATTACATCGAACCCCTTCTCCTTCCACCAAGCTACATCAAGAATCTACTCCTTGTCCTTTCTTTATAAGTAGATAATCAGTTTTTCCCTAATCGAGCTCGTCCACTTGATCGAGAAGTCTAACTTGTGCACTATCCTCACTAGGAAAAATTGGTACCTGCAGTCATCAATCTTGGACTTCTGCCCATAGAACAGCTTTGTATAGATCCTTACCCCGAGTAGTACACCTAACTACTAGGATTACCATTCAAATGGAAGTAGTACCTTAACAGCCGAGTTGTAGGCCTCCTCATATGAATATGAACACGATCTTAAAGGTTACTAACACCTACCAAGTATTTGAATGAAGGGACCTTAAGCACACATTGAAGTAATTAAATACCTCAAATCGAAACTCAATAAAGGGTAGTCATAAACCTATGTCCACAGCCCTATAGTATATACAGAATAAGTGTTTTTCATCCTTATAGTCACATGCGTACTCACCCTCTTTAGGCTTAATTACTTCCCAAACATCAATGTTCCAGCTGACTTCTTAACAAACCCTACACCACCAATCTTTCTTGTGCACATACTCCACCTTGGTAACAATCCCCTCACTAATTGTAGTCAACAACAAAGGAACAACATCCTCCTCCTTGTCCTTAGGAGGATAATGACACTAAGGCCTCTCTTCCACATGAGCTCTTCTTATTGCCTACATACAGCTTTTATCTACACCATCAGTCCCAATTGCCGCCATCTGGCAGGGAGGAGTAGGGATGGGCTTGTCCCTATACTCTTCATTTGTGGAAGCCTCACTTATAAACCTATTCCTTCGTGTTTGCTATGATTGATCAACTACCCTTGTAAACACAAAGGAAAGGAAGAAAGCAAAAACCACTAAAACACAAAAGAAATGCTTTTAGAGTCTTAGCAAAGTGATAACAAAAAGTGAAGAATGGACTAACCTTAAGTCCCTTATATAGTTGCCAAAGCCATGTGAAGCATCACTTCGCTAAAGGCCATTGTGAGCAACCATGTGTCATGATCAAGGAATCGATGGCTAAGGATTGTCTAGCGAGCCAATTGCTAGCTCAACATCCGTATATGCAACAATGATGGTACATACCCTCATCAATCACACCAACAATAACATCTAGCTAGAAGACAATTAATGGCTAAGTTCCTAAGGTCACCTAAGCTTAAGCACGTATCCTAAGTGCTTAGAAGGGACCGACTAATGCTTGGCCACTAGCCCAAGCACTCCATGAGCTACAATAAGTAAAAAGGCAATACAGTACTGTCTTATATAGACTAAGTGTAAAAAGGTAAGCTGAATGGGAAAGAAGGAAACAAGAAAGAATGAGGGAAAGGAATACAAGCATATGGAGAAACTTCATTTTATTAATCATTTAAGGAGCAAATAAATAGCTTAGGGGCGATATGCTAGCATCGAGTACAAATAAAAAGGAAATGAATACAAAATTACACCAGAGTGGCTTAAAGTCTTCCTAGTCTAATGCTCGGTATTAGACACTTACCTTCAAGCTCGCAACTTCAACTTAGCCTTGTAAGAGGGTCTTTATTTGTCCTTATTTACTTATAAACCTTAACAAGCAGGGCGAAGGCCCTTACCGAAGTCAATCGATTCATAACTTAAGCTCAACTTGTTTATCTACCTAGGGGAACCATGACCAACCTACGGTGCTTAAGCTAATGGCCACGACCTTTGGGAATCGCATCCGCCGTACCTCCTCTACTACTGTAGCCACCGCCGAACAAGAAGCCTCCATCTTGTCCTGCCTGACGTGGTAGTGAGCCCTTCCTTAAACGTACCCTACTACTACGTCAATATGGGAAGCTTTAAAGGAACCCCCTTCCCTCCCCCTTGGGAGCATCGGGCTTACTCAACATGTGTAACCAAAAAGAGCCAGCGAAGGCCCAAGATTTATGAAAGTCGCTCGAGCACTCAAAGGTATATGTAGTGGCTACTGTTAAACTAATACGAGTGAGCACACAGACTTACACTGCCCATCATGTTCTCAAGGCCTAGGGCCCTCGGAGGAGTTATAGAGCTGATTTAGACCGAACTTTCCTAAGCTATGGGGGAACACCCTCTTAGGGCTAGAAACATCATGGATGGCAAGCAAAGCCTGAGTATCTACTAGGAAACTTGGGCATCTATGATGCTGGAGCCACAACAATTGCAGGATGAACACCCGAGCACCTCATGAGGAATTGAGTGATCCATGTACATCCCTCAATCACCAGACAACCTGTTACATCCCTCAATCACCAGACAACTTGTTACATCCCTCAATATGAGCCTATGGGGTCCACTAAGAGGGCACAACCCGAGTTTGAATGCTCTCTCATGTAGGATGATCATTCTAGATTCACTCATTCACCACAAGCTTTGCGGAAGCAAAAGGCTTATACTACATTCTCAAATAACACCAAATGAAGCAAAGTTTAGAATGAGGAAAATGGTCCTCATCAACCCTTTATATAGCAAATAGAGAAGGGACCCCATCCATCTAGATGCCACTATTGATCCATCCAATGATCAAGGGGAAGTAACAGTGAAAAGTCACCATTAATGCCCCTCATTAATCTTAGTTTGCAAATTCCCCATGCACCTTAATGATTACACGTGCAATGCACTTCCTTAGGTGCAGTTGCTGTGCTTTGAAAAGGCAGACGTTGGAAAAGACCATTATCAATGGTCATGTCCATTGTCATGTCTAGAAGGTCACCTACAATACTCTTCCAAACACCTTGGCACAACCATACATACAGTCCTCCATGGTGAATCCAACAAGGGCTTATAATCTCTCTACAGTCTATTGATCCTCAGGTTGACTGGGTAAAGAGATCTGGTTAAGTGGAAGCTCTAGGTTGCATCTATATGTAACCTTAAAGAGTGACTTCTTGGTGATACTATAGGCTATCCCGTTGTAGGGACACTCAATTATAACTAAGCATAGGTCCTAATCAACTTGGTTTTTTCCAACTGCAACTTAGAGTAAGGTGCCTAAGGTTCAATTAATGACCTCAGTTTAACCCTCTATCTATAGGTAGCAAAATGTGCTAAATAACAACTTAGTCCCTAGGCACCTTTAAAGTGTCTTCCACTTAGCACTAGTAGGAGTTTTTAGTTTTTGTAGGAACTTCCTCCACCTAACAGATCATGATCTAATTAGAAGAGCTTGGGAAACATATCAGTTTGGCTTAAAGGAACTCCTCTTCTTCCTTAAGTCCATTTGGGTAGCTTGGTGTACTAGGGCAGTGAGTCCTCATGCTCAAGATGGCATGATTGGTCCTTAATTCTTATCATTAGAGGCCTAAGCCCATCAAAGAGCTCAACCAAGGCAATACCACGGCTTCTCCAGCTCGGATGAAGGTTGGCCCCACATTCACCTAAGCTTTGTCCATCCTACTTAGGCTTGACCTCGAATGCTCTAAGAGCTCGTCATCAGAAGACCTTCCTTTCCACTTCCTAACCTCGAGAGGAAGGCTTACTTCTAATCTTGAAGATTGCTTTAGGAGAGCTTACCAATTAAAGAGCTGAGCATACTTTCTCGCTTCACCTTTTTCTCTCTCATCATTAAATGCTAAATGACCATTTGATACTCTTCCTGTAGCCTAGCCGCCAAATTAGGCAACGACCCACTACCGATGTGATAGCCTCATCTCCCAAGCCTCCACCAACCAACATAAGGTTGGTTGTCCTTTCTCGTACCGACAATGCCATCCCTTCAAATTCCATGCTAGCCAACCATTACTTGCCACATGTTCGAGTAAGTTAGATCCCTTAACCTATAAATAGAGGTAAAGCCACTAAGTAAAGGTCTTTTTGGCCACTCTTGGGAACACTCTCAATCTCTTTTCCCCATTTGTTCATTATGATCCTCTCTCTCTCCTTGCTAACTTAAGCATTGAAGGGCTCTCACTAGCTATGCTATAAGGGCTTTTTTGTAGGTCCTCCATCATACATGGTCGACAAACCACCAGGAATTGACCCAAAAGTTATACCCATGATTCATGCAATCACTAAAGCATAAAGTTAGAAGTATATAAAATTCCTAACCCAGTCATTGCACAAAATACTACGTTTTTTTCTAGACTCTTTTACACTATGTTTGGGAAGAGGAAAGGAATTAAGAGGGAAGAAAAGAAAATAAAAGGAAACATATAAATTCCCTTATTTGGATAAAGGAGGGAAAGAAAGTGGAAGTGAAGTTAATAATATAATTTTTTATTTTGTTAAAATACCATAAATATCCCTATAATTTGAAAATATGTTTTTGTTTTAATGGTAAATATGTCATTTCATTACAATTCCCCCCAATTATTGTTTTTAGTGGCCTCAAGGGAAAACTTTCCTTCCTAAGTCTTTAACCAAACAAGGGAATTATAGAATTTTTTTTTTTCTAAATTCCTCCCCTCTCCTTTCCTTCTCTTAATCTAAACATAGTGCTAGACTTTTATGCACTACAGAATCGAACTCCTACACTTAAACTCCAAAAACACTCAAGATAAGTTAAGAATCATATTGAATCTTGCTGGTTATTAACAGAAAAATGTTGATTAATTTATATCTCTTATGGTAGTGTTAGTGTAAGTTATGTAAAGAAGGGGATCAAAAAGCTTACACAATCTTAAGAGACTTCCAATGGTAAGTAAAGAGTCAACTATGAAATTTAGATTTTTAATTAAATCTAAGTGTTCTGCATTGATGCTTTAAGGTTGTACTTTGATCGACTAAGGCAAAACAAAGAAACTCTAAAGGACCATCAAAATCTAAGGTAAAGTATCACTTATATCGTAGATTTTCTATAAATCTTTATTTTAATAAACTTTTGGTGATGAATTCAATGATTAAAGTGATAATGTAATGGAGATTATGGTGTTGATGGAGGCAATGTTGAATTTCAATCAAGGGTTTAGAGATGTGAAATTTGTGAAGTGTTATTAATGAGGTTTTTTATGTAGAGTTAGGAAATTTTAAGAAATAAGATTTATTTGAAAACCAAAGAAACACGTTTGATAGTTTTTAGAGGTCAGCTTGGGTTAAGAAAGGAGATTTGGTAGATAAAAACGTGGTTTTTGAAGTGCAAAGAAGTTAACATTACCTGGTCAACGTAGCCATGTCAACATAAGGCTATTTTGGTGGAAGCATAGAAAGTGACAAGATCACATACCATGTTAACTTAAATGATTAAAAAGTGACATAGTCACTCAGATACAACCATATCATAGATCATGTCCCATCAAGTTTGAGTTTTCTCCTTTATTCGATATGTTTCCTTATCAAATCAAAAGTAAACACATTTAGTACTTATTAAGTTAAAGTAAGGAGATTAAACAACCTAAAAGTAAGTTTTAACTAAAACAAAGCCACTTATTTAAGATTAAAGAAGACTAATGTATATTTAATATTTCTAGGTTCTAAAGCTAAGAACATCTCATTGTTAACAAATTCCAATTATCCAACCATGTGGCACTTATTTATTCTATGTGGTTGTTAGGTTAGTTTATATCAAATGGACTAATGAATATTTAGCTTAAATAACTGCTTACTACTTATGCTTAAATTATCCTAAGGAACCAAAGTAGTAGATCCTTAAGGAGTATTCCTAATAATCCATGTGATGTATTGTCCCTAGTAGAGTTATGCATAGAAATGCTCTAGGGTAAATCTAGGTTGTTATAGAGAGGCTTGAAATGGTACGCCCAATGTTATGATGTAAAGAGGCCAAAAGAGGCACATTTAACACTAAGTTTGATATCAGATGTGATTTGAAAGGGTTCATGAGGACCTTTATTCTGTGTTATGTTATTGGCTAAAGATAAAGATAATAATCCAATTTTATGATTTACTTGTCTTGTATTATTTGCATTTGATTGATATTATTATTCATACACATGTGGTTGTATGTTACATACTTGGTTTTAGCTCATTCCGTTATATTTTTCAAATGTAAGATCTATAGTTGCACTAATTGACTTCAATAATTTATGAAGATAACAGTTACTGCCTTAGGGATGGGAAGAGCAGGGATCGAATATGATATTGAAGAATATCTTAACAATAAGAATCTTTAGCCTTATGTGGCAATGATTATTGATCAGGCACCAATCTTTCTTAATTAGAAGTTATTTTAACATTAATTAGAAATATAATTGTATAAGAATATGTGGAGACTTTTATAGTAACTTTTGGAGTTTTTAGTCAAATGTTGATATGTCATTAGAGGCTAAGGATACGTGGCAATTTATGACGTCCTAGGTTCTTTGACATTACATTACTAAAAGCAGTAAGCAATTTTAGGATAAATAATTTCTAAAAATAAAACATTCATCTTATCTCATGAAGATAAGATTTAAATTTTAGAATGAAATCTATGACCCATGGTAATATAAAGCTAGCTTACAATCTTATGGATCTATATTAGTTCATGCCTGAACTCAAGTACGCATTGATCATACAACTTGGCAGTCATATGAAAATAAGAATAAGTATACTGACTAAATATAAAAATTTTGAAAATTAATGGATGACTATATGAAAAAGAGGTATTAAACCATAAGTTTTTAAGAAAAAAGAATGACAAACATAGTCTAAAACCAATTTAGGTGCAAAAAATGGCATTTTAATAAAATCACCGAGTATAAATAAGATAGAGTTTAATTTATTGATTAGGTATACGTATTAGTTATATAGGATCAATTAGCAAATCATCATATCCAATAGGATTAACCATAAACACAAACCATGCATAAAAACTACAACTTCATAAAGCAAATCAACCATGCATACCTCAACCCTTCTATATGAACCACACTAAAGAATCCATTAGTTTAGTGTTGTCTAGGCATCTAATCTCTAAACATTTTCCATTAGCCTCTCTCTCTCTTCCTTTTCCTTGAGTATATCATCCAATTGATTTCAAAGTAAGAAATTTAGCTTATCATCTAAGTGTAATGGTTATACTTATTAATTGAGATATTTATAAGCTTTTAGCATGTATTGTGGTATTTTATGTCAAGGGAATTAGGAGTATTGTGTAAAGGAATGATTTAGATGATGCAATTATGGAAAGGTAACATAATGGTTTTATATAAGAAATCTTAAAAAACATAAAAGAATTATTATTGAATTGCTATTAACTTGTTTTTGGTATTATTGAAGGGAAAATTCAATAGAGGATATTTGGATAGCTACTACAAAGAATCGTAGTTGCCATTACACTTCCACATGGGTTTTCTCATGTTGGTTGTCGGTTATGGTTATTCTCATGTTATTAGGATTGCTGCTATAAATACTCAATCTATGGCACTTTTGTTGTGTAACCCTAATTTTTGGGGTTAAATATGAACCTATGTGACTATCTATATTTTTCTTTTAATTAAATGAATATCATCTATGTTACCCAAAAAAACTTGTTTTGATAAACGCTACTTTCTATTATTTTCATTGTGAGGTGAAAGATGTAAATCACGAGATTAATAGTAAAACTTGAAGATTTTGAGTTAGTAAAGAGGTGAAATGGACTTTAAAGTACGAAATTCACTAATAAAACCTTAGGTTGAATTTCTAAGTAAGAAATTTGAGAAGTGTAAGGAAAAGTGATGAACCTAAAGAAGAATTTAATCTTGCATATGTTATTAGGTTTCAAATGATGACATTAGAAGAAGAAATAGGGAAGGAGGGGAGAAGAGTGGAGATTATGGTTAATACATGATAGATATTTTAGGATTCACTAGCAAAGGGTAGATTACTGTGTACTTAAAGATTAGCCATATATGGCATAATGTAGCTTATTCATTTTCTTTATTTTATTTTTCATGTACAATTCACACGTATATTAAAATTACTTTTACATCATTTTTCCATGGAAGTTTACAAGCATAAGATAAATTATATTATACAAACATATACTGAATTTGTTATTTTTACATCATTACTTTATATTTTAGGGTATTGACATTTTTTTAATGTCAATTAACTGTTTAATATTAAAGGCTTAATATTTTTGAGTTTCTATTTTTGCATTTGACTTTATATTCTATTTAAACACTAAATTTTATAAATTATGTAGCTTCTTAAATTATTTTTATTTTTATTATATTTTTTTATTATTTATTTAGACACTAAAGTTTACTTTCACTAATGTTATTAGCATTCTAAAAATCCATTTCTTGAGAGCCTTGTCAAAAATTTTGCATAAGGACTTCATGTCCCCACCCCTTTTTTTTTTTTTTTTTTGCCAAATTATTAAAATAATTATTATCATTTTATTCAAACTATTTTCATATTACATCTTTCTTGCTTTAAAATAGTTTCATCCTTAAAATTCAACATAGGTTATGATTATCGAGATTATTCACTTGAGGTACTAAGCAAATCTAATACAAGGCTAGTTGTTAAAACACCAACTACAATTTTCACAAGGGTCTTAACTCAATTACATAGACTATCAATAAATATAGGAACTAAACTTCTATAGACAACTCAAGGTATTCAGTTCACATTGACTCTTCAGTTTCTCAAGTTGCCTCTTCTTCCGTATGATGGTTCCAAACAACTTTTACATATTAAATTTTCTATTTCATAAGTTTCAAGCTATTCTATCCATACTCTTAGTAGATCGCTACTCATAGCTCAAATTTTGTTGAAGTTCAACAAGTGTGACTTCCATTACTTTTGAAGGATCTTTCATAAATTTCCTCAATGATGAGATATGGATACATTATGTACATTTTTCAGGTCCTCAAGTAGTTCAAGCTCATGAGCAACATCTTTCACTTTCTTTATGATTCAATACGGCCTAATATATCTTAAGCTCAGCTTTCTTTATTCTAAATCTTTTGGTTCCTTTCATTAGTGATACTTTTATGAACACCGAATCTCCTACCTCTAATGACCTGACAGAAAGTCCTCCCACCTAAAATTCTAGCGATCTTTTGTACACATCCGCATAACACTTTTGTTTAATTTGTGGTGCTTGCGTTTTATCTCTAATTATTTAGACCTTATCTTTAAGTCCCCAAAGCATATCTAGTCCAATTATAAGTTCATTCCCTATATCATCCAATAAATTGGAATCTACACTTTTGCCCAAAGAGCATCTCAATAATCAGAGTTTGGTTACTTTGTATTTAAGGGGCATTCCAATCTATCCCCCTTATAGAACTGACATCATTATCAATTTCATTACATAATTCTAGGACCACAACCAAGCAGGGAGGACTCTAAAGGTGCTCTCTTATAAGCTCAAGAGGTGCCTCTACACTATGACACTTTGCGTTACATAGCACTTAGCTCCCTCATTTCCAACTAATGGAATACTCTAATACCATTTGTAACAACTTGATTGAAACTAATCCCACCTGAAATTTCAAGGGTCTTTTATGCACATCCACATAACTCTTTTGTCTGCTGTATGCCATTCACATTCAATCTCTAATTATTTGGACCTTATCTTTTAGTTTCCGAAGCATATTTGGTCCAATTGCTTACAAAGTGGGGATCTACACTTCTGCTTATAAAGTGCCTCAATGATTAGAGTTTCATTTCCTTCTACTTAAGAGACATCACATATTTAAGAGTAAGAAGTTAGATATGGAAATCTATGCTAAATATTACAATATAACTCATGTTCCTTCACATAAAACTAAGGTAAGTGTCTACAGTTTAATCATAAATTGAGATTAGAATTTAGCTTGGAGTATATAAATGACAAAGGCATGTTTAGTAAATGGATAACTGAAAAAAAAAATTCATATAGAAGAATATATTTCATGAATTTTGAAGACACTACTTGATTTCAAATATACTACATTTTTAAATCTTTAGGATATAATATGAAGATTATGTTATAATCACAAAAGATTGATTTAGAATAAATTTAAGATAAATCTTAAGAGGAAAATCATGGAAAAAGGCTTGTTTTGAATGTCACATGGTCAACTTATTTATTAAAAACATGCAGCTAATTGCGTCATTAGGCTAGTTGAACCTACCCCACCCCACCCCCCTTATGTTAATTGCCTAATTGTTACATGACCTTGGTTGACCACTTATACCCCCAGGTCAATTAGGTAAGCATAAGAAGAGCCTTAAACATTCGATCTTAATGCCTAAATAAGTAATGACATGGAGAATCAAATAATCAACATAAGAATTATGATCTTTATTATATAAGATATTGATTTGATATGTTATATGGTCTATGAAATTATTTAGATTTTTATTAAGCTTGTAGTTAGGAATCAAGTGCATAAAGTACTGTTGTTGTTTATGCATGCCAAAATTACAAAAAAAATGGATTAATGATGGGATAGCCTATAAAGAAATTTGCTTATTGTTTGCACTTGTCAAAGTCTAGTTTTATGAAAATTTAGATTCATTAAGACCTACATATATGAAACTAATTAATGGGACCTATTCTAACTTTTGACGCTTGGAGTCATTCCATGTCCTCAAAATCAACTCATAAGATTCTAAGCACTAAAGGGATCACATACGTTCACACTTTTAAGAATGACTAGTAGGAGCACATACACGGGCTTACATTTTGAGAACTAACTCTTGAAAATGTACAAGGTATTCTATTTTCTAAAATGACCATAAGGGTCTAATTCTGTGAATATATTTGTTATGAAAATGTTCAATATTATTTTTAATATAAATTAGTTGTGTTCGATGATTGTATAATCGCATTTAGAATTATTAAATCATGTATGGTATGATTAAGCATGTGTTTGTATGTAGTGGTTTTTACTAAGCTTTACAGCTCACTCATTTGGGATCTTAATTTGAGGTGATGATCATCAGGACATTAATTGTTATTATTATTTGGCTATGACATGTATTTCGTGCTCAAATGAACTATAGAGCTTTTTTACCTTATGAACATAAGTAGTAGAGCTACAATCTTTGTAATGCCCCATACTTAAGAAATTATAACTCAGCCACATGTCATTACTACCAGCTAATGACATATTGAGGCTAGTAGCTAAACAACTACAATCTCCAAAGAACACCTAGTTTAACTACAATTACATATATGCATTAATAACATCTCCACATAATAATCCAAATGGCTCATAAGAGAGCCATTCCAACCATAAACATAAGTGGTAAAAAAACTAAGAGTCTAGCACTTATAATAATTGAATCTATCAAACACAACATACTGAAAGCTACTAAATTTCATCTCCTTTAAACATCAATAATAGAACATCACAACACAGCTAGAGTCTCATCACCTAAACATAACACATAAACAAGCATCACAAAGTTTATCTAGTAACAGCAATCTTATCATTGCCAATCATCATTACATATAATAGTAGTAGCCAGTGCTTTCTCCATCCTAATAGTAATAATAAACTTCTTTAGACTCATCATATTCAGTATACTCATTTATACATGTAGACAACCCATTTTTGCTCCATTTTATCTTTATTTTTAGAATAGGATAAAGATTCCTAATTTAGAAAAAAAAAAACTATAAAATTTAGAAAAATCGCAAAAAATAGAAAAATTGGAAAAGTCACAAAAAATGGAAAAATTGGAAATGATAGTAGATTTAGGAAAATTTAGAAAATAATGATAAAATTATAAATAGTAATTTTTTTATAGTGTAAGTTTTTTTAATTTAGGTATTTTCAAGGCCTTAGATAAAGAAAAAATGTTAGGCTTGAGCTTAAATTTAAATCTAACAAAAGCGGATCTTATTTATATGTGCAATTTAATTACACATATGAATAAGGCATAAGCCAACGGCCAAACAGTAATACACTTACACATTGCATTAGATTTAGCTTGAGGTCTTCGATTCGAATCTCACTAAAGGCATAAAAATGCCTTTTTCTTTTTTTTTTTTTTCTTTCACAACACACACATAACACATCGCTACATGTCAAGAATTTATTATGCCACATGTCCTGATATGTGGTGCTAGGTGATTGGACCATAGCTAATGTGTCAACATCGTGTTAACATTGTCATCTACATATCGTACCACATTGCATGATACGTACTCTTGATACGTCAACTGCCTTGCCATGTCATCTGCTACGTGTCGCATTAGAATACGTGGCATGATGTCATAAGACCACATAGCTGGCGTAACGCAACGTCAACACCACTTTAGTGGCTCGTTCCCCTACTTTCCTCCATTTTCCTTCCTTTTCTCCATAAATTCCACACATTCCCTTCCTGTCAGTCGACTTCAACACCAATTACAAGCCTCTTTATGGTGCAATTTCACCAAATTGATGGCGAAATTGCAAACTAGGCATAACCTAGATTTGATTTCACCTAAAATCCTATCCACATTCATGATCATACACGTTTGAAATGGGTTTAGAAAGTTGAAAAAAATTAACTATTGGCCAAAGTTCATTAATGAAATTTAACCCAATTGTTGAAATTTTGGAGTTGAATCCACATTCTGGACTCTCACCAAGGGGACTCTCTGATTTTTATTTAACTAAGGATCCGAGCTCTCTCTCTCTCTCTCTCTTAAATCGAAACCAAGTAATGATAGCAAAGCCCCATTCTCACTCATTTGTTCCATCTTTAACCTCACCTCATCTTCACTCGCATTCAACCTCCTACAACCCAAATTCACATTCATTACACCTCCAACACAATCACAACCCCAACTCAATCACCACCTACTGTCAACCACTTTCCACCCACAACCACTGATACTAAGCATTTAACATACCCAAACCCAGTTAATTATTTCTCCACCGATCACAAGCTAAATTCCTCTCGCACCACATACACACATGGAAGTTCACTTGAACTTGCTCATCTACTCTTAGTCACAACAGCCGCCCATTGTCACTCACCCCTCTCTCTTCAACAAACCACATGCCCAACCAAGCTCCATTGTCAACTACAACACCAAGCCTAGTTCACTTCCTACCCAACTACACATACTTACAACTACCCATAACGTGTAGGCCAATACGAGCTTGAACCTAACTGACCACCTTCACCATGCACGGCTGCAACCCCTACCGTCTACTCTCAATTCCTTTTTGTGACTCAACTAACCAATGTGACCCAAATCCCTTCAACTAGCCGACGCTAACCATAGTGCAACCTACAATCAAACACCAATCACTCCTTCATCCTAGAAAACAACCATTCAACCACGTAATAATGAGTGACACACCACAACTAAGCACAACTGTGACACCTACTGCATACGCTCGAAACCAATGTCACTATCTTAACTTCGGAAACATCTAAAATGACCACTGTTGGTTAAGGCGTTGTCCTTACACCCCCCAAACCTAATACAAATCATACGAAAACACCCTCACCTACATCAAATTTAGCTTAGAATCACTTAGGAGCACCCCTCCGATAGCTATTATTCTCTTCTTCAAAGTTTGAATCCAATCTGTAGAGCTCCGATTGACCTAACCTGTCCAACTCATGCTTACTATTTTTTTTTTTTTTTGTCAAACTCGCCTGTTTTACTTTAAGTTGTTCTTTTTTTCTTTATATAAAAATTGTAAATGTAATCAAACAATAAAGAGAAAAAAGAAAACGAGAAAAAAAAAAACAGAGAAGAAAAAGAAAAGAAAGAAAAAGGATGAGGAGGAAGCCTAATTTTATTTATTTTTATGGTTTATTAAGAAAATGAAAAAAAAATAAAATGAGGAAAAGTAAAAAGAATGAATAAAATAAATTTGAAAAAATGAAAGATAAAAATAAAAATAAAATTTTTTACGACTTAGAAAAACTAATTTTTCCTAAAATAAACAAACATGAATCAATCCATTTTCAAAAACTATGACATCTTTAATTTTCCAAAAATAAACAAAGCGATTAGGACCCCTTTAGAAAATTTTCAAAATAAAATAAAAAGCTAAGAAATGTAAGTCTGAGTGTTTTTCTTAAATTAACAGTAATCAACCTGCTAATGTTTTTGGAAAGAACTTTGTATGTCTAATCCAGAATAACAGGTACGTAGGCACTTTCATGATGACGTAAAAATGAAAAAAATTAGTTTTTCCTTTCTTTTAAGTTTAGAATCATTCAACTAAAAGTAGTTTAGATAAATTAAGTTGTATTTCTGATTTATTTAGTGTCATTTTTTAAAAGATGGTTTAAAAAAATTAAATCTAATTTAAGAAAGCTCATGTTACCCTTAAGGATTTAAAAAACCTAACCACCGGACTTGTTTCTCTAGTTTTTCAAAACCTTTTTCTATAAAATTGGTTTTCCTTACGCGAACTAGTGCCTAGATTAAAACCAAATTGGTTTTCAAAACATTTGGTTTTAACCTAAACTATTTCCCAACCCCAATTGGGTGGCGACTCCAAAAGTTTATAAAAGCTTTTAAAAAATGAAAGAACAAGTTTTATTTAAACCTTAGTCGAAGATTAACATTAAACAGATAGGGTTTACTATTGATTGGTTTAAAGAAGACTTATTTATAAAACTGAAAAAAATTAGGTTCGATAGCTTGACGACTTCACCGAGGACGTCAACGGGGTTAGTCATTTAACTTTCCAAATTAAGAATTAATTTTTTGAAATCACCTTACTGAATGTAATTTATTTATTTGTTCCTATTCTTTGTATATAGTTGCACTAACCGTTCTTGCAAGGTTAAATTTATACAAGTTTTTTATTATGGGACAGGTTTTATTTTTGTATCATGTTTATATGGTAGAAACGGTCAAACCCAGACCATATTAGAACCCTACGACGAAGGGGCCATTGTATAAGCTCCAGGTGTTGTAGTATAACCACTACTTGGGGTTAATTAGGCCACCCCCACTTAAGCTTAATGTAACAAATGAAAGTAGGTCACATAAGCTTAATGACCTTTAAAACCCACCTTTTATGCATTCACGACATCCGAAACTGACAAATAATCAAGCAAGATGAAAAGAAAAGAAAAGAAGTAACAACTTAAAGTTTCTTTAATTTCCCTTGTAAATCATGTTGTAAATATAGAGTTGATGTAAATAAGTTTTTGTCTTTGTTTTATACTTTATTGTAAATAGCAATTCTTCAATCTTATAACAAATGTTTTCTTTGTAATTTAGCTTGAGAAATGGCCTGCTCATCTTACTCCATCCACTTTAGAGACAGGTTTGTCGATAAGCCTACTAACCCTAAGCCTACTCTAAACCAATGGCTTCAACACTTCAATCCAAAGGAACAGGAGATCATCACCAACAAGATCAAGCCCATTATGTCACTACCCAGGGTAAAGGTTGAAATCAACTTAATCAAGGCCTTAACCAACTTCTGGGAACCCAAGGAGATGGCTTTTCAAGTTGGGCCTCACTTAATCCATCCAACGCTTGAAGAGTATACCCAATTACTTCAAGCCTAATCCTTATAAGACATATGCACTACAAATTTGGAAGGTGACCTAATGAATGCATTTTCAAGATTCTTAGGGGTCAGGAAGGCTGAAGTAAAGAAGGCCTTAAAAAGTTGTAATGGAAACTACATCAAATTAGAAGACTTGAAAGCCTGGTTCACTATTGAGCCCAGGTCCAACAAACGAGGCATCTTTTGTAGCAATCCTAAAAGACTGGGAACAAAACAAAATGAAGGCTTTTATCCTAGTTGCATTCGAGACTCTTCTATTCCCTAATGGAAAGTTCTTCATCCATTTTAGGGTTGTTGAATTAGTAGGTTAGTTTCTTGAAGGTAAGTCATACGTCCTAGCCCTCCTTGCAGAACAAATTAGAAGCTTTAACATTTTGAATGATAAAAACAATGGTGTACTGAAGACCAGCATTACATTACTAATAGTTTAGTTTGTGAGCCACATGAAGTGTTTTGGGCCTAATCTAATCCGAGGAGAATTTGCCCACAGTGTTGGTTTTGATTCCTTCATCGATAAAGTCCATCTCTCAAAAGAGATGTCCACTTACTATTGGGTGGAAATACTAAAAAATTTCTAAGTTGTTGATGTCTTATGGACAACAAGATGGAACAACTTCAAGAGGGTAATCCTAGTCTGTAAAAATTATCAAGCAATACCCCTAATTGGGATGAAATGGTACACAGGCTATTACCCTAATAATATCATCAAACAATTCGAGGGAATTCAAGATGTAGTCTATATGCCCCTACTAGATATCACGACCTTGGATTATGAGGACCTTCAAGTTCTAATGCTACAAAAGATGTCCAAACTCCAAGCGATCAAGCAACTATGGTACACAAGGACTATCAGCCCTAACATTGATTTAGGAGAATGGTTGGGAGAAGTGAACAATCATAGGGTCACTAAAGACTATCTATACGTTCAACTCCATAAGTATGGAGAGATCTAGTATCCATCACCAGAGGTCATATAACCCATGCAAACTAAACCAAACTTTAGATTTAAAACCTATATGAACCAAGTACAAGCCCATGTAGAAGTTATCTATTAAGAGTATGACATGTAAGAAGACCTCTTTTGGGAATCCAAGCAATGATCTTGGGCCTTAGAACATCAATTGAAGATGACCCAAAAAAGGCTCAAAAAACTTAAAGAAGCAAATGAGCCTAGCTTAAGGAAGCACTAGTAGGATCCAGCTAACAGCAAAAAGAAACACCAACCAAGCACTAGAGAAATGTCTAGAAATAGGAGAACTTTATGAAATAATGTATTTTTTTTTTTAAATGTAAAAGGGAACTCCAAAAGCTGCAAAATAATGAATAAAAATTGCCGTCTTACTGGTTAATTATCGACTCTGTTTCTCTGCATTTTTATGCTATACATCTTTACATTTTTGTACATTTATTTATTTATTTTCATTCATCTCATCTCTTTAAAATATATGTGCACTAACTTGTTGAGAAGTGATCTTAAACCAAGTCGCAAAGATAGCTCCTAAATGTCAAACCTTCTAAAGAAGTCCTATCTAAATCCGCTCTCAAACTAGGATGACCAACCATGGAAACAACAACATCAACAAAAGCAGCAACAACAATTTTAACCCTGAAGTTATTGATCCTACTAAGCTAAGGTTCCACTCCTTAGAACGAACAGTAAGGAAAATTACAAATCAGTTAAGCTCCTTTACTGATAGCATCGCCTTACTCAGATTCAAAGCACTATTGAACAATGAAAGCTCCTAGGCTTAATATGGAAAGAATGCTAAAGCCCCACCCCTTGAAGTAGAAGAGGTATATCTCAAAGTTAACCCAGCCTTTGAATCTTTCAAGACAGAAGGGGTCTATCCAAAGGTCAACCCAACTTTTGAGCCGAACGCTTAGAATTCCTAGTCAACCAGAAGCTGACCAAGACCAATTGAAAGAATTAGAAAGGCGATTAACCCAGTAGATCATCAAAGAGAGCAAGCTAGTATTATAGACTTCTCAACTTATGAATACGAAAGCTTCCCTGAAAAATTCAAGGTACCTGACTTTGAGAAGTACAATGGGACCGGCTGCCTACGCACCAAATTGTATGTATGAAAGATGGGCAAGTATGGACAATATGACTAACTCATGGTACAAACTTTTTAAGACAGCTTAACTGACCCTACTTTAACCCAGTATACCCAATTAGACCTGAACCAGGTAAACACATGGGAGAGGCTGGATAGGGCATTATACAAACAATATAAGTTCAACATTGAAGTGGCACCAACCATGATGGACTTGGTTACCCTAAGGAAAAGGTATAATGAACCGTTTAAGAAATCTGCCTAAAGGTGGAGATCCTTAGCTGCAAAAGTATCCACCCCCATGACTGAGAAAGAGCTAACTTCAACTTTCATCAATACTTTGGAGAGGCCATACTTCTCTTACATGATTGGGCAAGCTTCCTCCAGCTTTGTAGAGGTAGTAGCTACAGGATGCCAAAATGAGAGTATTGTCTCCTCCGATAAGTTACAAGAGCCATCAGAAAGAAGATCACTTGCTATAAAGCCCACCACTAGTAAGCCCAAAGAAGTTATTGTCAATATGGTCAATTCAAACACTAAGCCCAATTCCTAAGTCTCTTTTAGAATAAACCCTCTACCAATTCAACAACGATTCAAAGGCTAACCACAAGTCAATAGGACCATAAGGCAATTCACAAATATACCAGTCCCTCTTAGCTAGATTCATGAAAAATTAAGGAAAGATAATCTACTCCATTTTAGGCCTCCCAATGAAAGGTACAGGCCAATAGTTTTTTTATCTTAATGCAAAGTGTCAATATCATCTAGGGCAAGTAGGCCATTCAACCAACTCATATTAGAGATTAAAAAATAAGATTCAGGACTTGATCAACGAAGGTATAGTCCAGCTAGACTTCATGGAGGCTCCCATTCCAAATGTCAACAACAACCCCCTACTCGACCATGGCCCCATCATCAACATGATATTTGATGACTTAGATCCCGCCATCAACGTGATTAGTTCCAACTGAGAGCCTAAGATCTACAGATTTTATAAACAAGAAGAGAAATAAGCTTCAAAGACCAAAAGGTACACCTTCCATGTACCCTTAGCCTCCAAAAGCTATAAAACTACTCCTTTTAACTACTAGGTAGTTAACTAGGGTAAGTCGAGTTCACTTATGGGAGGGATTACTCGCTCCGATAAAATTTATGACCTAAAAGAAGACCTAAAAAAGAAGAATGCACTGGAAATGTCAAGTAATAAACCAATTAAATATGAGGAAAGATTGTTTACCTTTACTAAAATGATCAAGTCTAGTGAGAATAAGATAATAGATCAGCTTACTAAGACTCCAACGCAAATATCTCTTATGAGCTTATTAATGGCATCTGAACCACATAAGGAAGCTCTATTCCAAACTCTAAGGGAAGTCAAGGTATCCCATGAAATACCAGCAGAAAAGATAGGATCAATTGCTAACTGTATCCTCACTATGGATCAGATTTCTTTCTTTACTAAAGAATTAAGTGAGGAAGGTAATCAATACACTAAGCCGCTCTTCATAATAGTAAGGGTAAACAAAATAATCATAGCTAAAGTCCTCATCGACAATGTATCATCACTAAATGTTTTCCCTTTCACCACCTTAAATCTATTGGGTATCAATGCAACTACAAGTAAGTTGAGTTCAACAACCGTTAGGGCTTTTGATGAATCCGAGAGAGAAATTATTAGAAAGATCAACCTACCAGCCGATATTGGCCCACAAACTTTCAACATCCGATTCTAGGTTCTAAACATTCTAAAGACCTTCAACCTCGTATTGGGAAGACCCTTAATTCATTCAACAAGGGCCATACGTTCAAATTTACATCAGAAGGTTAAGTTCATCTCAAATAGCCAAGTCATGATGATTCTAAGTGATTAGGACTATGAAATATATAAAGAAATAGCCATACCCTACATTGGTGTTAAGGAGTAGGACTTTAGACTCTAAATGTTTGAGGAAGTGTGCATGCTTACCAATCATAGGAAAGAAGAGAGCCCAAAATTCAAAGAAGGGCAAGTTAGTATTGATGGGCTCGGCTATAACCCAACTCCGATGGAAAAGTTGTGAAACATGCAAGCAAAGGGCAAAAGAGGTGATAGATTGTATCATGCCCTAATGACCTTTCCACCAATAATAAAGACATTCATCTGGGTTGATGTTCAAACTTCAAAACCTACCAAAGATAATGCCCTTAGCAAGAATGAGATAATGAGCCTATCCCATAAGCTCCAGCCCCTGAATAATCGGTTCTCCGTCCCTATGAATAATGATGAGTCTTCTCTAGGGTAAAGGATGAATCATAATTTAATATTTTCTTAATCTTTGTAATAATTACCTTTATTCTACAAACATGTACTTGAAAGAACTATTTAATCTAATAAAAGAATGGTTTCCTTTTTACACTACATTACTTACACTCCTTTCTTTACATACTTTTGGCTCAAATCCAATGCTTTGAACAAAAGCCAAGGATACCTTCTATAGATAGCAAATGAAAATACTGATATCACTTCCGGCCCTACTGGGTTAGTTGTCGAGAGTGATGTTAGTGACCATAGTGACGTACAAGAAAGCTGATAAAGACATGAAATGGGTAGAATTTCCATTGATGAGCCAATAGAGATAATTAATGTTGGGATAGAGGTCAACCCTAAAAATTTAAAGATCGAAGGGAAATTAAACAGAAGGTAGAAATAACCATACTAGTAGCTAAGTATCAAGACGTATTTACATGGTTTTATGAAGATATGCCTAGGTTAGATCCATCAATTGTGGTTCATAATTTACCCACATGAGAGGATATCAAACATAAGAAGTAGAAGCTAAGGAGATTTCAATCAAATATCTTGTTAAAAATTAATGAAGAAGTCAAAAAGTTACTAAAGGTCGGTTTCATCAAAGTGTCTGATTATCCTAAGTGGGTAGCTAACATTGTACTAGTGATAAAAAAGAACAAGAAAGTTAGAGTATGCATAGATTTTCGAGACCTCAATCAAACAACACCTTAAGACAACTTCCCTTTGCCCCATATTGACCTCTTGGTAGATAATATTGCTAGGAACCATCTCTTCACCTTCATGGATGGATTCTCCAGATATAATCAAATCAAAATGTCCGAAGAAGATAAAGCCAATACTACATTCATTACAACTTAAGGTACATTTTGCTATAAAGTAATTCCTTTCAAACTCAAAAATGCTGAGGCAACTTACCAAAGAGCCATGGTTACAATCTTTCATGAAATGATGCATAAAAATGTTGAGGTATATGTTAATGATATGATTGCAAAATCCAAAGAGGGAGAAAATCACGTAGATAACCTAAAGAGATTATTTGACAGGTTGAGAAAATTCTAATTGAAGCTAAACCTAGAGAAATGTGCCTTTGAAGTAACTTTAAGGAAATTATTAGGTTTCATAATAAGCCAAAGGGGAATTGAAGTAGACCCTGACAAAGTCAAAGCAATAATCGACTTACCCCCTCTACATACACTTAAACAAATCAAAGGTTTATTAGGTCGTTTCAACTATAAAGCCTAGTTCATATCTCAACTTACAAATAAATGTTGTCCCTTGTTTAAGTTGTTGAAAAAGAAAGCCAAGATAAATTGGGATGAAGAATGCGAGCAAGTCTTCACAATAATCAAGGAGTAGCTCATGAACCCTTCAATTCTAGTAGCTCATAAATCAGGAAAGTCATTGTTTCTATACCTTACAATATTACTAGAATCTATGGGGTGTATACTCGATCAAAAAGATGAGGAAGAAAAAGAGCGGGCCATATACTACTTGAGTAAGAAGTTTACTAAAGGGGAATAGAAGTATTCAAAAATTAGAAGAACATGTTGTGTTTTGGTCTAGGTAATGCATTGACTTAGGCAATAGACACTCTATTACCAAATCGAATTGCTGACTCAGCATGATCCCCTAAAGTACTTGGAAAATAAGCCAGCCCTAATCGGTAGGATCTTAAAGTGGCAAATGTTGCTGTTGAATTTTGACATCACATACATGAACCAAAATTCAATCAAGGGGCAAGCTCTAACAAATCAGTTAGCAGAAAATCCTTTCGATGATACTCACTAAGAGGTACAAGTCGAATTCCCCAATGAAGATATCTTAATAGTTGAAGGAAGTTCTAATGAAGAAAAAGATGATGAGCCCTCGAAGTGGAAGATGTTTTTTGACAGAGCTGCTAATGCTTTCGGGTGTGTAATTAGGGCAATACTGATGTCCCTGAAGGTACGTAGTTCCTCGTAACTATAAGGCTTGTTTTCCTATATACCAACAATATCACTAAATACAAGGCATGCATCATGGAACTCAAAATGGCCTTAGATAAGGACATTCAAGAATTAGAAGTGTAAAGGGATTTTTCACTCACTATCAGCCAAGATCAGAGCAAATACAAAACGAAGGATCCTAAACTATTACCTTATTACTGGCACTTGACTGAATTAATGAAGAAATTCAAAGAAGTTACTTTCACTTACATACCGAGGACACAAAATCTATTTGATGCATTAGCCACTCTAGCATCTATGGTCTAAATATTCGGTAGAGTTGAAATTCATCCATTCACCATTGAAATTGAAGAAAAGCTAGCCTTCTATCTAGCAATTGAAGGTACAAATGATGAAAAGCCTTAGTACCATGATATTAAAATGTTTCTATAACAAAGCACGTACCTTGAAGAAGTTAAGAAAGAGGGTAGAAAGACGATCAAGAGATTGGCTACCTAATTCTTACTAAGCAAGTCTACCTTATATCAACAATCTTTTGATGCTACACTTCTAAGGTGTGTTGATGACAAAGAGGCTAAGGTTTTGGTGAAAGAAGTGCACGAAGGAGTATGTAGCCCCTGCATGAATGATCGCATGCTTGCCAATTAGATCATGAGGCTCAGATATTACTGGTCGATAATGGAAGGCGATTGCATCAAATATGTCAGGCATTGTTACTTATGCCAACTTTATGCAAATAAGATAAACACGTTGCCTCAAGAATTACACACACTCTTTGCACCATGGCCATTTTTAATGTGGGGTGTAGACATCATTAGCTCAATCACTCTAAAGGCATCTAATGGGCATTGCTTCATACCAGTCGCCATCAACTACTTCAGTAAGTAGGTTAAGGCTTCATCTTATTAGTAGTTAAGCGTTACTAAAAGGGTAGTAGTCAAGCTTATAAAGAGGGATGTCTTGGCTCAATATGGGGCACTAGAAATGATCATCACCAATAATGACACTAAGCTCCACAAAAAGCTTATGACAAAACTTTGCTAATAGTTTAGGATTATCCATGGAAACTCTACACCTTATCAACCCTAGATGAATGGGGCGGTCGAAGCATCCAACAAAAATCTCACAAGGATAATTGAAAAGATGGTTGTTACATACAAGAATTGGCATGAAATGTTGCCATTCACACTCATAGCCTATCGGACTTCCATTAGAACATCAATAGGGGCAACACCCTACTCCTTAGTATATGATACTAAGGCAATATTATCGGTAAAAGTTAAGATCTCGTCCCTTAAAGTACTATCATAAACATAGTTGGATGAGGCCAATTGGATAAAGAAGCGTAACAAGTAGTTGAATTTGATCGATGAGAAAAAATTGATGGCCTTATGTAATAATCAGTATTTCCAACAAAGAATGGCTTGAGCTTTTAACTAAAGGATACGGCCCCAAAACTTTAAAGAAGGTAACATAGTGTTGAGAAAAACTCTCCCCAACACACAAGATTCAAGAGGAAAATTCACTCCTAATTATGAAGGTCTTTATATCGTAAAGTAAGTATTACCAGGAGGGGCTTTAATTTTTTCTCAAATAGATGGTCTAGAATTGAGAAACCTTGTAAATGCTGACTCTATAAAGTTATACTACCCATGAAAGTCAATGGAAATTTTTACTCAAAACATGAAAACATCAATCATCTTGAATGTTATCTTAAATGTTATTGTGGTCTAATTTTCATCTTCTATAAGCAAAGTTGGAATCCTTGGTAGTTGTCGACATTGGAATCATCACCGTCCCTTTTTCCTACTCTATCAAAAGGTCTAGTTTAATTGAAACCCTACACTGAAAACACAAGAAAAGTTGAAAACTAAGCTATAGAACATTGGTAATTAACAAAAACTCTTTAAAATACTTCATTAGAAATTGATCTCCCTCGACAAGGAGTTTTTATTGTCTATTTTCTAGGGAAAGGCAAAATCCAGATAAGCAATCACCTTACAAAAAATATTTACTAATCATGGATAAGGGTTTCAGTTCATTGATGGACGAAAACAGTGGGTAGCATTATGTATCGAGTTAATTTCCATGACTTCTCTAAAGGGTCGGTAAAGCCTTAGAGGCTCCGTGTCAAGATCACTTAGGTTGTCAACAAGGGATTAAGGTTAAATCTGTTTCAAAAAATGAATTAGCTAGTTTCGATAGGACTTTTTCAAAGAAAGGTTTGGCAGTTTAGGTGCTATTGGCAAAACCAAGTAAGTACTTCTATACGATCTTAGCATATTGGTTTTTAAACATTGCATTTGCATAGTAACTAATATTCACGATTCTTCTAGGTATAATTCTTAGCTAGCCCACAGGGCGCTAGCCCTTTGTTCCATCTTTTGGGTCATAGCCAACTTTTAAAGGTGCTATCCCAACTCATTTCCCTTAGGATCTTAGTCATCAACCAATCCTCCCTTTAGTTAGCTTTTCTTCACCAATTTCTTTTAAGGAACCCATAAGATGTTTCTCTTCATCAATTCTTTTAGCGAGCCCATAAGGCACTTCTCTTCATCAATTTCTTTTAGTGAGCCCAAAAGGAGCTTTCGTTTACCAATTTCTCTCAAGTGAGCCCATAAGGCACTTCCTTTCATCATCAATTCCTTTTAACGAACCCGTAGGGCGCTTCTTCTAAGTTAATTAAGGGTTAATAGTCTCCTAGTAACTCTCCTGCCTAGGTTAGTTAACTCAGAGTAGCACAACTAGGTTTTCCAAAATCGATTCCAATTTAGGGTTACTAGTCCCCTAGAGATGCTCCTGCCTAAATTAGATGGCACAAAGTGGCACAACCAAGTTTTTCCAAATCAATTCTAATTTAGGGTTACTAGTCCCCTACTAACACTCTTACCTAAGTTAGTTAGCTTAGAGTAGCACGACTAAGTTTTCCAAATCAATTTCATTTTAGCGTTGCCAGTCCCTTAGTAACGCTCATGCCTAGGTTAATTAACTCAAAGCAGCATGACCAAGTCTCCCAAATCGATACCAATTCAAGATTGCTAGTCCCTTAAACATGCCTCCACCTAGGTTAGTGAGCTTAGAAGAGCTCGACCAAGTATTCCAAATCGATTTTAATTCATGGTTATTAGACCTCTAGAGATTCTTTCACCTAGGTTGGTGAGCTTAGAAGAGCACAACCAAGTTTTCCAAATCAATTCCAATTTAGGGTTGTTAGTCCCATAGAGTCAGGGTTGCTAGTCCCCTAGAGACACTCCTACTTAAGTTAGTGAGCTTAAAAGAATACGACTAGGTTTTTACAAATCAATTCCAATTTAAGATTACTAGTCTCCTAGAGACGCTCTCGCCTAGGTTAGCGAGCTTAGAAAAGCACGACCAGGTTTTTCCAAATCGATTCCAATTTAGGGTTGCTAGTCCTCTAGAGGCACTCTTACCTAGGTTAGTCAACTTAGAAGGGTGCGACCAAGTTTCAAACCAATCTTTCTAGCCAACTCTTATGGCACTAAACCTTTCAAAACTCACTTGGCCTGCTCTTAGAGAGCCTTCTCTCCCTTTCACCTTCCACCGAATCCCTAGCGGATCAAGCCTAGGAAAGTTAACTAGTTATTGCACTTTTAGGACAAATTCCACCCTTTAAGCAAAAATAGTGTCTCTTTTGTCTTTATGGCAAAGCTTTGCTCAAACTTCATCACAAAGAAAAGTAGCTGTAGATACTACATTTTTGTTCCTTTTTATTTTTAATTTAAAAATAAGGTAAGGGATCTTAATTTAGAAAAAAAAATTAGACAAAAGTATAAAAAGATAAAAAATTAGAAAAATAAAAAATTTTAAAAAATTAGAAAAAATCACAAAAAATAGAAAAATTAGAAAAGTCACAAAAAATGGAAATTTTTAAAATAATAGAGGAATTAGGAAAATTTAGAAAATAATGACAAATTTATAAATAATAATTTTTTTATAGTTTAAGGTTTTTTTTTTTAATTTAGGTGTTTTAAAGGCCTTAAATAAAGGAAAAATGTTGGGCTTAGGTTTTTATTCAACTTTAGCCCAAGCCAACCTTGTTCATATATACAAATATGAATAAGACATAGGCCAACGGCTTAACGGTGAAGCACTTAGACATTGCATTAGATTTAGCTTGAGGTCTTAAGTTCAAACCTCACCAAAAGTATAAGAATGCCTTTTATTTTTTTTTTCTTTCACAACACATACATAACACATTGCCATGTGTCAAGAATTTATTATGCCACTTATCCTAACACGTAGTGTTAGGTAATTAAACTGTAGTTGATGTGGCACCACGTTAGTACCACATTAGCATTGTCATCTACGTATCATGCCACATGGTTGGACATGTGTCCTTGACACATCAACTGCCCTACCATGTTAGCCACCATGTATTATGTTAGGCCACGTGGCATGATGTCATAGGACCACATAGTTGACGTAGCACCGCGTCAACGTCACGTCACATCAGTAGCTCCTACCCCTACTTTCCTCTAATTTCCTTCCTTTTCTCCAAAAATCCTACACATTCCCTTTCAGTCAGCCGACTTCAACAACAATTACGAGCCTCTTTATGACATAATTTCGTCAAATTGATGGCGAAATTGCAAACTAGGCATAGCTTAATTTGGATTTCACCTAAAATCCTGTCCACATTCATGATTGTATACTTTTGAAATAGGTTTAGAAAGTTAAAAAAAAAAAAATTAACTACAGGTAAACGTTCATTAATGAAATTTAACCCAACTGCTAAAATTTTAAAGTTGAGTCCATATTTTGGACTCTCTCTAAGGGGACTCTATCATTTTTTTTTTTTTACTAAGGATCCGAGCTCTCTCTCTCTCTCTCTTATCGAAACCAAACAACTATAGCAAACCCCTGTTCTCACTCGCTTGTTCCATCTTCAACCTCACTTCATCCTTACTCACGTTCAACCCCCTATGGCCTAAATTCACATTCACTAAACCTTTAATACAATCACAACCCCAACTTAATCACCACCCACTGTCGACCACTCTTTACGCACGACTACCAACACCAAGCACTTAATACACCCAAACTTAATTAATTATTTCTCCACCAATCACAAGCTAAATTCCTCTCACACCACACACATATACATTATAGTTCACTTGAACCCACTCATCCACTTCTAGTCTCAACAACCACACATCATCACTCACTCCTCTCTCTTTGATAAACCACATGCTTAACCAAGCTCCATTGTCAACTGCAACACCAAAACCAGTTCACTTCCTACCCAACCACACATATGTATAACCACCCACGGTGCACAGGCCAATGAGAGCTTGAATCCAACTAACCACCTTCACCACGCATTGCTGTGACCCCTACCATCCACTCTTAATTCCTTTTAGCAACTTAACCAACCACCGTGACCGAAATCCTTTCAACCAACCGACACTAACCATAGTGTAACCTACATTCAACCCATAATGAAACACTAACCACTCCTTCATCTACACAAACAACCACTCACCCACATGACAGTGTGTGATACACCATAACCAAGCACAACCATGACACCCACTACACATACTCATAACCAACACTACCGTCTTAACTTCAAAAACATCCAAAACGAACATCGTTGGCTGAGGCATCGTCCCTATACCCCCCAAACCCAATACGAATCACACGAAAACACCCTTACCTGCATCAAATTCAGCTTGGAATCACATGGGAACACCCTTCCGATGGCCATTATTCACTTCTTCAAAGTTTGGATCCGATCAGTAGAGCTCCGACTAACCCAACTCATCAAACTCAAAGCCGACCCATGCCTACTACTTTTTTTTTTTTTTTGTCCAACTCCTTTGTTTTGCTTTAAGTTGTTTTTTTTTTTTTCTTTTCTTTATATAAACATAGTAAATGTAATCAAAGAAAAAAGAGAAAAAAGAAAACAAGAAAGAAAAATAGAAGAAAAAGAAAAGAAAGAAAAAGGATGAGTAGGAAGTCTAATTTTATTCATTTTTATGTTTTATTAAGAAAATGAAAAAAAATAATAAAATAAGGAAAAATAAAAAGAATGAATAAAATAAATTAGAAAAAATGAAAAATAAAAATAAAAATTTTTCACCACTTAGAAAAGTCAATTTTTCCTAAAATAAACTAACATGAGTCAATCCCCTTTCGAAAATTAGGACATCTTTAATTTTCCAAAAATAAACAAACCGATTAAGACCCTTTTAGAAAACTTTCAAAATAAAATAAAAAGTTAAGAAACGTAAACTCAAGTGTTTTTCTCAAATTAAAAGCAATCAACCCACTAATGTTTTCAGAAAAAACTACGTATACTTAATCTCAAATAATGAGTACGTCGGCACCTCTAGAACAATACAAAAAATGAAAAAATTATTTTTTCCTTTCTTTTAAGTTTAAAATCATTCAACTAAAAGTAGTTTAGATAAATTAAATTATATTTCTAATTTATTTAGTCTCATTTTTTAAGAGGTGATTTCAAGAAATTAAATCTAATTTAGGAAAGCTCGTAATATTTGTAAGGGTTTAAAAAACCTAACCCCTAAACTCTTTTCTTCGGTTTTTCCAAACCTTTTTCTATAAAGTTGATTTTCCCTACACGAACCAGTGTCTAAATCAAAAGCAAATCTATCGAGTTGATTTTGACCTAAACTATTTCCCAACCCCGATAGGGTAGCGACTCTAAAAGTTTATAAAAGTTTTTAAAAAATAAAAAAAAAACGGTTTTCTTTAAACCTTAGTCGAGAATTATTAAACGGGTAAGGCTTAATATTGATCAGTTTAAAAAAGACTTATGTATAAAACCGGAAAAAATTAGGCTCGACAACATACTTATAGCTATAAGAAATAATGAGTAAGCATAAGCCTAACACATAATTACCATACACACATGCACATGTTGAATAATGACAATGATTAGAACATAAGCATTTGAATCCACTAAACATCACAGAGATTCAAATTAGTTATCTTATGATTTAAGTCATCAAACAATATAAGGGTACTCATAACCTTACTCACACTTGTAATTAATATGTACGTACACAAACACATACATACATATAGACATACATGCATATATATACACACACACACACATAGAGAGAGAGAAAGTATAATCTTAGGTTGGGAACTACCACCGCTAGCCCCATCTTTCCAAACCAATATTGAAAACTATTACCTTAAGCCCTAATACTCTTAAATCTATCCCATATACTTTTAGTACACAACTTTACTAAGAATACTGCCATATATCGATCATCGAGATACTCTTATGGTTTCACCACCTTTAGCCCCTAGGTCAAGTCATGCATAAGTAACAAACAATTTTTAGTTGGGTATTCATTGAGTTGATTTTCATTTCTAGCCTAACAAGCACAAGTAGTATATATGATAAACATGTGCTTGAATCAAATAGTTCACTAGATATTACACTAACTTCACTTTACCTAACATTAAGATTAACCATTGAGGCTTGAATAAGATCCTAAAACAACTCAAGTCTACCAGCATACTACTACCCTCACTTCACTTTCCAACTATCATACTTACAACTCGAAGGTAAATATTTTCAAAGATTAATTATCAATTAGTAATATAGCTTAATTACAATATTAGAAAGTAGATATAAGTATAAACGGAGATGAAAATTCATTAAATTTACATTTGGGAGCAAAATGGGCTTGTTAGGGATAAAATGTAATTTAAAGGTTAGAAGGTTTTAGTAAAACAAAATAAGCGTAAATGGGTTTAAATATGTAATGAAGTATAAATAAGGGTAAAAACATGATTATAATGGTTAAAATATTTTTGGAAAGTAAAATATGTGATTTTAAGTGAAAATATGAAAGCTAATAAAAGGAGTCAAGACCCTTTTTAAAAGCTTTAGACATTTTTATAAATGTTTAGGATATTTTTGCTCCTGACATCACAAATGCTCCAAACTGTTTCAAAAGAGTTTAGATCTTTTTATCTAAATTCCAACCTAAGCACATATTATGCTCTAAAAACACTCAAGTGCTTTGGACCTTTAAAGAGGGTCCAGACCTCTTCCTCTGAACTACAAAATTTGCAATTTACACACTTGATATGCCTCTAACTCCACAAAAACACGTACACACAACTCCCTTATACAACAACACACCTCTTTAACCTAATTTAACACACAACAACACCAATTTCCTATCATCAAACATCATTGATGGGCAACCTAGAACATAATAAAAATACTCCAAATGTGCATTCCTAAAACCAATAACATATTATAATAGAAAGATTCAACAAAGCTACAACACTTACTTAATTCCTTAAAATTTCTCAATTCAAACAACAATTTTAGCGCTATAATGTTAACTCTTTTAACCAAGACCACCAACCTAAGTTAGAAGCTATGTTTAAAAATACAAAGAATATCCAAAAGATCATAACTTATGATCCACACACTCTCAAAATGTGACATTAGGTGGTTTCTCCTTCCAAAGTGTCTACAAGAGTTGTTTTCTTTTATCAATAACTCTAGATATTGATGCTTGGTTGAGATGGTAGTGAAGATATTGCCATAAAACTTGAAGTCATGAGGAGGGTGAAGAGAAAATGAAAGAGAAGAAAAAGGGAAGGTAGGGAGGGGAGAGAGAGAGAGATAAAGGAACATGATCTATATATGGTGGAGTATGGGGGTTTAAACTCTAGTAAAGACCAAATTGCCTTTTTTTCATAATTTACAAAGATATATTTTATGGTTATTACAATCTTCAATAGCATTTTAGATTTCAGTAGTAGATTTCTCTTATTATGGAAACTAATTAGTAACTCAATTTAAATATTGTTTTGTTTATGTAGAGAAGTTAGTTTGTATGATTGAATACTTTCATTTTTTATGGAGACTTAATAAATAAAGAGTTTGATGGGTTATAACAATATTTTTATAGATTTTAGTTGATATCTAAGCCCTGCATAGTCATATTGCAATTTTAATATGTGGTGGAATTATTGTACCCCAAGTCTCCAAACATGACAATCAAGACATAAAGAGATGAATTGATTGTACTCTCAAAATAATTGTCTTACAAGTTGTCACACCCCAAACTAATGAGTCATAATAGCCTTACCATATAAACTAACCTAAGCTAAAAGCTAGCTACTTTAACCACTAATGTAAGTGTAGCTTATATAAGGCGTTCATCGCTTCCCTACTTTGAGTCATCCAATTCTGAGTCTAATAAATATCAACTTATGATGTAACTTTTCAAAATAGTTTCGAAAAATAAACTTGTGGCTCAAATGATTGAGAAAATTCAGCTTTACAAATCATTAGAGTATAAAATCTCAATTTCAACAAAAAATTCTAAAAGTAAATTGATCTTAGAAAATAGAGTAATTAGTAAAGGGTTTATAAAAGGTCACAGGTTAATAGAGAATAGTAACGGTATCCATAATTGAAAATTACAGGGTTACTAGCAGAGATCTTATTGGTTTTTCTATAAGTTAATAGAACCGAAATAAATAAGAACATAGCTCATTAGTTTTGAATCTCACTCCTTAACCCTATTCTTTAGTCTTCTAGAACTTAGTGTAATACTGGTGAGTCTACTGGAAACCTGCAAAACAAATAAGAATCCTAATTGTTTCCCCTAGTAGGTTATAATGCAAGTCTGGTTAATAGTTAAGTCAAGTTTGCATTAAATTACTTTTAAGGTGAGATTTTCAATAAGCACCTTCTAAGCTAAGTTTTGAGTTAAGTCACCCTTGAAGTTCCTAGATTGGAAGCTTATAAGTTATCCCCTAAGCCATATCAAAGTTAAGGTTTTAACAGGATTATTCTCTAAATCATCCTCTAAGTCTGATAACTATCCAAGATTTCCTACAAATTAACTTTTGAAACAACTTATGAGTGCTTACAATCATATATTTTTACTTCAAGTACCCCCTGAGGTACCTTTTGAATCAACCGTATAGTCTACTCAAGTTTTAGATCTTTTGGTAAAATATCCTCTAAGCTACCCTCTAAGCCTAGTATATTTCCAATTTCTTAAGAGTTTACTGTCTAACTTAGCTCTTCAAATTTTGCCTCTGATTGAACCTTTAAATCAGTATCTAGTAGAACATTTGCCCTTACTTCCTTTCAGCTATCCTCTGCCCAAGTTCAATTCTACATACAACTTCATTGATTCATCCACTTCTACCCCAAACTCGAGTAAAATAACCAAAGTAACACTACAAATAATATTTCTCAAACTTATTACATCCCAATTCTTCATGAAACCCATCATCATCTACCATTCCTTTAAGATTGCACACCACTAAACTACACATTTTAAGGCTCATTATTGATTTCTTATAACTCCTTCCTATAGACTCCTTCCTACAAACCCTAATCCAACAGCTCCAGTATACCATAAATACTCCATTAATCACCTAAACTCAAAATCTAAATGAGGTCTTTAAAAAAAAAAATACAATAGTTTTTACCAAAAACACAATTTCAATTATAATTTAAGGCTCAAAAATTCATAAAAATTATAAAAAATAGTTTTGTGAAAAATCTCTTTATAGCAATTTAGTATAAATATAGTGTAGTTTATAGAAAAATTTCGAAGGCGAAAGTACATCGTTAGACCTATTTATTTCAATATCGAAAATTACTTAGTTTTGTCAATCTATTAAGCATATATACTGTAACTGTTAAATTTTTACAAAACAATATTTTTCTTAGATTCTACATATGAAAATATGTAGGAATAATTTTTTCATAATTTTCTAAGCTTTTTATATATTTTTCAAAATTGATATAAAATCGAACTAAATTAGGACCTCATTAGAAAATTTAACTCCAACCACCAATTGTGACTCTGTCATAACTCTAAAGGAGGCCTAGTATAATTGCTTAAAATTTTCATATCATATGTGTACTCATAATATGAAAACCACCGTGCAAGTCAGAGATTGCAAAACTCTAAATGATTAGTCATGAAGGTTTTCGATTTTTAATTAATTATATTACTATAAAATATAAGTAACTATGAATACCTGATATTCCACAGTCCACTAGAATCGCAAAGAATCGGTATCCCCTACCAAATGCTAAGTTAAGGTAAAACAACTTAATAATTAACAAGAAATACTATATTATACATAATCTTATATAAATATTTTCTACATCAATTGGTTTTATACTAATTATATACATTTCAATCAATTCTAACATTATCAAACCTATTTCTGGTTTGCACTCTACTCTCATGATTTTCCCCGATCTCTACTTAATGGTACCTGCAAAAGAAACTATAGGGGAATAAGCAAACTACGGCTCAATAAATTCGTTCCTCACTATTACCTTTCAAACAAGTTACCAATCATTATTAACACCCATGCAGTCTATCTATATATGAAATGAATGTAAGCATGATGAATACAAGCAATACAACCATAGGAGTCCAAAACTATAAAAGGTGTAGATTTACATCATCTATACATCAATTTTTCCTCTGTACTTATTCGTACGGAGTACAGAGTACCTCATCTTAATCACATGAGGCTGCCTAGGGGCAACATCCTACCAAACGAAACTTAACTATTGCCCTAGTTCGAGAAATAACAATCAATATAAGTGGACCCTAACTAGGGCCATCCACCAAACATATCTAAGGCCCCTCAAGCACACAAAGCGAGTCCTTTCGCTATCAAAATATATCCAAGGCCCCATGGGCATAAATATACGAATCTTCTCGTAATTAATTAGAGATATTATGCTAGCTTTGCCTTAACGATAAAAATATCATTCACAACACTACGAGCCCTCATAGAAATCATACAAAATATATTTAAGATTGGGAAAAAGGTTTTCCAAAAATACTTTTCTAAAAAATTTGTAATGCTAACACTTTCCATCAGTATACCAATTAGATCATAGATATGCGACAGATATAACTAGTTATTTTAGTCAAATAGTTATATTTACCAATTTAAGAAAGTGATCACATGGATGATAACATACAAAACAATCAATCATTCAATCAAACAATCAATATCAATTAACAAGTAGCACACAAATAACAAGCAGTACGCAAATAACAAGCAGCAAGTAAAACTCCCTTACTTGGATCAATGCTCACTCTCTTAACCTTTAAGAATTTCAAAACTCGATAATCGAATATTTAAAAGATAAGAAAGTTTATAAATATTCTTAAAAATTAGGTTTCCTAGTTAATTAACTATTTATCATTATTTGCCTAGTTTCCCACTATATCCCAAGTATGGTATAAATATAGTTTAATTTAAATATTTTACCTATTTTTTCTTGATTTATCTTAAATTTTCAATCGCATATAACTTTTTTGTTTTAATTCCAATTTTTATGAACTTATAGTCGATCTTTATCGTCTTTGGATGTACATTTTTGTAATGGAGTCCATTTTGGACATTGTAACTCACCTTTTCAATTATGATGTAAAAATATTACAAATTTTACCATATTGACTTAAATAATTATAATTAACTATTATAAGCTTTTCTTGACCTATTTATGAGTTAATAAATACCTAATGCTTATATTTTATAATTTTCTCACTTTTGGGTTCATGTTGTCATAATTTATGTATTTCATCATTTTTAAGGTTTAAAACTTATTTAATTCATTTTGCTATTTTAATAATTTTTTCTAATTAATTAGTTATCTTATTATTATTTTTTTCATTATGATTTTTACTTAGAAAATTATTATATGCTAACGTGGCAACATGGATAAGCGCCATGTGTCAATTCCGAAATTTGCATATATTTCAACATTTTACCTATTTTGTATTTTTATGTGATATGTATATAATTATATTTATTATTATATTTTATTAAATTAATTATCTTATTTTCTTTAAAACTCATGGCTTATACCCTTAACTTACATATTTTATATGTATATATGTATATTTATGCAATTAAATAATATACCCTAAATATATTACATATGTTATACCTATATATATATATACACGATACCTATATATATTTACATATTATACTTGTTTTTTAATATATTTTATACATACATACATGACTACATCTATATATATATATATATATATATATATATTGAAAATACATAGTATGTATACTATTATATACGCATATATATATATACATGTACCTATACATAAATCTTTTATACTAAATATTTATAGAATTAAATAGAACATGTATGTATACATGACTATACTTAAGTATTTATACATGTATGAATACATATCATAAGGAAATACTAATTATATATATAAACCCATTACATAACCCTATAATATAATAAAAAATTCCAAAAAAATATATGTATAGAAAAGAATTCATATAAATGATTATTACAAAATAGTTATAATATACCTACTACTTACCTATTTTTCTTAATAATTTGGTGAACAATGGATTGAAGAGCTTCTTCTTTTTCTTCTTCTTCTTGCTTTACTTAGGTAATTGAAATAAAAAAAAAAAAATTAAAGGAAAGCGGCAAGGGTTTCATGGTTTGAAGAAAAATGAGAATAGGGAGCTTTTACTTTTGTGTTATAATGTAAAAGTGCAAAACAAAAGGATGAAAAGTGTGTGTATGTATTTGCTTCCAGCTAGGGTAGATCAGTAGGGAAAGAGAGAAAAATAAATGAAATAAGAAAAGAAAAACAAAAAGCAAGATAAGGTGATCAAATGATGTGACTAAAGCCTTATCTCCTATCTTTGTTTGATCTACATCATTAATATATGGGTAAATTAAACCACATAAGTGGCAATCGAACCTAAGTCTGGAAGTTCACATGGCAATGGGGAAAAAATCAAAGAATAAAAAAGGAAAAAGAAAAAGAAAGAGGAAGGAAGGAAAAGAAAAATTTGAAAATTTAGAAATTGTTAAAAATTATAAATTTAGTAATTATGAAATAATGTTGAAATTTTATAAAATTTATTAATTTAATTATTATACATTACATTTATAATATTTAGAAGTTATTTTATCGCGTTCGTTAATAATTTTACGTAATTACGATTATTGGTCGATAATCGTACCTTAGTAAGTTTTTAATACTTTTAAGGTATAATTAGTCATTTTATAAGCTTTGTTTATAGTTTTAGAGTTTTATCAAGTTCAATTTCAAGTATTTATGCGTACATTGGGTTTAAGGTTTTTGTATACGATTTAGGTTTCGAACAAAATTCTAAAGTTTTTATTACTTATAATATATTTAATTTCATAATTTTATAAAATTTTTATTTTACTCGACCTTAACGACTCATGAAATTATCTACACTACTAAAGTTTAATTCTACTCACAGTTAGCTAAATTCGTGAGGTTTACAGCTACCACCTTGTCAATCACCCAAACAGTAGCTCCACCATTACCTATTGGTAGCCGCTTATCCCTAGCATTTCCCTAACCAGACACACTCCATTAAGCCTAAATTGTAATCGATTTTTGTAATTTTTTTTTTCTAAATTTCTTCTTGTCTTTTAATCTCCAGCTTATTTTCCCCAACTTCTATTTGCATGTAAGATTATGATTGAAAGCTTCCTGAAATTTTTTTTGAAGTTTTGGAGTTGGTTTGAAATTTTTATCCTCTCTCTCCTCTTAATGCCAAGCTTATATACTATGTTCCTTTGTATATTTTGGTTTGCTAATGCTCCCACACCTAGCCACTCACTCTATACGCCATTCTAATCATAGTCCACTTGCCTTCTGATTTTTTTTATTAATTTCTTATGTTTTTTTAACAAGTTTTTGGCTTAGTTTATATTAAATCAAGTATTTTAGATAATTACAAGTGTATAATTACACATAACAACTACATGCAAGGCATATACACATATGCTATATATTATTTTATGTCATGAAATATTTTTATTATATATATAATTTATCTCTAAAAGTTCATAAACTAACTAAATCTATTCAACGTGTTTATGATAAATAATATAGACATAGTTAAATTATACTATTTAGCTATATTATTATTATTATTTTATTATATTTTGGAAACCTGAGTCTATGGGGTATCTTTAACTAATATTTCGAATCTATTTGTAAAATTTTTAATCATACAGGTTAGTTTCACTAATAACTTAAATTACTCACTCGAATAACCATGTGAAATTACGAGGCTCATACAAATGATTATTAGTATACAACAAATTTTCAATATGTTTGTTGCTTAACACTGTTGCTAAAGTTGACCTTAGTTTATGTTGATAGGCCATTTTTGATATGTACCCCTAGACTCAAACCAACTTGTTTAAGATATGGATCAAGCTTTAAAGGCCCAATCCAACTTCCCTTAACAAGCCAAGCTTTTAATAGGTCGATGCCCTCCATAGAACCAAGGCCAAATCATGAAGAAACCATACTGATCTCCCCTAAGTCATCAAGATAGATTCTGACTTAACAAGATCTTTAAGCCTCTAAGGACCTGGGCCACCAAGTCTAGGTTAGCCCATGGAGTTCAAACCAAGATGCATGAGAACAATTTAATAGAAATGGAAGTTGGACAACTGTCTCCAACCCACTTTCATGAAATCCGAAGCATGTCTTGGATGATGACTAGAATGTGGTATGACATGCCTCAAATATCTTGCCTTCATCCTCTATTCCTATTCCTTGGTAACTCTCTCTATCTCACTTTCTCACACTTTTGGCTTACGTGTTCATTTTTCCTCTCTCCAAGTATCCTACTAACTTTAATATTGAAGTGGTTATACTGGAACACCTCTAGCACCTTATTAAGCTTATGTTTGTTGTATTGCGAATGCTTGGCTACTCATACAACACCTCTATACCCCCATAGAGGATCTAAACACAACAATTTATGTCATCATTGTTTATGAATATTCTCTATCGAAAACCTAAAGGGTTGCATGCAATGCATGATGTTGGGGACAAATATTTAGTGAGCAATAATGCTAGAGAGATCTAGAATTAGATTGGGACCTGTTTAATAATTATATTAATTACATTTCTAATTTAATTAATACAATTCTGAATTTGGTTTTTATCAGTTTACTGTACAACGAACTATGGCCAAGAATTGGCCCAAGTGCGAACGTTTGAACTATAGGGAGCATACTTCATGTATAAGTGTCTAGTTCTTCAATTGCGGGAAACATATTCTAACCTTAGAACCCAGGAGGTTCATGTGCAGACAAAGATTTCTAAGCCGCTGCACCAATAATTATATTTGCATCAGCTTCCTAAATGTGTATGGATTTGGGTTTCTAGAGAAGTTCGCTTTAGCAGCTGTTGTGCATGATCATAGAGCCATGATAGGGTAACATTAAAGAATCCCAGGAATCCCATTAAATAATTGGTGCGTCAGAGGATTGGTAAATTTTTTTCTGTTCTAGATTAATATTGGACGCATAGGAAATTTGATATTTTCTGAGAAAGGTCATGCTTTCGGGTTTTAAAAAAAAAAAAAAAAATCAAAACAAAACCATTTTCTGCTGGGTTAACATCTGAATTTTAACACCGCTATCTTTGGCTTTTGTGATGGCATCAATAAGTCAATGCATGGTAAAGGCAAATAAATATATTGATTTATTGGCATAGCCTATGAAAACGTGGTATGTCCATAGTGATGGTGAATAAATCCAATGCGGTGTAATTGATGAGTTGTGTGGACTTTCTGCACGCCATAATTCCAAACTACATTCTAGATAGGGAATCTTCTCACATTCAAAATTGACTAAAATTTAAGGGGAGGGGGAAAAAATAAAAAAGTAACCCCTCAATAGATTCATTCATCGAATAGAGCCCAAGATTATATTAAATTACGTCAACTAAGATAAATTCTTTAAGTATCACGAATTATCTCTTTTTCTTAAGTTAGATGGAGATTTAAAAAGGAAATGAATTTCTTGAATATCACGAACCATCTCTTCTTCTGAAAAATGAGATGAAGGAATAATAAGAAAATGAATATATGACACTCAATTATTTGTAATTAGTCTCCGACCTCCTATTAGTTATTAGAAAATTACTTGTTGTACAGGTACAAGTGATGGGATGTACGAGTAAAATAACTTAATTCTATTTATGATGTAACCGTTTGGAAGCTAAAGGGAAAAAAAATGGGCAACTTAAATTTAATGATATTAAATGGATATTAAAGATTAAAGACAATACCATGTACAAGATAGATTTTTGGTAGTAATGATGGATTTATTCAATGGTCAAAAACGCAACTATTAAGATTTTGCTGCATAAAGTTTTTTTTTTTTTCCCCATTTGCTGCATAAGTATTTAAATGATAAATTTCCAATCGTCGGCAACAAATGCAACTACTGCCTAAAACCATTTTCATTTGTGGAAAAAGTACACTAGAAAAATACTTTGCTGAAGTCTATAGATGATGCACAAGTTTATAGGCGGTCTGAAATCTTCTTTTGCGCCTGCTAGACCAACTCTCCATAGATCTTCACAAAAATTGGGTTTGATTTCCAGAATAATACCACTAGCCTAAAGATTCGGTTTATAAAACATATCCGATCAAGTTGATCACCAAATAAGCCCTCTACCAACTCAATTCCACAAAATAAAGTGTCAAACAAATCGTTGGTTAGCAGATGGCAGTAAGCATGGAGTCGAGTGTATGATTCTCTATTCCTTTATCACTATGTTGTAATGAGGATAGGAATAAGGAGAGAAAGAAATTGAGAATTTATAACACTCCAGAACTTGAAACGCTACAATCCACCACTTGTCCATAGCCTAAACTTATACATCACACATCTCAAATAACCTTTAACTTCTCTAGATAGATATAAATCATTGATAAAACATATCAACTCCTATGAATATTCACTGATGTTTCTCAACATCCATAATTCACCAAAAATTTCAATATAAGATTAACTTTGAATAACCTTATTTAATGCAAAATTGAAATAATTTCTCAATTGATAAATCTACCATAAGAAAACTAAATAAAAATGTTCTAAATTCATTTACTCACTATAGCCAATCGATATCAATAACCCACATGCTCTAATAGGAGAAGTATCAGGTGACTTCTCGTAACTCAAAATATATAATAGAAGCAAATAGCTAAAAGCTTAATAACATAACCAACTAATTCTAGACTCCTACTTAGACTATATGAAGCAATTTCCATCATCATTAAAAAAAAATTCACAATGATCTGCTATATCACCTTAAATTTTCAAAACTACTGTACTAAACTTCATAATTGCCATAACATATACCTACACCTAAAAATTTTAAGAGGGGACGACCAAAGGCCCAGTACAAAATACGTCAAGTACATGCACATAAATCTACAATTCCAAACACACGTACACATACATAAATATAGAATACAATAATGCATCAATCATCCATTTAATATCTTTATTTTATCCTATCAAGCTACATAAGGGTACTCACAACCTCGGCACATGTATAATATTATATCATATAGTATTGGTGTTAGGTCATCCCTAAGAACTAAGGAACAACTTATATCTACCTAAATCATTTCCAAGCAAGATTTTAATCTGAATGCCGTCGCGTAACGTTTATCAGGGTGCTATCCTAAGTTATAGTCCTCCTAATCTCTTGGGCTTAGCCAAGCACACGTAATATACATTCATTTAAAGTCCATTAATTATTTAATCCAGTTATATCACTATCTTAACAACGTAACAAATAAGCAAGTATCCCGTACCTAGTTCAATTATAACTTTGAAATCCAACTCTATCACACTTCTAAAACCTAACAATCTAAATAGACACCAAATTGAGTTCCCATCTTTCCTATACCACCTATTCACTCACTCATAACACCCTTAAGCTCTCTCTTTCTCTTTTAGCTTAGGCCCTTAAGGAAAATAAGGATCTATATTTGTAGAAAGATGTTTAAAATTGTTTATAGTGGATAAAATTGATATAGAAATATGTAATAAGAAATCAAGAAACAGAAACGAGTTTTGGAAACCAAGGAAAAGCAAATCGCAAACTCCCTATGTACTACTATAAACATGATAAGTATCTTAACTCGGTCTCAAGACACTCAATCTATTGTCGTCCCCTACACTTAGCCACCTAACTTCCCTTTCTTCAACTTAAGTCGCTAAGAGGTGCTAGGATAAGAGGATAAAAGTTTGTTTTAAGAGTTCTTTAATTGTTGAAATAAGTTTAGAAATGTGTTAGAGAAGATTAGGAACAAAAAATAAAGCTTCAAAACAACTGAAAAACAAGGAGAAAACATTCTATGCATAACTGTACACTTGGCGTCTGGATGCTACATCGCATGGAGTCTAAGTTCTGGGAAAGTTTTCTCCCTATCATCCGGATGCTATAGGGGGAGCCGTTCAAATGCCGTACAGCAATCTGCAAATTTTTTCTAGACTATAATGCATGATTTCTCCCATAAACCAACCGCACTTCACCTTGATTTGAAAATAACCACATTCAACTCGACAACCCAACACCAACAAAACTTCAACTACTCAAAACACAATTCAAAACACTTCTACAACCAAATCTCATCTCAATTCTACCATTCAAACAAAACTCAAAGAAATAATACGTACAAGGAAATCATTAGATTCTTACCTTTGAAGATCCATTACTCACACTTCCACTATAGAGAATTTGTTATAAAATATGCATGAAACCACCCTAACCTAGTCTTATCTACTACACCATGAACAAAAATGAATTTTTTACAAAATTGACCAATAACTCAATATTAACCAATCCAAACAACCTTACCTTAAGATCTTTCGCCATGAACTCTATCGCACCGCCAAAGATCCGCTATAGAACTTCCTTAAAGATCTTCTCAAATTCGTTTTGGGGCTACCCTACTACGAAAAATGGGTATCCAGTGAGAATTTGTTAAAATTCTACAATAAAAAGGCATTACTTAGCCTTACCTTGGTTTTTCCCAATTCGATCTTGCCAAATCTTGTTGTTTTCACTTCCTCGCTTTAAGATTTGCGTGAAACCCTAGGCACAAAATTACATATAAGTTTGAGTTTTGCGAAAAAGAATTTCTACGAAGCTATAGTGTGCTTTTATACCTAGGGTTCATGGAACTTTTCCATGCCCATAATCCCTTTGTCACTTTAAATGCCTAACCATGCCCATACTCCATTTAAATATTTATTTGTTTATTTTATTTTATTTTATTCTTTTTATTTTCCATTTTGTTGGGTTTTATAGAATTTCGAGGACATCTTCCTTTATTTGGGAATAGAGGGGAAGAGGAAAAGAATGGATTTGGAAGGAAAAACTTTTCCTTAAACTCACAAAACATTTCTTTTTGAAAGTAGAGAGAACTAGAAGGAATTGCTATAAAATTACCATTTTACCCTCAAAGTAAAAGCATTCTTTGAAATTATAGGGACTTGTATGATATTTTGATACAATAAAAAATCATATTACTAACTTTCTTAGTTTTATTCCTTAACCAAACAAGGGAATTCATAATTCCACCCCCTCCCTCCCCTTACTTTCTTTCATCTCTAATTCATTTCTTCGACTTTCTCTCCCCGCTAATTCCTTCCCTCTTCCCAAATATAGTGTATATATCTTTTACAAGCTCAAAGTTTGCCTAAATATGTTAAAAAGGAATTAGAGAGGTGCTTTATTGATTTTTATTTTTCTTTTGGCAAAAATAATGGAAGATGTGATACCCCATAGTTAAGTGATATCCCATAGTTAAGTGAGGTCCTATATGAATTACCGGAGGGATTTGATACTAATTCATAAAGTTATAGTAATGAATACTTTATCAACACAAACTTTAAACATTTTAGTCAAATGGTTGAAAATACCCATTAATATTTGTTGACTTGGTTATTCTATATTTTTAGCCTAAGAAGTTACAAATGGTATCAAAACCAACCTTCTATTAATAAGTGAATGATTCAAGTTTGGCTCTGGTATAGATAAGAGGTTGAAGAAGGGTGAGGAGTGTCATCAAGGTTATGATTCCTCACATGCTTCCATGATAACTTATAGGTAGAAGGTAACTCGAATTGTACATTAGAAAAGGAGAAGAATTAGGCCAAATTGTAAGAGAGGAAAATTATGATATCCCATGATTAACTGAAGTCCCATATGAATTGTGAGAAGGATTTGGTATTAATAGGGTCATGGTAAGGAATACTTATCAACATAAGTTTAAAACTTTATGGTTAAGTTGTTGAAAAAAATTATTAATATTTATTGGTTTGGTTATTCATTACTTTTGGCTTAAAATGTTATAGAAAGTGTGTAAGCTTATAGAAGAGTATGCTTTAGGCATTCAAAGACTCCAAGACATTATGGTTGGTTCATGATATCGACTTGTGATGGTTCTTAAGATATGGAATTCTTTATTTTCAGAGATTTTCCAAGGAGATTTTCCAAGAAATCAAGTTATGGTGAGAAAAAGTTCATGATCATATTGTCTTTGGAGTTCGCAAAAGGAGACATCAATTTCTAGTATAATTCATGGTTGGAAGAAAGGAACTTATGTAATTGTTTGCTTGGAGATTTATGCATCTGAAAAACCATTCAATAAATTTGAAATAATGGTTTTTTATTTTTTCTAAACATTACATATTACATTTTTAAAAAAGGAAGATTCGAATTTAACTTATATTATTGGAACATTAATATTTATAACATTAAGCTCAAAGTTGGTTTTTTGAATTATCCACTATTTCAATCTAACATATTTGAGCCAAATATGATTCCTGAAAGCTAAGCCTCCTCCGAGTAAATCTAGACCATCGATTGGATAGTGGATTTAGAAGCAATTGCAAGTAATGGATTGCTAATATATTCAAGGGGACTATTTCGAGTATTCAAGTGTAGAATTAATCGAGTTATTGGAAGTTGAGAAAGGGTTGCAATATTGTACTCAACACAAGATTTCCAATGTATGGGAGGGAGTGGACTCTCTGATTATGAAGTGTATTTCTACTAGAGTAAACCATGTTGGGATTTGGTACGCCATCTTTATTATTTAGAGAATTTTAAACATCATACAATACAACTCATTAGCATTGAGAAAAACAATCACGAATCGCGGATTAATCTGTAAACCAAATTGAAAAATCGGTTTTTTATGAACCGTTTAGTTCATGTTCAGTTTGGTTATATATAAACGGTTCATGATTCAGTTTAAGGAAACGAATCGAAACGTATCATTTTGAACCGAACCGAACTGTTTAATTAAAAAAAATCATGTAATTGTTTTGTACTTTTTTTTATAAGTCTTCCATCAATCTTCATAAATTTCATCAAATTTTTTTATCTTATTTTTTTTTATAAATTATTAGAATTAAATTAAATGAATTCCATCTAAAATTTTACGTTTATAAAAGATAAAAATGTTTAGCGAAAATTTGATACAAACAATTCGAACTATAGACTAAATCAATTTTAATTAGATTTGAAAAATGTACAAAATTTTTATGTAAGTTGTTTATGATATGTACTTTGCAATGCCATCCTTCAGTAGAATAGAGTGCATCTTTACATGCTTTCTAATAATATATGTTATTTAAAATTACAATTGAAGTGTAGCTATGATAGGCTTTGCAAAGGTTTTTTTTATATAATAGAATATCTGAGAGTCGAGAACTTTAAAAGATCAGAAAAATAGACTTTTTTAATTAAATTTATATTTTACATACCATTTTTTTCACCCCTTTTTCACTTTACATGCTCGTATTTTTATGTTTTACACTTTACATACATGTCTATCACTTATCGGTATAATAATAAGAGGTCATATATTAACTTCTAATTGATCTATAATAATTAATCTAATAATATAATAGTAATAAATATATTTAAATAAATATTATAATAAAACATTAAAATTTAATTTATTAAAAAATTTGCTAGGAAAGACAAGCAAAGGCTTAGTTAACTGTCGAAAGACCGAGAAACAGCCTTCCACTACTTGGGTTTTCCCAAACCACGGCTAGCCATCCCCAAATCTAAATAAGTTAATCTGTTGTAACTTTCTTTATCCTTTTTCCTAGAACTATTATACTTTCATATTTTCTAGAATTTTCTTATTATAACTCTCAACTACACATATTAGATTTACAAAATTAATAATTGTGTTAAAAATAAAAATAAAAATAAACTAGTGTATATCATCATATTAACATTAACATTGGTGCGGTAAAATATAGATATTTAAAATGAAAAATAGAAGGCAAAAATATGAATATATTAAGTGTAACTTTTATTATTTTAGGATCACATGCTATTTCCCCTAAGCCTCCATAAATTCAAGAATGAATATTACTTATACAGTCTTAACATTATATTTTTTAAAAGAATATATATTATTTATAGGGGAAAAAACAATAAAAGAACTACACGAAATAGAGCAGCTTATGATTACATGCTAATTTCTTTCTCTCTCCCCAAGCCTCACAGGCTTGACTTGACCTCTTCGTTCCGCAAATTGTATTGTTTCAACACCAACAATTTACGTACAATAATTGCGGAAGCATTATTTGCCTGACGTTACATCGCAAGGGGAAATAAAAAAATTTTAAAAAAAGAGAAAGAAATATGCAAAGAACTAAAACAATAGTCCGAAGATGACGTGAAATCCTCTTTTAGCTATGATCCGACATGTCTTGTCGGTTATTGAATTACAATCAGTGGTGATTCAATCATCACAATCACTTCCCAAAAAATTTTGCTCGAAGAAAATATCACTTTGTTGAATCATGTTGAAGTTATTTAGTAAATTGACTTGGAAACCGAAACCTAAAGGCTTAATATTATCAATCCGTTGGCTTCTTATAATAGAGATTTTATTTCCTCTTATTCCTTAGAGGACTAATTTTTTTTGTTGGGCTAAATCCACTATTGATTTATTATTTATTTGGATCTAACTTTTTGGATTAAGTGATAAAGCTCAAAAAAATCTTGTTCGTAATTAAGATAATTTTTAAAGATTTGATTTGGTATGCTCAAAATATAAACCATTAAAATAGTATATCTACTCTCAATCTCTCTCAAGCAAGCTCACATATTCAATAAGGTAGGCTATTGGAATTGGACCCATGGCAAGCTCAGCAGTATAAGTTTGAATAAGCAAACTTAATCTTCATCATGGATCGTTAACATGATCTAACAAACATCATCAAGGTCAAAAGTCTACAAATACTCAATCATACCTCCTCGTTAAAGATGTCCGAGAAACCTCTCTAGAAATTGTAAACCCTAAAGCTAAGCCAAGTAACCATAGGTTTGAGCTTAAAACCCAAGGTTTAGGGCAATTGGCTAAAGGATCCGATTAAACCCAAATTATAAACTATTTAGCAAAATACCAGTAAAAATGACCCTGTAAACTTAAATTTAAGAAAAAGAATAGTAAAATAGGAGACTATAAAATTTTCAAATTTTAAGCATAATAACTGCTAATTACCGAAAAGGCAAAAAGTGTAATATAATAACTAATAAATTAGTAGAGATAGATTATATGTATACTAAAAATTTTAGAATGACCAAAATAATATTTAGGAATGTTCACGTGTACCCTACATGTATTTACGTGTAGATAAAAATACGCGTAATTGCTAAAATAGGCCGAAAATTAAGTAAATAATTAAAGAAAAATACAAAATAATTATAAAAAAATCAGAAAAAAAATCAGAAGAAGATAACTATAACAAGATCAGGTCGTGACTGAAAAGAAAAAAAATTAACCAATTAGAATTTGCCAAACTAAAAGCCTAAAATCAAGGAAATGGGCAAAATCCCATCAAATTAATGCACATTAATTACTATATTTGTCTATAAATAAGGAAAAAATTCTCAGAAGACATTTGGACAGTTTGTGATATGAGAAAAATCGAGAGAAATTCCAGAAAAAAAAAAACTGTGCAGATTAGCAAGGTAAACTAAAACCACCACCCACCACCACTTGGGACCGAACCACCACCACCACCCTACACTAGGACCAGTGTCTGGACCGGCCGACAGCCTTGGACCGGGTTTGGACGGCCAGAAAGCTTTGAACCGGTTAGTCGTTTATTTACCCCGATTTTTGTATAATTTTGTAAAATTAGTTATTTTACCCAGAAAATTATGAAACTTGTTATTCTGAGGTTTTATTGTATGTAGATTTAGGGAAAAATATTGATTTAGTTTAATTATATCTGGAAATATAAGGTTCTTAAGAAATTATTCAAAACCGAACATGATTAAACCGAAAATTAAATAGGCTTAGGGATGTAGTTTGGAGCTCAAAATTTTTCTGTAGGAATCTCATATGATGTAGAACAGTGCTATGAAGCCATTTTTTTTAAATTAATTTTCGAAAAATTTAAGTTAATTTTTATCCCTAAAATGATGGTAAAATTGGGTGATTTAGGATTAATTAGGTGATTAGGATGTTAATTGCTGATTTGGATCTTGATTAGATGATTAAGGAAGTTAATCTCTGCAGTGGAACCCTAATCCTAGCTTTTAGGTATTAAGTATGATTAATTAGGGAAATTAGGTAAAGAATATAAGAAATTAGGAATATGTGAAAATGTAAATTAATAAATCTAAAAAATAAAGCTATTTAGTTAATATTATAATTGAAAACAGAAAAATAATAAATCTGAAATAATATTTAATTTTAAGTAAATATCTCAAAATGTAAAATTTTTACACATCAGGAATAAATCCGATACCTCAATTAGGGTTAGCGTGTACCGAATAGTTAGAATACCAAAATTACGACCCAATAGGATATTTGAATACCCGAACATAAGGTGATTAATGTTACATTGGGATTCGAGCCTAATCGCAACTTAAGAATAAAAACTAGAATGTAGTTTAGGAGCCGAACCCCGAAATAGAATACAACGAATTATTAATACGTTGTAAGTATACATGAGGAAAATGAGTTACATTATAAATTAGAATAAGAATCCATAAAATATAAGTACTAAAAGAACCTATTTGTATTATAGGACACCCAGAAACAAATCAACTCACAACTAGAGGATCGAGCGATTGAGCAAATTCAGGTAAGTTGGGTTATTGCTTATTGTAATAAAGTACTAGTTTTATAGTGCTCGGAGACTTAGGCTTGTATATGCTTGTGATTGTAAGTAGTTGTGCATGTGTTTGATGTATCTGAATTCGTGCTGGAATTTGTGCTGTGAATGATTTTGTGACTGATTTAATTGGTATAAACTTGTTTGAAAACCTTAACCGGAATTTAATCTTAGTCGACCGTAATAACCGAAAACGTCATGCATTGCAACCCGTTAGGGGATCATAGGACTCTCCAACCAAATACCGACCCCTTCGAAAGGGATAGCGCAGGATTGCAAAATGGTCCCTTCTTCATCCTCAGTCGAACTAAGTGACAGGAGAGGAGGTCGCAGCGGGGGTGAAGTCAATGGTTCGAAGGTAGTCGTAGGAGGAGCGAGGTCTCCATTGCACAAGCCTGGGTTTGGTTGTGAGCTGCTGCATAACATGGAACTCCTCAACCCGGATCGGAGCGGGTGAAATTTCTCTGATTTCACAACAGACCGGACTACGTTGTGCGATGACACTTGATTGTTGCATTGCATGAAAATAATTGTTTGATAATCCTGTTTGTGCTTGTATGCATTCATGAGTCTCCAATTCAACTTACTAAGCTGTAGTTGCTCATACCCTTATAGATCATTTTGCAGGTTCTGATTTGTAATCTCTTCAAGTATTATGCCGCCCTACAATTATCCAGAGGTTAGTCTTTTTGAAGCCAGGGGTGAGAGGATCAAGTTATTTAGCATAATGTGTAACTAGACTGACCTTGTAGTTAAAGGTTGAAGACTGTTAGTTATTCTGTAAATTAGTAGACTATGGTGATTTTGTAAATCTTCTTGGGAAGTTCTGTGGACTTATTTATATAATTATCTATGTTTAATAGTAATTTGAGATAATTATCATATTTGTAGTATAATCATTAATCGAACTGTTTACTTCAAAGCGAGTGGTCGTCGACGCCTTGTGTAGATCATCTCTATGGTAGGAACTGTGAGGCCAGTTTCTATCATAGAATGGTTTATACGGCGGGACTGTNCTACGGTCAGGTAAAGGGTTTATATGTTGTTTGTGTATATATAGGCTTAGTAATGCTAAACGGACATAATGAAAACTCAACTTAAATAAATGTACTACTTGTGCTTAACTAGACCTAAGGAACTAAGAGGACTAAACCTTGGGGTGGCACCCTAATAACCTTAGTGCAACAATATCCTAATTGGAGTCACACTTTGAAATGATATGGGCAAGTTTAGGATGTTCCTTAGTTACTTGGGTGTTGGAGATGACTCAACACCGATACTTATATGTATTATATATATATATATATATTGTATTGAAATCATGAGTTACTCCAAGTTTTGGAATGTCAGAATTGTATTGCTTGGTAGACCTAAATAAAGATAATAACCGATGGTTGTTGCACAAAGATATTTGAATTAGCTGTTATATGTGCTTGTGCATTTATTGTGTATTTACGCGCTTGTGGTTGTATCCTATATTGAGCTTTTGCTCACCCATTAAGAATTTTTATTTTTAGATGTAAGCACAAATTTTGGTGATTATGAGGAATGCTATAGTATGTATAAATATTATGGCAATGAAGCTGACTTTTATGATTACTACTATAATTATAAAGATGGATCAGTGTAAAGTGAATAGTGTTATAAGACTTGTTGCAAAGAGTTATCAAACTTGTTTTTATTTTCATTTTTGTTACTTGGGTCTTAAGAAGTCACCTGAGACTTCTCTTGTTAATGTCTAGTTTAGTTGTCAACTTTCATTTATGATGATTTTGGAAACACTCAAAGTTTTAATATAAGGTTCCTTAAACAATTTGTAATTGGATCATAAGTTTTACTCTATTTTCAATGAATAAAGTAATTTAAGTGTTGATTTCTTTTATATTATTGGTGAATTGTAGACGTCTAAGGCATCCCTGAAATATTGCATTGGAGATATTATAGTTGTTTGATGATTAATGAAGCACGAGATAATGTTAATAAGTGAACTTAGATGCCTAACATATCAATAAATCATAGGGATACGTGATGAGCTGTAATCTCCAATGTTTTAGGGCATTACAATTAGGCAATTGGGTTAGTGAGCAATGTTTGAGGGCGGTTTGCTTTAGAATTCTAGTGCAAAATCTTTAAGCGTACGATTAACCTTCCATGAACAAATTAGCTAAAAATAAGATAGGTCTCTTGATTATAGCTACGCCAAGTTGAAACTAGTTATTTTAAGTCAAAGGCTTTCTTATATGATAAAAGAAATGTTTGGCGAGATGGCCATGCACTTATGAATCAAAGAGTCATGACAAACTCCTTCATAATATGAAGTATTATGCTACATAGATGGGAACAAGTTTGTTAAGACAAAATTCAACCATAGGTTTAAGAAAAAACTTGTGAACCTAGGCAAGATATGGCGCTATTATATTAAGATGTACGTTGGCTACATGAGTCTCATGTTTAAGTAGGTTTTAAGTACTTATACCCTTTTATATTTTAACACACCTGGTGTTTTGAGTTGTTAAATCGAAACGAACATATTATACATAGGTTTATATAAGAAGCTTGATTAATGACATTGAAGATTTTGAGGAGAACTCTAGTATGGAGATGTAAACAAAAGAGGGAAAGAGGACACTTAAATTGAAAGAATTGCTTTATTATTATTCTTATTATTTTTATTTTCAATCAATCAAATATATTGAATAATATTATATTATTAAATAAATTACTATGAACGATAAAAATTTGACATGTGATCTCTATTTGTGAGTGACAAATAGTGAAAAAAATAGATATGTGAAAATGTAAAAAATGAAAATGATAAATAAAAATACAAATATATAAAGTGTAATTCATTCCTAGAAAGAGTATAAAAAAAAAAATCCACATAATAATTAAGAAAAGAAAAGACAAATGTTATGATATTCAATTAACATAATAATAAGAAAATAAAAAATGAAAAACAAGTTTACCAAGTCCATGCATCATGATTTTCCACCTCTCATTTTCAAATTTCACACAAATATAAGACAACCGTATCTAACTAGGTCTAGGTATGTGTGTCCCTCCCCAACCATTAATGGCTAACATGCGCATGGTGTTGCATTAATCACCGGAAATGGCAGAAAATAGATAGGAGAAGCCACACAGCACCACACGTGCAGGAACACGCGCATGAAATTATTGGGATCCATAATGGGCCCACTTGAATGTTGTTGGCCCCACTGTTTTGATTAATTAGTTTTCTGCATTAGATGCTAGAAATACATGAGTTGGGGTGGGATGCGATGAGGTCATCTACAGTGTAATTCGGTACACTCCTTCTTCTGACATTTCTTTTTCCAAGCACGGTTATTGATTGATGGAGTTAGATCCCTGAGCCACCTTGTGTCAATATTTAATAAAATTTCATTCCACCAATAATAAAACCCATTTTTGAAGTGTTAAACTCGAGTTTTAAATTTATTTGGCTCTAATAAGCATTAGATGTAATTAAAATTAGGTATATGGAAAATGTTATCAAATTCAAATGGAATAATCAACAATAAACTAATTAGTGTAGTCAGGCTATTTTGAGTAAGAGTTTAACTTAAACTAAAAATTAGATTAATATTCTTCTAACCAAGTAGTATAAATACTATAAGGATAGATTTTTGGTTTTTTTTTTTTTTTTAAAGCCAATCAAGGTGGACCATATTCAATATCTTTTTTTTTTTTCTTAATTGTTATAATATATATAGTAGTTGATAATAAAAATAAATCAACTAGCCAATAAAAACATCCACACGCTCGGTTCGATTCATCTATCCCTCTATCTCAAGAAATTATGTGGTTTATATCCAAAGGGTCAAAATTTCTTACTTTCCAGGAAGCGAAGCCCCTCAATTCCCATTACAACGGCGAGAAAATGATATTAAAAAATAAAAAAAAAAGTTCACATGAGAAGACAACGAACGCTCTCTCTGTTTCTCCGCATATCAGTTCTAAAAGTTATAATTATGACCAAGTCATACTTTCTAAAAGTATAGACATAAAAATGAAAGGAGAAATGTGGATAAAGGTTTAGGATTTTCGATATATCTATCTTGTTTTTATATAAATCTATTTGTAGCTCAATTAATTTTATATGTGCAAAAATTCTATTGATTAGTCGAGCTCTAATAATCTAATGAAATGGTCGATGAACGCTGATCTTTAGTGAAATTGAAGAAATACGAATATTCTGTTTTAATTGTTATTCTAGAAAAGGAAAAGAAAAAAAAAAAAAAAAAGAAGGAAATTTTTCAGTTAATTATTAAAAATGGAGTGAGGGATTGAATAAGAGATGGGAAAGTAACAGTACAAGGTAAATTTACCAGACCAGTAGTAGTGTGGAGTCGAGGGAAGTCACACGTTGAACGCCAACATTTGAAGTGGCAACACAGCAATCAGTGCCGAGTTTCAAAAGGGAACCATCGTAAATCGCAATAGGACACTAATCAAAGTTAATATAATGAAGTTGTTGTTATGTTGGTTGGAGAGAGGAATTGTGGGTCTCCATCTCTTTCTGGTCTAACCTTTGAATTTAATACAAGTACAAAAGATAGATGAGAATGATAATCCTTGCCACACGAGAGAGATAATGGCTTTTGGGCATTGGACCCTACTAAATAATTTTGGCATCGATGAGTGAGAGAGATAACGACAGAAAGAGAGAGATTGGGCCTTCTGTCTTTATAGGGGTATTGGGCCTCGGTCGACGGATTCTTATTTGTTTATTTTTTAATTTATAAGAGTTCCCATTTAGAGAGTCTGGAGAATTATATTAAAAAAATATCATAGAGTTTCCCAAATCGGGACTTTGGTCCTATCTAATCCATCTCTCCGGCGGCGATCAAAAGCGGCTCGGTTCAACGGTTCATAAAGGAAGAGAACTTCTGTTGCCCTACTATTTATGAGATTGATCTTTGGTATTGTAAACAATAATATGAGGCCTGTTCGTGAGGGTAAATTCATCGTTATCTCTATCTTAAATGATGCAGCACTTCTCATAGATGTTATGAACACTTTAGATAAGCAATTATGGAAATAACGTAATAAACAATTAAGATCATTTGAATGTCGTAGGTAAGAGTCAAATTCAAATCAAAGTTTCAATCTCCAATTTTGTTTGGTAACTGATAATGAAGTTGGAGAAAAGTCCATGAGCCGAAATTTAGAAAATGTTAGCGGGTATTCAGGGTAGTTATTAAAAATTAAACAAAAAACTACTTTTCTTTTCATGTACTAAATTTTTAAATTTTAAATAGTTCGAGAAGATTGGGCTCCTAAACATGATAGATGAAGTTTAATTCCTTATTTTTCCTAATGTTGTAATATATAATAGTTAACAAAAAAGGTAAAATAAAACAACTTAACTAGTTCTTCGGAAATAATTGATAACGGAGCCCGTATTTTATATATATATATATAGCAATTACAGGGAGCTAGCACAGCTGCATAAATGAAGACGTAGAAATTTTATTGGCCTTGCGGATAAAAGGAAATTCGGACGGACCCATAAGCAGCCGTATGTTAATGTGATACCACTCTTTCGATCGTCATTTCATGAACAGAAGTCTCTCCAACCTTACTTTTTAATGCTTTTCTTTCTTTGACCAGTTTTCTCCATTTTTGTTTCGGTGCAACATGAAAATTGTTACTTATAGTGCCTCGATGAGCTGTATCTTAATGGACCAATGAAAATTAATTAAAAATAAAAAATAAAAAAAGAAGATGCATCACATCCAGTTGGTTTTTGTATATTATTTCTTTATTTCCCTATTTTGTTTTAGGCGGTATAAGCCTGAGAGATGCTGATTTTAAGTTGGTATTTTGACACGTAAATTATCTTTTTATTTTTTATGAAAAACTAAGGAATTGAACAGGAATAAAAATTAAGATTCTGAACTCCATGTCCTTCCCAAGTTTGGAAGTGTGCCCCATTTGTTTCAAACAAAATCTTTTCTAAGAAGTATTTTTCTTTGTTTGTTAACGACTTTAAATAGAAAACATTTTCCTTTGCAAAGGAAAACATTTTTCTATTTAAAGAAAAATTCTCAAGTTTTTATAGAAAAACTACTTACACTTTTTAAAACAAAAAGTCATTCATCAAATTACTTCTCATAAGTTTTTTTAACTTTCTAAAAATAACTTCTATTAGATTTTGTTAGAATCAACCTAAATCTAGGGAAAAGTCGAATCCAAATCGTGAATCGGACTAAAACCGGCCTAGACCCATGAGTTATGAGCTTGAATCATAGCTTAACCCGTCGAGTTTAGTGAGTTAGCACGATTCAATGTATTAGGCCTATCGAACAGGTAGGTTCAAGCTCGAGTTAAAGGAACTGGTGGTTCAATCCGCCCATTCTGATTCGAAAATTCTAAAAAAGGAAAAAGGAAAGTTTTGTATAAATTAAATTTAAATATTCTCTTTAATGAAAATATAAAATAAAATTGAATATATATTATTACTTATTTTTAGAAGTTAATATTGAGACTAAATAATATATGAGTTTATAAAAAAAATTATTAAAACCCATATATTTTAATGTTAATAAAAGTAGATAGTTATAGTGTAAAATATATTATTTTAACCACCAAAAGAGTTTTTCAACAAAAAAAAAAAAACCTACCAAAAAAGTTTGAGACATAAAATATCACAAGTTTCATACAATTTTATTCAATTTTTTAAAAAGAAATTAATTTTGTAAATAGTATATTTTAATAATTCATAAAAATACAAGTGTATTTATAATTTAATACCATTAAAAGTCATAAGAAATATATTTATACCATTTATAAAATAGCGAGTATATTATAAATACTAGATAGATACTATTCTCTTTACAATATTAGTCCAACTCTTACATAGATTATATTGTTTTCTAAAATTTCCTTTGAAGTAATAAAAGAGTACAGTGAGCATTGCCTATCATAAATCAAGTCCCATATTGATTATATCGAAAGCTTTCCTTGAAATGTTGTCTATAAAAAAAGGTTTACTTACTCAATTCAGTAATTGTGGATATAAAATAATAATTATGCATTATTGAAAATATAAATTATTAATATCATAGCCAATAATTAATAGGGTACAAATAATTAATCTTAGTGCCTAATAATTAATAGAGTGAAATAATCTGATTTATTAGTGGCTTTTTTTTCAAATAAAAAATAAAAAAAAAGAATATTTTTTTCCTAATTATAAAAAAAAAAGGTAGTTCACAGGTTAAAAACCAATCAGTTAAACCGTTAGGCCAACTAGCCTAAGCCGAGCCGATCCTGATTTAAGGGGGACTAAGCCCTTGACCTGATTGGTTTAGGCCAGATTTAACCCAGCCTTAGGTCTAGCCATAACTCTTAGCACTAATCGGCGCTCCCCCTCCCCCTCTCCCGCGAAAAGCTCATGCAATTACTTCGTGTTAGCAATTATTCTTCACTAGTTCGATATTGTTCCTCATTCTTTTGCATGTTTTCCTTATCATTGGTAACTGTTCTTCAAAATAGATTCTTATACGTGTTTGTCTTGCCATTATGTTGTACAATTTTAAAAAGGCAATATGACGTTCTAAGTTTCAAAATGGTGAATGTTTAGAAAATAAACTATGGCAAATTTGAAGAGAAAAACGCTTGAAAAATTGCCTGTGATAATGTTATTTGTCAAACAAGCATATACTAGTGTTATGACACTGTTATGGTGGGAGGTGGAACCCAAATGTCGTTTTATGTTTTTGTTTTTAGCTATATTGGGTCATTTAACCATAGAATTTGAAGGCATTTATTGATTTGTAAAAATGTTTTTAATATAGTGTTTCTAAGCTAAGGTTTTTCTTGAAATATGTTTCTATTATAGTATTCTTGGCTGAAACTACCTCCATATTGCATATCTTAACTAGATAATTTACAGATAGCATTTTGAGTAGCAATCTATGGGTCAAAACCCATTTAGAATGTGTACAAGCCTATCAACTGATTTACTCAACTCAGACATGTATTCTAATTTATCCTAGATTTTATAACATATGGATTTGGATCTATTTTGTTCATTTAATTCTTGCTCAAGGCAGATGATTAAAAATTATCATGTCCAATTCCTTCAGGGGATGGATCTATAAGAATGCACCTATCCAAATAATAATAAAACTTAGACTCAAATGATCCTATATTAAGAGCTAAATTAGCTAAAAAGATGGGTCATAATTATTACAAAGAATCTGCATTGGCCCAATGATCCTTTATATTTTTTTCTAATAGTAATTCTAAGCACTATTGCATGTAGCATAGGCTTGCTCGAATGATTTGTAGAGGAACCCTACCTTCTTTGATCCATTCAATATAGACGATTTCTTTTCCATCAATACGTCTTGCAATTTGTACTCGAAAAGTTAGAATTCTAACCTTATATCAAGATTTACGGGCCAAGGGACAATCTCAAGTAGACAATTTCTTTAGGGCGTAAGCCTCCCAAAAGGTAATGAAGGCATTCAAAGATTTCCTTAAGCTGAACGAAGATTAGCCCTCTAATGCAAAGGCAAAAGGGAGCTTAACTGTAGGACCTACCTATCAAGTAGGGACGAAAGTCGACCTTAGTGATTTAACGGTCCTGAATGGACTCAACGGATAAAAGTTAATCTAAAGATAACAAGCTGATCTTCCCCAAATGATATTGTGTTTCAATGATTAATGGAAGGAAAAAGAAAATTGCTTACTTTCTTTTGGTTTTGTAGGTCAAATGTTGTGATATTGCACATTAATAATATATCTGTTGCATACCATGTCCTTATATATCTATCATCTTCAATTTGGTCTTATAATTTAAACTTTTATTAATATCATCAATACACAAGGAGACTTGATCATGGTGATCACTTGACATGTATTAAATAATTGAGATTGGATAGGCATACATTTTTTAAACTTTGTGAAATGTCATTGGATATAGTAGGTTTAAAGGCAACAAGAAATTTGCTTGTGGATAAGTAAGTTGCAATTTTCTTACATATACCTACCCATATGGTCATAAAAGAGGTCAAAGGAAACTATAAGTTGATATTTCCATAATGTATTGAATGTTACTCTACAACTAAAGAAATCACTTACTTAAGAAGCCTAAACCCATGTCAAAGACCCTCTACTAACAAGTAATTGAATTTTTTCAAGGTAAAAGACCTAACATCCATCATAATACAAATTTTATCATTATAATGATAGAGTAGCATACTAAAGTTTGCATATTACTTTTTGTTTTGATGTAAAATTTCCTAAATATATATATATATATATAACTACTAAAAAACAAACCTTGATATAGAATTTGGAAATAAAAATGAGATTGTCACTAATGTACCTATACAACTTATTTACGTATTGCTTATTGGAAAGGGCTCTATTATGAATGATATTATATTGTATATTTATTTCCATGTGTTAATTTTTAATTAGTTAATAGCTTGCTTGGTTGTGCTACTTATCTATTGACCCATGACATTACTTAATTAGTTTCATAGAGCAAAATATAAAGGGATGCACTTGTACTATTTCATCTACTATGTTGAGAGATATCATCATTTTACTCAATTTACTGTTATTCATCTAGCTCTATTATTAGTTTTGTTTTGTTTTTGGCATTCTACTACTAGAATTGATGCTTAGCAGATATTAGCAATGATGGAAATAACATGACTCCACATGGTATCTAAGCATCGATAAGGACCTAATTTCATTCAATTTGATTCACAAGTTAACATTACTTGCTACAACTGGATCCCTACATTCCCTAAGTTAGATTAGGGTTTTCTTATCTAATTGAGAATGAATAATCAATTAGATCGGAATATTATGATCCTCTATATTTGACTGGATCGACAATCCTAATATGGTGATTGGCAACATATTGTTTAATGGAACAAACTACATGGCATGGAGTAAATCAATTAGGTTAGGTTTAGGTGCAAAGTTGAAAATTGGATTTATAGATGGAAGTCTTCCTAAACTAGAACCTAATTCACCTAATTTTAATAAGTGGATTTGATGCGAATACATGGTTCAACGTTGGATCCTTAATTTGATGATAAGTGATTTTTCACAAAACTATGTTCACAAAACCAGAACTATTAGTGTTTCAGTTGCAATACGATTTAAGTAACACTAAACAATTGAATCAATCCATTGAAATATACTATAACAAGTTGAAAACAGTTTGGGATTAATTACAAGTTTTGCATTCTTATCCTTCTTGTGATTGTGGAAATTGTACTTGTCATTTACAAGAAAGGGTTGCTAATTTTGAATCTAAGGATAGATTAATTCAACTTATAATGGGATTAAATGAGGGATATGAATCAGTTCATAATCAAATTTTGCCAATAAACCCTCCTCTTACAGTAATCAAGCTTATTATCTTGTTTAGTAAGTGGAAAGGCAAAAACAAATTACTTTTAATGGAGTTTTTGATATGGTAGTATCTACTTTTGTCACAAAACGTTCTTTTAGTAGTGAAAGGATTAATTTTATCAATAAATGAAAGAGAAAAGGGAAAGTTACTTATAGGCATTGTAAAGGAGATAGGAATACAATTGAGAATTGTTTTCAACTGACTGATTATCCCGAGTGGTATAAAGGAAAATGATTTGGGAAAGAATCTAGAAAAATGGCTGCTAATATTGTTAATGAAAAACCAACCATTGTTGATACTCCTTTAGATCCTATTAAGAATGATGTTATAGGCTATAGCACTAATGTTGAAGGCTTAAAATCATAATTAGTTTATAAAGTGTGTCATAAGCTATACAAATTGATGAAAGGAAAACAAATGTAAGATCTTTGCTGATGCATCAAGTGCAAATTCTTCCTTTTGCTTTAGTTCATATGCTTATTACAATATTGTGAATAATAATTTTTGCTGTTGGATAGTGGACACTCATGCTATAGATCATATCACACATTATCAATTCCTTTTATTTGATATTCAAACCTTACAATGGCCTATATTAGTTTGCTTACCTAATGGACAATTTAAAACTGTTTAAATAGTTAAAGCCATATATTTTTTTTATCATTTCACCCTAAAAGATGTACTTTTTTTTGCCACATTTCAAGCATAATCTTCTCTCTGTTCAACAAGTGTTGAATGACAATACACTTGTAGCTTGTGTTAATGTTTCCTTCCTTGTATTTTAAGACCTACACTCCTATGAAATCATTGCATCAACTAAAGCTAAGAATGGTTTGTATGTACTGAATTCAAAAACTAAATAAGGGGTGGTTTCTAGTTTTTCATCCTCTTTTTCTACTTACTTCTCTTATAATAAAATGTAAGTTTGAATTATTTCATAATAGGCTTAGTCATCCTTCTTTCTCCAAGCTTTATCATGTTGATGATTGTAATAATTTTAAACTTGAAGAATTTGTTTGTGATGTATGTCTTGAAGCCAAAATGCATAGGCTTCCTTTTAGTTGATTATAGTCATGCCTTACATAATTTTGAGTTGTTACACATTGAAATTTGCAGGGGCATATCCAATTGAATCAATTATAGGTACAAAGTACTTCTTTACAAATCTATATGATTGTTCTTACTCCACTTGGACCTATCTTCTTAACAACAAGTCACAATTTATTCCTTATCTTGATACATTTTTAAAATGATTGTTGTTCAATTTGGTGTTCAAGTTAAAATCATTAGATCTAATAATGAGTTAGAATTTTTATCTAATACATTTCAAGCCATATTGCATAATCTAAGAATTTTACATCAAAGAATAATTACCTATACATCATAGCAAAATGGACGAGTTGAATGCAAATATCGACATTTTATTGAAATTGTTAGATCTTAACATTTATATGTCAATTTGCCAAAGTATTTTTGGATGAGTGCATACTTACAACAACCTATCTTGTTAACCTAATCCCTATGGCCAAGTTAAGGTAAAAAAACTCACAAATTTTTGTTCAAAAAAGAACCTTCATATAACCATTTGTGAACCATGGGATGTTTATGTTATGTTGCTTAAAATAAACCCCATAAAGACAAATTTGATCCTTGAGCGTTGAGATGTATTTTCCTAGTTTATGCTTATAGTCAAAGGAGTTATAAGATGTATGATATGCAATTTAAGCAAATTCTCCTTAGTGTGGATGTTATATTTCTTAAACATGTATTTCCTTATAAAGATATTTTTATAATTAAGTTTGATTCTACCATTGCTAGTTCTCAATCCACTCCTCTAATTGTATCTAACATAGCACATCTTGATATTCAAATAGTTCCTCCCTCTTATGTATCAAAATTTTATGTTGCTCCTATTGAATTTGTAGATGTTAATACCTCTTTTGTATCTTTTTCTACTAATATTGTAATTCCTTTACATCACTTTACTAGAAATCATAAAAATCCTGCATAGCTTAGTGATTATGTTCATACCTTACAAGTCACTTTAGCTGCAAATTTTTCTTCAATTTCCCCCGTTCTTTACCCTTTTGTTTAATACTAATACTTTTTTATACTATTCGCCTAATTATATTACATCTTTAGGGTAAGTGTTGGCTGTTAAGGAATCATTTTGTTATTCACAAGCTTGTAAGTCTAAGGAATGGGTTGATGCCATAAATATGGAAATAGAAGTCTTAGAATTAAATGAAACTTGGGATATAACTAATTTACCTCTAGGAAAAAAGGCAATTGCGTCAAATGGGTTTGTAACATAAAGTGAAAACCTAATGGAGTATAGAGAGGTTTAAAGCACTATTAATAGCTAAAGGATTTACATAAGTTGAAGGAATCGGTTATCATGATATCTTTTCACTAGTTGCGAGGTTGGGTATAGTTTACATTTTATTTGCTGTAGCCACAACCTACAAGTGGCCACTTTATCACATGGATATAAACAATGCATTCTTGCACAGTTATTTAGATGAGAAAACTTGTATGATTCTACCTCTTAGGTATTCTAAGATAGGTCTAAATAAGGTTTGCGAGCGTAAACATTTCTTATATGGATTGAAATAAGCATCTTGCCAATGGAATATTAAGATATCATAGTTTTTAATTCAAAAAGGCTTTTTGCACTCCTAAAGTGATCATTCCTTATTCACTTTAACCAAGCCAAATGTCTTTTTGATAGCTTTGTTGTATGTTGATGACATCATAATGTTCGGTACATGTAATCATTTTATTATTAAGTTGAAAAAGGCTTAGATTCTATATTTACTATTAAAGATTTAAGAATGGCACATTTCTTTTTAAGCATTGAAATATGTCATATAGTTAATGGAATGTCACTAAATTAGAGAAAATTTTTTCTTGATTTACTATTTAATGTTGGTCTTTCTACTTGCAAACATGTGAGACTTCCTTTGCTTATTGATATCAAATTGGACCATGACAGTGGTGTTCCTATTGAGAATTCTTCTTTATACGGAAGGATAGTTGGTAGATTATTATATTTAACTCTCACTCATCTAGATTTGAGTTATGTTGTTAATAAACTTAGTCAATTTGTTACTACTCCGCATCAACCTCACTTACAAGCTTCATATCATTTATTGAAGTATCCTAAGGGAACCATTAGTGTTGGAATATTTTAACCCTACAATAATTTCTTAACATTGCATTGCTACTCTAATGTAGATTAGGCTTCCTCCTCTTTTGATAGAAAGTCCATTACAAGTTATGCTATATATCATTAGAAATGCCCTAATGCTTTGAAAATTCAAGAAGCGAAATACTATAAGCAATTCTTCTAGAAGCTAAGTATAGGAGTATGGCTTCACTAGTCAAAGAACTTCTTTAGGCTTCATTCATATTGAGAGATCTTCATCAACCTATAAAGCAACCAATTCCTTTATTTTGTGATAATAAATCTACTACACTCATTGCTCATAATCCTCGTTTTCATAGCAAGACTAAACACATTGACTTCAATATTCATTTCATTTGAGACTAAATTACTAAAGGTTTTGTTTCTCCCATCCATGTTGCTTTTGATTAACATGTCATTAACATATTTACTAAGGTTTTTGTTTCACGATTTGTCACTACCTATTGCAAGTTAGGTCTTCAATCAGCTCCAACTTAAGGAAGGGAGTGAGGAGTGAGTAGCTTTGGAGGTGAAGGGTATTGTATTATATATTTATTTCCATATGTTAGTTTTTAATTAGTTAATAGCTTGTTTAGTTATGCCATTTATTCATTGACACATGGCATTAGTTAGTTAGTTAGATAAAATGTGCAATTATCAATTGATTCAATAATTACTTGAAAAATGGAAGGGGGGTCAGGGTGTTGGTAAGGAAGCACTATACCATTTGTTGCTTGCAAATCCTCTATAGTTCTTCCTTTAAGAGTTATTGTATGACTTCATTTGAGTTATAATAGATGACTTGATTTGAGTTGTAATAGATGTTAACCTTAAGACATTGTATGGTTTAGCTTTATATGTTTATAAAGAAGACCCAACATGAAAGTGTTGTGCTTTCATGTTTTAGCCTTAATTATATTAACATGAGAATTAAGATGAAAGCAAATATCATAGACTTGTTGTTGAAAATGGAGGCCACTAAACGAAACTTTACCTTATGAATTGATTTTTGTTTAATAGTCTATAAAACGTTGCAATTTTTTTTTTCTTTTTTTACATATGTAGTATTAGTTCTAGGTTTCTAATATTCTTTACTATTGTAGCTCTAAATGTTTTTATTAGATATCTTCTAGTCTTCGCTTTTTGTTTTTTCATTTAGTAATTTATTTTGTAAACTAAAATATGTATTAAGACTAACATTTTCATATTATGGTGTGATTCCCTAATGTTGAAATAATTTATCAATAAAAACATTTATTCTTGTGTCTTCTATTAGTTGATTACACAATTCATTTATGGCCATGATTTAATCAACTCAACAATATACATTATTCTTTTTTTCTCTTTTACATTATAATTAAGGGTGTAATTGAGTTAAGTCATGATAATATCTTAGAAAAATCAAAGCTAAGCTTACAATTATAAGCTTGAGCTTAAAGTTCAAGTAGTATTTGAAAAACTTAAGCTTTTGGCTTTATATCTTTGACATTCTTATTGATAATTAAACTCATCTGAAATTATACTAACATAAAGTATAAATATTTGCTAATTATTGAACAAGTACATAAGAAATATTTAATGTTAATGGCAAACATTATGTGAAAACATTATCAAAATGCCTAAATAATTAGTTTATTTAAATTCCTCATGTTGCAAATTTTAACATATTCAACATTTATTAGAAAATAGAATAGTACCTTTTCTCCTTCAAGATATCTTATCATATATCAACCTTGATATTTTCGAATACAAAAAGTTGAAATGCTGCCATTACACTTTTTATTAATCATAGTAATATATGCTTAAACTACATCTATCATGTGACATATTCTTATTTAAAAACATTTACAAAGTTCTAACTGATAACTATTAGATGTCCAACTTTAGAAAAAAAGAAAAAGAAAAAAAACAACTAAGAAAATTAAATGAGGAATTGTTCATTGCAATATATTAGTACATTATATTACATGTGTAAAAACCTAAAAAATATCTTAAGCTAAGCCACCTTATCAGGTTTGTAAGGAAATGTTATTTCTATAATCCTTACCTTCATTAAGTTCTTATGATATCAAAATATAATAAAAAAAAAAGAGTACATTGATATTGGACATATTGTGGAAAGTGAAACAATAAATAATAAATGACGTTGATATTTGACATGTTGCAAAAATGATATAAATATATCGCATTGATAATAGATGGAAAATACAATTTTTGCCAGATTATACGCACATACTAACTTTCAATAGTTGTTTTTCTTTTTTTCTTTTTCCAAATATGGCTATTGGACATTACATTAGTCTAACAATCATAACTTACAATAATAAAATCATTCTAAATATGATTATGTCTCATCCTATATACATTGTTTTTACCAAATTCAATATAAACTTTACAAAGATATGCACCAAAGACCTACATACACAACATTCTTTGTAGCATCATCTTTATATAACCTAGGTGTTCATTAATTGAGTGCAACCCCTTTTTCCTTTTACTATGCTAACTATAAGGTGCACTCAAGTTTGATGACTCTTTTCTTATTAATCCACCCTAAAATCTTATTTTCGAATTCGAGTCCATAATCACATGTATGTTAGAGAATCTACATGTTACAACCTTCTCTAGTAAATATGTTTCATAGAAGTTAGGTTTAATCTATATTGAAAAACAAATTTGTAGAAAAACGTGTTTCAAGAATAGAACTATATTCAATGCTTAAGATATATGCGAAATCTTCTTCCAAAGATTCCTAACTTCCAAAATGACATTACTACAAAATATTCTCCACATATATAAGCTATGTTGTTTCCTCTTGAGTTGAAAGAACTAATAGAATCCAATCAACTAAACATGATTGCCTATCGTAAAGGAAATAAAAGAATTTAATGTCTCTCGAAACAACGATCAAGAGACTAACTAGTTTTATAATATTATATATATAATAATAAATGCCTTCTATAATGCCATAACTAAAGATGCAAAAGGCACTTATGTTGAGGAAACAAAAACAAATGCTAAAATAAATTCCCATTAGAGCTAAAAATTATTGTTTGTAGCTCAAAATATGAAACCTAGAGTAAGAATGAATAGCATTATAAACATCCACATGCATGCATGTGCAATGTATATACACCCCTCTATACTTACTCTCATAAACACACAATAAAAAGACTCAAAACTTGTAATATGCATTCTCTTTGCATAATATCTAATATGGAATGCAATGTATGCAATTGAACCACAGTGCGCTTTGTATGGATTCATTTTAATAACAAAATATGTGGTCTAAATATATGAAAGACCATTTTCAAAATGAATATTGAATTTTGCATCTCATTAGAAAGTCACATACTCAATAATTCGTCTAACTACAAAATTGGTAGATGAAATTCCTTAAGCCATCCCTTTCACTACATTATCATCATCAAAGTTGGCTTTTTAATCGTTAAGTTATCCAATTTCTTCAATTTCAAGTATTGATTCAAGGATTAGGATTTTGATTTGAGTTTAAGATCCTTCCTATGCAGTTTTTATTTTAATGTGCGGTTTGTAATTTTATTATTATGTTGAGCATTGTGATGAGATATGGTAATATTGAGTTCTTTTTGTCAATTTAAAGGGTAAGCTCTTATTTTATCATTATATAAATATTCACTCTATCAATTCTATCATGCAAACAAAATAATAAGTACAATAACCACCAATTGAACAAGGTAATGTACATTTAGAACTTATTATTACATTGTTCCATTTTGCAATAATGACTATCATATTATAGCCTTATTCGATCTAGCAAAATAAATAAGCTATATGTTTTTACTTGAATGGAAAAGGAAAGGGAAGAAAGTTGACATGACCTCATCCTTGTTATGTTTATTTTGGTGAAAGAATCAATTAGAAATCAAGTTTAAGAAACCCTAAATTCAATTCTATTTGTGGAAACAAAGGACTTTTGTTTAATCCTTGCACAAATAAATAAACATTAAGGAATTAATATTAATGATGTGAAGGTTGTTAGTTTAGGCTATTTTGATCAATGTTGGAGAAATGGTCAATTTATAGAGTTTTAAGGTAATTTTAGGATAAGGGGCTTAATTAAGATGTTATAGTTGAATCTTCGAATCTCGGAGAAAATTATAGGTTGCATGATATTAGGCCTATTGCCTCTCTATCCAGACTAGATAACTAACTTGATAGGTGAATACTTTATCTCTTGTATGTATATTAATATATATGTGATGAGCAAGCCTCTGGTATGGTATATATGAGGTGGTGGCTTTTTAATAAGCATTATGACTCATCCCTTTTGGAACCTTACTTTCAATGTTAATGAATTTGAAGATACGGATTGTTATAACAATTTTAGTTATGATGACTCAATAAGTGGTTAGACTAATAATGATCCCATTGATATTATGTCTAATCTAACTTACTTTGATATGTTGTAAAAATATCTAGCCTTATTTGAATATTTAGAGATATTTATTTGTTCTATTTAGTTTTATAGATGTCTTATTTGATTTAAATCAATGGATATGTAAGATTATCAAAGTTGTTATGAGATTAAAAAGGTATTAGGATTCTCAAACCTTACATGTCCTTATCATGCGTAAAAATATTTGACAAAGTGGTCATTATCTCAATGATTTAGAATCATGATGATAAATATAAATTAATATGGAAATTAAAATTATTTATCTAAATAAAAGTAAGTTCAGAACAAATGAAAAGGTTTCTTAAACAGAAAAGCATCACATAAGTAGTGAAGATGCATAACACATGTTGATTGATCTTAAAAAAAAAATATATATATATATATATAAAAATATGAATATTAAAAGATATTATATGTCATTACCAATGTTAACTCATATTTTTATGATACGACAATAATAATTACACAAATATTATATTTAGAGGATGTGATCTTACAAAACTTGATACTATTTCTAAATTGCATCTTAAAGATATAATATATATAGAAGTACTAAAATCGCATCTTAAATATAAGATATATGCATATATAATAATACTATATTTTAAAGATACGATATAATAATAGTGTTTTAATAATATTTTTTATATTATTTATAATTATATAATATTTATTAATTTTAATTATAAATACGTAAATATTTCATAAAAAAAAGTCAAAAATATTACCGAATGACATGTCAGCCAAATCATATATCAACCGATTAAAAACCAAACGAAATCCTGAAAAGGCACTACCAAAGAGAGCCAAAAAGAAAAAGAATTTAAAAATACCCAGGAGGAATATTCCTTAGGGTTAGGGCAACGTCTATGCAGCCTTTTTGCAAGCATGTATGTACGTCCCTTGCACATGATTCCTCCATGTTGAAAAAAAAAAAGAGTACACTGCCAGCTGTATCTGGAACTACCTCTTTAATTAATTACAACATCCTAAAACACAAACTTTTCAGAGATAGTCAACCTCGTTCCGTGACCATCCAATATTATAAAATATTAGCCCTCTGATATAACCTGCCTCATTGATGAAATTAAATTACAATGGATTATGGCTGGATACAAGTAAGCTCAACCTAGGGACTTTGATTAATGAGGTTAGCTTTTAAGCTACTTAGACTTAATTTGGTACTTACTTGAGATCTGTTAAACTATAATGTAGTTATGGCTTCAAAAAGAAGAAAACAAAAATTATAATCTAATTGAATTTAAACTGCTCCAATATATAGTTGACTGAGTTATACTCAAACTTTAATCTAATTGACTTGAAAATTAATTGTGCTCATTAGTTTCGAACTAAATTTAACTTGTCGGATTTAGAAATATTATCATCATCTGGTTTGATTTGACTTCGAATTCAGACTTTATTACCCTCATTAAGTTCGACTGAATTTAAAACCCACCCAAAATTTCAGTTTTTTTTTAAAGAGTTCAAAAGATGAGCACAATTATTAGTGTCTGACCCTATATCTTTAGTACATAATTATAGGAACCCAGTTTTATTAGCATAGATAATTAAAGATGGCATGCAATTGGAATTAGTATTTTTATTTTCATTTTTTTGCCAAAATAAAAATTCATTCACTGAACAAAATCAAACAAATGGTTCCGTAGAACTCCCAAAGGAGCCTCTACAATTGGAATTAAGTTAGATTATGAGATATAAAACAAATGGCGTGGTTCATATTTATTTAGGTGTTTTCATTTACAAGCGAGGAAATCGACAAAAATATTAATTAAAATTATTAAATAAAAAAATGAAATGTTAAGATTTACTTATCTAGATAATTCGGTTCGTTGATCTTCTAGCTCGTATCCCGAGAAGAAATGAAACTATTAGAAGTTATCTTTATTTAATTTGGATTTTCACCGTTGTAAATCACTGTATATCGTGATTGGCATGATCGCATCGAAAGTCGTTCTTACATGTTTTCAAAATAAATCAACTTTTCCACATCTCTAACGAGCCATTTAAATTTCACATCAAGTTTAATTAATCACAAGTTATTTATATATATATTTCTATTATTAAAGTCTTAAAAATTTTAAAATCATTATAATTAAAATTATTATTTAGATAAGTATCGAAGATTATTTAACAAAAAATCGATATTAAAATAACATTATAAAATTATATATGACTTATATAATTGATAAAATTATCTTTCATTAAAATTTCCATATCTAATTTCTCTTTTTTTACTCTCTAAAATTATACTCTACTTTTTTCTCTCCCACTTTTTTATTCTTTTCTTTTCATAATTTTCAATAAAACCACTTTTTTCACAATTTTCATAATTTATTTTATTCTTATAATTTTTAGAAATAAATTATTATAAATTATATATATCGATAGTCAGTTTTCGTCTCCATCTCCCTTGTCCATTTGGTTGTCGACATGCTGCGAAATCCATATTCTTAGCACCTCGTTGAGTAACTCATATTTATCGTAGATTTGAATTCTAGTTCATGACGTGAACAATTATTATAAGCACAGTTATGATTACATAACTACCCACTCTCCTTATATTTTAGGGAGGCTGTTTAATAAAGAAGCTTCCACGTGTCTCGACAGTTATTCTGATAACTACCTCTTTAGATAGGACAATCTTCTATAATTATGAAAAAGGAACCCGGTAAGAATGAGGCTAATAACTTTTAACTTTTCAACTCTACTATTTTCATCCCTACGAACTTAGACATCAGAGTGGTTGCACCAAATTGGTTTCGGTATTAAGTATTTGTTTTATCTTTGCAGGACATTTCCAATTCTCAAAATTTACCAACAACATTTGGCATCGTCTGTTTTTCCTAAACACACTCATATAGCTAAAACATGAGTGTCTAAGAGTATAGGTATTGACACTCCCTCCTAACACCTTAAAGGGGGAAGTCAGCATACTGATGAGTAGTAATTGACTAAACTTGAGCAACTCTACTTTGACTTAACAAAAAAAAACCAAGAATTAAACGAAAAACACGAGCAAGTCTTTAACCTCCTCTATAGTAATATTCACCTAAACCCAACTCAAAATAAAGACTAAGGTGATCACCACGTTGAAAAAAGCAATGATTCAATTTGTTCACTTGAGTTGCAAAAAAGCAAGCCTAGAATATGATAGGACCTTTAGCTCCTGCTTTTAAAAAGAATGACAAAGGTAAGTAATTGCAGTAAGTGCACCATACAAGTCCTCTGCATGTCAATACCCTTACTGCCTTAAGTAAGCAGTTCCAAATTAAAAAGAGTCTCTTTATTTTAGAGATTTTGGAGGAAGTGATATCTTGGCACATGAAGTTGCTACAATTTGAGACTTATGACGGAACAAAGGACCCCAAAGACCACTTGAAGTGCTACTATACGTTAGCCAAGTTACATGTTTTGAGTGATATAGTGACTTGTCAAGCTTTTCCTTCAACATTAAGGAATGCAGCCAGCACATGGTTCAAACATTTGAAACCAAATACTATATCATATTTTGATGAATTAGCAAAAGTATTCCTTCAACACTTCCTTAGAAGTAAACTTCTTGTTAAGGACTCTTCAATCCTTAACACTATCAAACAAAAGTTTGATGAGTCAATTAGGGACTACTTGGCTAGATTTATGGCTGACATGGTTCACATCCCAGAATTGGATATAAGTGTGGCCCTCAATGCCATAATTGATGGAGTCAAGCCTCATGGAGACTTTTTCAAGTCTCTTGCAAAAAACAAGCCAAAAACTTTTGCTGAATTTAAGTCTAAAGCCACCTCATACATTTGTGAGGAAGACAACATAAAGGTAAGACGAAAGGCCGATTAGAGTAGAGGAGATGGAAAGAATGATAAGCGAAAAAGTGTAAAGGATAAACTCGATACAGACAACGACTACAGTTCAAATGCCGAGAGGAAGAGACCAAGAATGCCAACGTACTCATCCCATACTCCTGTCGATAATCCAATTTTGGACATTTTGATGGAGGTACGTGGGGAAAGAGGTATCCTCCAGTGGTCGGAAACAATGAGAGGAAATCTCTCAAGGAGAAACTCCAACAAGTACTGTGATTTTCGCCGTAACAAATGTCACAATACAAATGAGTGCATTCGACTCAAGAATGCAATTGTAGATGCGATCTAACTTAGGCACTTACACAAGTTCTTAGCACATGATGTGAGAGTATTAAGAGACTGTCTCAGAGTAGACATGAGGAATAAGAAAATGACATACGACCGCCAACTGCTGTGAGAGATGCAAGGGACATAAATTCTAGTATAGCACCCAATGGAGTAATCAACACCATTGTCAATGAACCTTCTATAGGCTAGTTGAGCTCTTTAAACTTGATTAATGCCAAGATTACGTTTGCAATATTCGAGACAAAAATGTCAGGATCGGCAATACAATATCCTTTGGAGAAGAAGATTTTGAGGGCATCCAGAGGCCACATGATGATGCACTCGTCATCAATGCGAGAGTCGCTAACTTCGAAGTCAAGAAGATTCTTGTCAACATAGGAAGTTCGACCAACATCATTTTTCAACATGCCTTTGACTAAACAAGACTTAAGATCAAAGTGTAGCTATGGTCTTATAAGTGTATCTCTATGCCTTTAACAACCAACCCATCCAAGTAGCCGAAGTCATTTCTTTATCGATACAGATCAATAATGACGAGCATGTTGCAAAGGATAAAGTGGACTTTCTCATTGTCAAATGTTGGTCCTCGTACGACATTATAATGGGATGGCTATGCCAACATCTATTTGGCATTATCCTTTCAATTGCACATTTTAAAGTCAAGTTCCCTACTCTTATAGGGGTTAGCATGTACAAAGGGGATTAGCAATTGGCATGGTCTTTGTATATAAAGGCCTTGAGGTTAGAAGAAGTATTTCAGGTGAAAACTTGTTTAGAAGGCAAGGTAGTTGGAATTGATAATGTCGAGAGTGATATGGAAGAAATTCCTCTAAGGAATGACCTAGGGAAAATAATGAGAATCGAGAAACCTTTGTTAGCAATTACTCGACAAAGTTTGATCAACTTCTTGTAGGGCAACGCTGATGTGTTCACATGGTCTCCTTCAGACATACCGGGTATCCCGAGAGAAGTTATGGTACATAAGCTTCAAATTGATTCGAATGTAAGGGTGGTCTAACAAAAGAAAAGACATTTTGTACCAAAAAGATAAGCTGCAATTGAGGAAAAAGTTTAGAAGTTATTGAAGGTAGGATTCATTTGGGAAAAGCTTTATCCGACTTAGTTAACTAATTGTGTACTAGTAAAAAAGTCTAACAGCAAGTGAAAAATATGCATAGACTTCAGGTATCTTAATAAGGCTTATCCTAAGGACTATTTTCTACTGCCAAAAATTAATTAGATGGTAGATGCAACCGTTAGACATATGTTACTTTTCTTTATGGATGCTTTCTTTAGTTACAACCAAATTAAGATGGATAAAGAGGATGGAGTCCATACGTCTTTCGTTACTAATTTTGAAACGTATTGTTACACAATGATGCCCTTTGGGACTCAAGAATGTCGGCACAACATACCAGAGATTTATTACCAAGATGTTTAAACCCCAAATTCACATCATTGTCAAAGTATATGTTGACGACATGATTATGAAGAGCATGAAGGAAGATTAGCATCTTACCGACTTAGAGGAGACGTTTGCCACATTGACGAGATATAGCATGAAACTCAATTCACAAAAATGCATTTTTGGCACAATATTAGGAAAATTTTTATGTTACATGGTTATCCGGTGTGGTATTAAAGTTAACCCTAAAAAGATTGAAGTCATAAGGAACATGAAATCACTTTGCATGGTCAAAGAAGTGCAGGAACTCACTAGGCGAATTGTTGCCCTCAACAGATTTGTTTCAAGAAGTACAGATAAGTATGCAGAATTCTTTAAAATTTTAAAGAATCCAAATGAATTCAATTAGACTGACGATTATGAAAGAGCTTTCAATGAGCTTAAGGAATTTCTTGTGTCACCCCATATACTCTCGACACTTATTCTCAAAGAAAATTTATATTTGTACCTATCGATTAGCTGCTGAGCTCTTTCTTCTGTACTAGTCCAAATTGATGGTAAAGAGCATCGAACCATTTATTACGTGAGTCATGTTTTGCAGGGGCCAGATCTTCGATATACAAAAATTGAAAAGTTTGTATTAGCAGTGGTTCTCTTGGAAAGAAAGTTAAAGCTATATTTTGAAGCTCACCATATCATTGTTCTCATTGATTAGCCATTGCGATAAGCATTGCAGCAGCTTAATTCCTCGAGGAGGAGGATGAAGTATGCCCTAGAGCTTAGTGTCTATGGTATATAATATAAACCTAAAACGGCATTAAAGGCTCAAGTACTAATAGATTTTGTAGCCGAATTTATTAGTGAGAAAGATTGTATGGAGGTTGCTGGGAAACCTATCTGGTTCCTTTGTGTGGACAATTGTTTGACTCGAGAAGGAAGTGGTGCAAGCCTAATTCTTCAAGGCCCCTATAATGTCAAAGTTCATTACACTTTGAAATTCAGATTTCTAGCCAGCAATAATGAAGCAGAGTACAAAGCTCTAATCGCTAGACTAAAACTAGCAAAAGAAATTAGCATCGAGAAACTCGAAGTGTTCTCTGATTCCCAATTAGTGTGAATTAGGTGACTGGAAGTTATGCGGTAAGGGAAGAAGAAATGAGTAAGTACCTACTAGTGGTACGAATGCTCGTAGAAGAATTTCAATCTTTCTCCATCCACAAAATCTTAAGAAGCAAGAATATTATAGCTAACAAGTTGTCAAAGTTGGCTAGTATGGCATTCCTTGAATTGAGCAATAAACTTTTTGTTAAGTTTCTTCTGTAAAAAAGTTTATCCACTCTCTTGTAGAGCTATGAGTTAGCTCCTTGCCTAAGAGAAGAATCATGGATGGATCCCCCAGTGGATAATCTAAGAGATGGTATTCTTCTTGACAACAAGAAAGGAGCACGAAGATTAGCATATCAAGCTGCCAACTATATACTGATTGAGGTCAGTTGTATAAACGCGGTGTATCACAACCTTATCTTCGATGCCTTCCTCCGAGTAATGCCTAGAAGGTGTTATCTAAGATGCATAGTGTTGTATGCAGTAACCATGTAAAAGTACAGATACTATATGTTCGAGCACTACAACTCAGATATTACTAGCCAACTATAAGAGAAGATGCAAAGGAAATTGTTTGGCACTGTCCTTAGTGCTGAAGCACAAGTTACCAAGTCATGCACTTGCAACTGAGTTAGGTAGCATAACTAACCCTTGGCCCTTCACCTAGTGGAGGTTGGACATTCTCGGACCCTTTTCGAAGTCTATTGCCCAGTGACAATTTGTCATTGTCACTATGAATTACTTTACTAAATGGGCAAAGGTTGAGACAGTAGCAAAGATCATTGAGTAAAAAATGGAAGCGTTCATCTTTAGCTCCAGCATATCAAGATTCGGAGTTCCTTATATGATAATTATAGATAATGGCCCACAGTTTGATAGCAAAAAGTTCCGAACATTTTGTATGAAGCACAACATTCGCCTCAACTATATGTCTGTAGCGCACTCTTGGATGAATGGACAAGTTGAAGCCTAAGACAAAAAGTAGATCAAGTGAGGGGGGAATGGGCTGATGAACTACTAAATGTTTTATGGGGGTACTAAACCACCTACAAAACTGCAACTAGGGAAATGTCCTTTAGGTTAACATATGGCATGGAAGCTGTGTTGCCGATTGAGTTGGATTTGTTAAATCTGCGGACTCAGAATTTCGATGTTATGGTTAATGAAGTCGGATTAACAATAAATTTAGACATTATTGATGAAATTCAGGATATCTCAAGAGTTAAGATTATAGCATATCAATATAGAGAGGCAAGGTATTACAATCAAAAAGTAAAGCACTGGGTTTTTCAACTTAGGGATCTAGTTTGCCAAAAGATGGAAGCTACTGGTGCGTGAGCAAATCAAGGGAAGCTCAGTGCGAACTGTAAGCCCTAAAGTTAAGCCAAGTGACCATAGGATTGAACTTAAAGTACAAGGTTTAGGGCGATCGGTTAAAGGATCCGATCAAACCCAAATTACAAGCTATTGAAAGAAATATTAGTAAAAAATGACCCCATAAACGTGAATTTAAGAAAATAAGTAGTAAAATAGAAGACTATAAAATTTTCAAATTTTAAGCATAATAATTGCTAATTACCGAAAAGGCGAAAAGTGTAATCTAATAACTAATAAATTACTAAAAATAGATTATATGTATACCAAAAATTTTAGAATGACCATAATAATAATTAGGAATGTTCACATATACCTTACATGTAGATAAAAATATGCGAAATTACCTAAATTGGCCAAAAATTAAGTAAATAATTAAAGAAAATTATAAATTAATTATGGAAAAATCAGAAAAAAAATTAGAAGAGGATAAGATGATCCAAATCAGGTCATGGTAGGTAAGGATCTGCAAGATAAAAATTAACCAATTAGAATTAGGCAACACAAAAGTTAAAAATCAAGGAAATTGGGCAAAGTTATGTCTAATTAATGCATAATAATTACCAAAATTGTCTATAAATAGGGGAAAAATTTCCAGAACTCATTTGGGCAGTGAGGAATCTGAGAAAAATCAAGAGACTAAAAAATTTAGGAGAAAATCTAGAAAACAAAAAAAGAAAAGAAAACTGTGCAGATTGGGCAAGTGAGCTAAACCCATACCTCACCACCACCTGGGACCGAGCCACCACCACCACCCGGGACCGAGCCACCACCACCACCCTACTCTAGGCCCACTGTCTGGGCTGGCCGACAACCTTGAACCGGGTTTGGATGGCCAGAGAGCATCGAACCGGGTGAGTCCCATAATTGTCCCGATTTTGTATAATTTAGTAAAATTAGTTATTTTGCCCAGAAAATTATGAAACTTGTTATTCTGAGGTTTTATTGTATGTAGATTTAGAAAAAAATAGTGATTTAGTTTAATCATGTCTAAAAATATAGGATTTTTAACAAAACCGAACAAAATAGAACATGATTAGAACTAGAAATAAATAGGCTTAGGAGTGTAGTTTAGAGCTCAATTTTTTTCTGTAGGATGCTCATGTGATATAGAACAGTGCTATGAAGCCATTTTTTTAAAATTAATTTTTGAAAATTTTAAGTTAATTTTTAGCCCTAAAATGATGGAAAAATTAGGTGATTTTGGGTTAATTAGGTGATTAAGATACTAATTACTGATTTAGTTAGTAATTAGATGTTTAGGGATGCTAATCTCTGATGTGGAAACCTAATCCTAGCCTTTAGAGTATTAAGTATGGGTAATTTAGGAAATTAGGTAGTTAATGTAAGAAATTAGTAATATGTGAAATTGAAAATTAATAAATCTAAAAAATTAGGGTTATTTAGATAATATTATAATAGAAATCAGAAAAATAATAAATCTTAAATAACATTTAATTTTAAGTAAATATCTCTAAACATAAGATTTTCTCACATTGGGAATAAATCCGATACCCCAATTAAGGTTAGCATGTACCAAATAGTTTAGAATACTAAATTAAGACCCAATAGGATATTTGGATACCCGAGCTTAATGTGATTAATTTCACATTAGGATTCAAGCATATTTAAGATTTAGGAATCAAAATTAAAAGCTAATTTAGGATTCGAACCCCAAAATAGAGTACAACGAATTATTAGTACGTTATAGGTATACATGGGAAAAATGAGTTAAAATATAACTTAGAATATGAATCCATAAAGTATAAGTACTAAAAAGATCTATTTATATTATAGGACACTTAGAGACAAATCAGCTTACGACTAAAAGATCGAGCGATCAAGCGATCGAGCAATTCCAAGTAAGTTGGGTTACTGCTTATTGTAATAGAGTACTAGTTTTATGGTACTCGGAGACTTAGGATTGTATATGGTTGTGATTGTTAATAGTTTACGTATGTATTTGATATATCTAAATTCGTGTTGAATTTGTAATGTGAGTGATTTGTGATTGATTGAATTGGTGTGAAATTGTTTGAACACCCTAAATGAAATTTAAGCTTATTTGACTCTAAGAACCAAAAATGTCATGTATTGCAACTTGTTAGGGGATCATAGGATTCTCCAACTAAATACCGACTCCTTCAAAAGGGATAGCACAGGATTGCAAAATGGTCCATTCTTCACCCTTAGTCGAACTAAGTGACAGGAGAGGAGGTCGTGGTGAGGGTGAAGTCAATGGTTCGAAGGTAGTCATGGGAAGAGCGAGGTCTCCATTGCACAAGCCTGGGTTTGGTTGTGAGCTGTTGCATAACATGGAACTCCTCAACCCGGATTAGAGCGGGCGAAATTTCTCTGATTTTACAATGGATCGAACTACGTTGTACGATGACACTTGATTGTTGCATTGCATGAAAATAATTGATTGATAATCTTGTTTGTGCTTGTATGCATTCATGAGTCTCCAATTCAACTTACTGAGCTGTAGTTGCTCATACCCTTATAGATTCTTTTGCAGGTTCTGATCTCTAAACAATTCAAGTAGAATGCCGCCTTACAATTACTCAGAGGTTAGTCCTTTTGAAGCTGGGGGTGTGAGGATCAAACTACTTAATAATGATGTGTAGCTAAAGTATCCCTGTAGTTAAGGATGAAAGACTGATAGTTATTATGTACATTAGTGAACTATTGTGTTTATGTAAAACTTCCTAGGAAGCTCTATGGACTTACTTATAATTATACATGTTTATTAGAAATTTGTAATATTTATCATAATTGTAGTTTGAATGATAAACGGACTGTTTATTTCAAAGCGAGAAGTCGTCGACGCCTTATGTAGATCATGTTTATGGTAGGCACTATAGGCCAGTTACTATCATAGAATGGTTTACACGGCGGGATTGTTGTGACTCTACGACTTCGGGACGTAACACAAACTGAGAGGATTCTGTCAAGATCCGGGAAGTTGTTGGTGAAGGGGCCTATCGATTGGAAAGGTTGGATGGATCTATCATCCCTCGAGCATGGAACGCTGAGAATTTGAAATTATACTTCAATTGATATATCTGCTTATTTTTAAGGCGACAGCTAATAAACTTGTAAGATTACGATGCTTTTTTTTCCCCGAGAATTATGTTTAAAGTCCATGTTTCTTATTCTTCTTATTAATGATGAGTCAATAAGTTCTAGTCTATTGCGGCTAATGAACTTCATAAATTAATCTTACAGCCGGGTAATGTGGCTAGTCTATACCTCAAATGGCTAATAGACAATGTCTATAAAGACGCGAATTGGGCATGTGAAATAAAACATACCGAAAATTAATAAGGTGTATGAAATAAAACATGCCAAAAACTGATTGGGCGTATGAAATAAAACATGTCAAGAATTAATTGGGCGTATAAAATAAAACATACTGAGAAATAATGACCATGTGAAATAAAACATGCCGAGCATTAGATATGTGAAATAAAACATGAGAGATAATTTGTGTATGAGTAGAAACATGCTAACGAATCACAACATATGAAATAGAACACGGGGAACTCTTTGTGCATAAACTAAAACGTATTGAAAAGAGTCATATGAATTATATTTCATTCAACCAATGTAGTTACAAATGTACGGCCTAACAATTCATTCAAACAATTACATGAGAGAAAGCAAGGTACAAAGAAGACAAAAGAATCTAATGGCCTACTATCAGGATCAACGGAAGTAATTCTTGGATTAGAGGTTGGGGCTTTCTCTAAGCAAGTTGTTTTCTTGATACATGGGTTCTCGTCTTCGCTTAGATTGTCAGTATGGACTCTGCTATCACCTTCATTAGCAATCTTGACACCTACCTCATTATCTTCGTCGGCATTGCTGACTTTGTCATCGATGTCGGTGAAGTCAAGGCATGAGAGATCGTAATCAGGGTGGAGCTTCAGGATCTCCTCTCTTGCTGCTTGAACCCCCTTTAAACAACTTCTTCCATAGAAGCCTCTCATATTGCCAACTGGGAGTGACTATATCAAGACCCTTTTCAACTGATGGTCCTCTCCTTACAATCTCTTCTAATTCAGTTATACAGCTTTGTAAGTTCGAGTTGTTGGTCTCCATCTCTTTAATCTGCATTCTGAGCTTATCTTCATCTTCGCTCATTGTGCAAAGAGTTTGGCCCAGGCCTTAGCACTTTTCTTTCTTCTTTTGCAGCTCCTTGTTTAGGCCATTAGATTCTTTGTACTGCTCTTCCATTTTAGTCTTCAGGCTCGAGATTTTATCGGTGGTAAGGTCATGTGCTAACTTCTTAGTAACAAGGTCTTATTGAAGCTTTCTTACCTCCATCTCAGCCCTTATCCTTGCATTCTCGGCAGTAGCAGTTTGGGCTTTCGATACATTGTATGCATCCTCAACTCTCTATAACAAGTTTATTTAACACCATCAAGAATGATTCGGCATAACACATGGATACAATTGAAGATATTACCTTCTTCACCTCTTTGTCGACCTCATCTAAAGTCATCAAAATGTGGTTTCTCATCTAGAAAAGAAAATGTGTTAGTTACCCGAACAAATTCAATAATTAAAAGTAATGATTATGGATACTCACATCATACAATTTGGCCACAATATGAGCCTAATTGCAATCGCTGACTCGGTTGACGTCCCTTTTTGCAAAATCTTTGTCCTTGGGAAGAATAATTCCTTTCATTAGAGCCAAGGACTTTATCTTGTCACCTAGGATTGAATCAGTGTCTAGAATTGTTTGGCTCTAGCATAGGATGTAGTACTTGGTAACCTCCTTATTAGGGATGAATTTTGCACTATTGATGTCGAGTGCTTTACTGCGCATTGCCTCTTTTATCCTCTTGTTCGAATGTTTGGACCTTTTGGTAGTTAGTTGACTGATGAGTTCTTTCCTCGATCTTTTATTATTGCTCGGTGCTACCTTTACTATCAAGGACAACCTTCTGACAGCAATGACATTAACCTCACTATAAGGTCTAATCTCTTAAACCTCCTTTCTCGACTCTACAGTAGGTGGAACATCTTCAACAATCTCAATAGGTTCCCCCGAATGAGCGATTTTAGTTTCGACCAACAGATCCTTCTTTCCTTTCTTTCGCTTCTCAACCGGTTAGGAAGGTTTTTATTGTGGTGCAAGCTACTTGGTTGATTCTTTAGCTACCTTTTTCACGGTTGTCGATTGAGTGGTAGATGCACCGGTCACATGTTTATTGGCCTGTGATTTTTTGGCCTTTGCCTAAGCTAGTAGCTTAGTAGGATTTGTCTCGTTAGTATGCATATCTACGAGATGAGCAAGTAAGTTAATATCAACACGAGGAAAGAATAAACTTACATTTTCCGTGCCAAGCAAGGCTCAAAGGTAACAATTCTTCTCCTAAATCATGAGAACGGTTTTCCTCTTACGGCTATACTCGAAACGGTGGTAACTCATTAGCGTACCTCTATTTTTAAAAAAAATTGGTTCTTCGCACTCGTAATGCCGTATAATTCTCTCAGCATCATAGAGGAACATTCTACTTTTCCTCCTTTCCTGAATTTTCTTTGTTGCTTCTACATTGTTCAGCATCAGATCAATATCTTTAGTGCGAATTGACTTAGTCCATTGGGTCCAAAAGTCCATCTCTTCATCAGATAATATTGACACGAATTTATCGTGCCACTTGTGAATCTTGGATTCTAACCCATCCATGAACTTCTACTTATGCCTTATAGCGGCAAAGTACCATCGATCAAGCTACCTCTGAATTGTAAAGAAAAACCAAAACAGCTAAGACGTAGTCCTGACTTCAACTTTTTCGCAAACTATCTCAAAAGTTGCCAGGAGCCAATATGTGTTAGGTGAGAACATACTGGGCGCGACTTTGAAGTACTTGAAGAAGCCCCTAATAAAAGCCAAGAAAGAGAAGCGCAACACAAAATCCAAATATTTCAAGTATATATGGAACTCATGCTTCCTTGGGAAGCATACCCTCTCCCCATTTCTTGGCCTCCTCAAGTTCCATGTTTTGGGAAGGTTTCACTAGTACTGATTGTACTTTGTGATAACAACTCTATCAACAGAATTAGTAACTCCATCTGGAGAGTCATGAAAGTAGGCTATTGTGTTGTACAAATACCTTACCGAGGACTAACCTTCCTTATCCTTGAGATAATTATCTACGGCAAGCTCATTGATCCGACTAAGTTTATCCTACCTTGCCTCAATGATTTCATCAGAGTTGCCAAAAGAGCATGTTGCCTTGTACCTTCTTTGGGGGAGAGAAGTAGCTTCAGATTTTGTTGCTTTGGAGTCGGAAAGAATAAGTCGATGGATAACGTTGCTAACCATACCTAAATGTCGATGAATAGTATCTCGGAAATTGAAGATCTTAAGAGTAAATATGAGAAAGGAAGAAAATATGGTTATGAAGACTGAGTTTGAATAGAATTGAATCCTAATGTCAAAGAGTCCTCTAAATATGGACAATTCGCCCTCGTAATTGCAAATGCGTTTCTGATAGTAATAATCACTGATTTGATAAGTAGTGTAGATCAACGACGCGTGTCTTGTCTTTGGAATTTGACAATTTATAACTCTCTAACAGTTATTAAGTTTACAACATAGTGGCTATCGAGGTGATAGGCGTCATATCACCTTCTTTTTGGTTTCTTCAACAGGTAGGAATTCAAAAATTGTCACTTTTTGACTAGGATGGGAATTGCCTTACTCCCTCTTTTGCTTGGAATGCAAAGAACTACTCCTACTTAGCCTCTAGTGCATTATATATTACTCCCTTTATTGATTACTCGAATATGGGAGTTAGGCGGCAAATGTTGATAGTTAGTTTTCGTCTCCATCTTACTCACCCATTTGATTATCGATACACCGTGAAATCCATATTCTCGGCACCTCGCCGAGTAACTTAGATCCATTACAGATTTGAATTTAAGTTCATGACACACAAATAATTATTACAAGCATAGTTATGATTAAATTATTACCCACTTTCTCTACATTTTAGGGAAGTTGTTTAATAAAAAAGCTTTCATGTGCTTCGACAGTTATTTCAATAACTGCTTCTTCAGATAGGATAATCTTCTATAAATACGAAAAAGGAACCCAGTAAAAAGGAGGCTAATAACTCTCAACTTCTCAACTCTACTATTTTCATCCCTATTGATTTAGGTATCAAAGTAGCCGCACTGGACTGGCCTTGGTACCAAGTATTTGTTTTATCTTTGCAAGACATTTCCAATTCCCAAAATTCACCAACAACAATATAAATACATTAGAAGTGGAATTTATAATGGTAAATATAAAATTTTTTGCTATAAGTTTAAAATAAATGTATGTTTTTTTTATTAGATGCGAAAGAAAAAAAAATTAATTTTTACACACGTAGCATGGGTACATTGACAACTAATATATATATATATATATATATATACATATATATATTCTACATATGTTATAACATTTATAAACCATTATATATATAATCATGAACGATACAAAATATTCAAAGAATTATATAATTAATTCAATAATACAAATATAAAGAAAAAATTTTAAATACTAATAGCAGACCATGCACTCATATTATGTGTGCAAAAAATTAAAAGAAGAAATACACATATACATTAGAAGTGCTTTAAAACTTTTTGAATTTTCAAGATCAAATTATAAATTTTTCAATTTGAACAATCTATTTTTAGAATTATTTAAAGATTTTTAGTTGAATAAAACTTTTTAAAGGGTTTTTAATGTAATTATTAGTGAAAAGTGAGCAAATAAATAGAAGAAGAACATGGAAACTATTTGTATGATAGGAATGAAAAAATTAAAATTATGAATGAAAATTATATATACATAATAAGAGGGAAGAGAAAGAGGTGGGTAGAGAGATGCAGAAGGTGGGTTTGAGAAATGGGAGGGAGAGAGAGATAAAATGTGTAGTTAGGATAATAGAAAGAAAATGAGAGAAGAGAGAGAAATATAACTAAATCTTATACTAAAATTTATGGAGTTAAATAGTTGTTAGATGATAATTACTTTTATTTCTTTTCTCTTAAATTGATTAATTCAATTGAACCATTATTCATGCCATAAAATACAAGACACTTATCAAGTCATATCAAATTAAAAGGACATAAAATGAAATTAGTTATGCTGCATTTGTTATGTGCCATAATGGATATAAAATAGAATTGCAATTCTTTATTTCATTTCCTTCTTTATATTTGAAAGCATTTTTAAAGGATTCCTTAGAATAAATTATTCTTAATATAAAAGGGATTTTACCTTTAAGAAATGGAATCGTGACAACATTACTCTTGCATTAATGATATTTTGCTTAGATAATATTTTTAATCTCATTAATATATATTTATCATGACGTAATCACTATTATATGGATATTCCTTTTTATTTCAAATTTGTTGGAACCAAACATAATAGAAAAATGAAATCAATGGTCCCTTGAACAACTTTTAAACATAGGAAGAAAATTATCATTTTGTTGTTGACTGCATTTTCTTATGTTTTCATATTATTCCATCAATTGTATTCCATATTATTAACGACCAACTCTTACCATGAGGGGTCCAAGGGCCCAGGCCCACCAAAGTGCCCGGACTAAGCCTTATGGATTGTTGAAAGAGTTGGCCTAAGCCACAAAGGCCCATCAAGTTGTGCGCACATACCTCGAGCAAATCCGAGCCTTACCTTATACTAAAAAAGTTGTCGAAAACTCTCAGCATAACTAACCATTGCCTACAATGCTCATGCAAGACTCATCCTTGTCATCTCCAGAGATAGTGACTAGAGGGGCTATGGAGCGACAAGCCGAGCGTTTGCCCAACTTGCCACTCGATCTTTCTCTGTCTTCATTTAGTGATGATTGACCACTTGTCACGTAAGTTACTACCTAACTACCAAACTAAGGTAAACACCTACCACCAATGAGATAAGCCCATCCCTTTAACCTCCAACAATTGGTAGAAGGGAGGATATCCTATTGGGCTTTGGTAACCATCTCATTGAACCCTACATTAACCAGCCATAACTTACCATGTATTAACAACAATAAGCACCTTTAACCTATAAATAAGAGTAAGTTCACTAGGTAAAAGGATAGGCACTTATAACCTTCGACTCTCTCATTTGGGAAGTCTTTTATTATTTGCACCATGTTTCCCTTCTTGCTAACTTGAGTGTCAGAGGGCCCTTGTTGGCTCAACCACATGGGACTTTATGCAGGTTATCTATTGCTCATAGCTAAAGGATTGCTTGGAGTTGACCTAAGAGACCTCATAATGATCATACCATCACTACATATCATTCCTACATATCAAAAGTAAACCTAATATTATGGTTCACTACTATTCCTACTATTTCATTTAGTTCCAATATTGTTCAAATATTGTTCCTAAAATTCTTAAGGGTAGACATGATTTGGTTAGGTACGGTTCATCCCTTCTAATCAAACTGACCCTAATATTATCATTATGTTCTTTTTTAGTTTAAACCTAACCTATGCTTTGATTCATAATGTTGATAGTGATTGAACCGAATGGGATGAGTGGGCTTGCGTGGAGTCTAGGTGAAATGTGCTTGGATTTCGCCTCTTGGTTCTTGATTCTTGCAAAAAAGCCCTATATAGGTGTGACTATGGGGGATGGGGGCCACGGGGGCCCTTTGATGCTCAAGTTAGCAAAAAGGATTAAGAGGAAGAGAAAGCAAGCACTAAGGACCTAGGGGTACTTCTCATCTAAGATATATGTGATGACGGGTGTAGGTATATCGAGATTAGGTAGAGAGAATGAGAGTATTACCAAAGATCAAAGTAGGTTTAACTAGAGAACAAGAGAGAAAGAGACCCCCTTCCTACTTTATGGTGCCTTATGCCTTTTATGTAAGTTACCTGGATATGTGGTGATTTAGGGTTTACTCATGCTAGTCGCCAACAAATAACATGCTCCATGGTAGAGACTAAGCTACTTTATAGGTGGTTGGCTACGATTGGCTAGGCAACCAAATCTCCAGCCTAAAGGTTTGACACCTGTAGGGGTTGTCGAGTATGTTAGCTATACTACAGATATCAGATGCCCATTAATGAGTTGCAATGAAAAGCAGGTGTTAAGAACAAAGGTCAAGTCAGGACATTGAGGAAGGGGATGACTAGTGCTCGATTGAGGGCGAGTTGAGACTCGAGTTGATGCTAGATGGTTAGCGTGTATAGGCATAATGGTTAGGTCAATTTGCTTAGGCAGGGCATTGCATGGCTCACCAAGCAACTCGTAATATAGAAGGTGAGCCTATACCTACATCGATGTACCTACATGGCTTCATAAGTAGGTCATGATGCAGAAGGCAAGCTTGTTGTTTGCTTGCGTGCACTTGGGTCCCCTACATGATAGCTTCATATGTTAGGCCAAGGTCTAGGCGATAATTAGGTATTAACACTTGTTCCCCCCAATCTTCTCAACGTTCAAGGCATGAAGAGAGTAATTCGTATAAAGGGACCAGGCTAAGGCTAGGTTGCCTTTCCTTCGAGTAAAGGGGCCTATCTCGTCGTTTGGCGATTTGATGGACAATGCCTCTAGTTAAGTCCATTTTCCCATATATTGGCTTCTCATGTTATCAATTTGACTGTAAGGTTACTCTATTTGTCATGATGGCCATCCTTAGGAAGTACAAAGCACATTAATGATCCCTAAAGAGTGGTTACACATATGGGTTGGCTTGTTGTCAAGCTACGTCAATGATTTATGTATGCGGATCAATTGGGGCCTTTGGCTCATGAAATGGGATACGTAGATGATTGAGGTTTCGTGTACATCCTTTTGTAGCTTCATGCTTTGGGAGTGGAAGAAATTATTCACCTTCTCTCCTTAGTTGTCTATATAAAGAGGTGCGCAAGTCCAAATTTCTCACTTTGCTTTGTTGACTTAGAGGATACTCTACCAAAATTTTTACTTGCGAGCTGGTTCTCTTATGTTGTGTACTTTCTTTCTTAATCGATTACTCGTGATGGTCGACCAGAGTGCGACCAACCAACAAAATGAGTCTTCTCATCCATCTACTTTGAGGGAAGTGGATGAAAGTAGCGAAGGCTCAACTCAAGAAGAGAGTGATAACCCTACTCCCCCTAAAACGATGGTTTTAGTAACAGCGATGATATAAGAGGATGAAGGAGCGATACTATCATAGAAGGAGAGGTAGGACTGCGCACAATGACAACCTCATGATGTGTACTCGTGAACGACGAGGAGGACAACGTCATGTAGTTGTTGTGCACAACTAATACCAGTAAGCATGTGTGTACTTATGTTGCGTATGTAGCAAAGGAGGAGAAATTGAGGCTAGTGAGCTTAGTGGTGAAGGAAGTACTTGAGTGGCGAGTAGAGATACCATTAGGTAGATAGTAGGCATATAATATAAGGGACAATTGGTCATTCAGTATATATGTGAAACTGTTTGAACTCAATCTTTGCCTCCCCTTTTTAGAGTTCTTGGTGGAATTCTTTTGATACTTTAAGGTTGCTTCGAAGAGTCTTAATGCCAATGCATGGATATAGTTGCTCACATTTGAGGTGTTGTGCTTGTGGAGTTTCAAAGGCCGATAATGTAGCTGTTCAGGCATTTCTTCCATGTGAAGAGGAGTCCTAATAGTTGGGTATATGTTGCCAACTGAGGTAAGGCTTTAAGGATCTTCGATTAAGGTGGAAGGCTGGAAGGAGTTCTTCTACCATGTTCGTACTCTTGAGCCTCTAGATTTCCCATCTCAGTGGAGGTGTCCTAATTAGGGAAGAAGTTGAGTGGCTTAGGAGATGAAGACATCATAACTAGTATTAAGTTGCTGAATTTGGCGGGTTTAAAGAAGCTCAATCCTCTGTTAATTTGCCAAAAGTATAAGAGTGGCTCGCCACTATTTAGGGTGGAGACAGGTATTTGTTGTATTTTGTCGAGGAGGGGTAGTTGGCTATTTGCTAAGTCATGTCGCTTCGTCATTAGAGTAGGAGACATTGGGCTACTTGTCCTCAGCGTAATAAGTACATTGTCTTTGTTTGATTTGTTTACTTAATAAATTTGTTCATTCTTTTGTAGCTTTGGAGATGGCTACCGAAAGGATAAGGGAAAAGCTTCTCATTATGCAGATTAGGCAACTTGAAAGTGCTTCTAAGCTTATTAGGAAGAGGAAATAACCCATTATGGAGGGGGGAAGGGGAAGGATACCTCATGGTGCCCTTTAAAGAAGTCTAAGAAGAAAATCGGGAGGTAGTAGATGCTTCCCAAAGTTGTTAGCAAGGTACTGGTGATATTTTGGTAAGTATACCATTGGTTAGTTCATGGCCAAAACATATGGCATTTGGTAGTGGGCTGGTTCAGGAGATTCAGGTTGGTGTTATGGTTAACATGTAGGGGGTCTGAGCAGCACGTGCTTAGGTAAACATGCAATAAGAGGATTTAGAGCAAACCCTTCAAAATGCTAAGGTCCTTACTATCAAGATCCCCAATAACGAAGACGTTTTGCTATTGGTTCATTACAAGAGGTGAGTAGCTCTTCTTCAATTCACAGATAGGCTTATACAGAGGTTTAAGCAATTGTAGGTATGATTTGGGTAGCTCTTTTTAGATAAGAGCATCGTAGAGGGCTTAGCGGAATTGTTGAGGAGACATAATGAGATGGGTTATACGTAATTTTTGTTAAAGTATCTAATATTGCTTTGTTTATTGACTGTGCATTATCTTAATAGCTATATGATATCCTAGATTTTTTCTTCATACACAACCGAGCATACTAGCAATTGGCAAGGAGTCGGGCAAAGGCTAAGGTGGAGAGGCTCTGAAAGCTACTAGAGAAGGAGAAGAAGGTGCTAGCAACTTAGTCATCACATTTAACAATCTAGAAACTAGGAGCTTATTGGGTAGGTAGACAAGTTGAAGGGTGACTTGAAGAAGGTTGAGGAGTCCAACAAGATTGCTGAAGAGAGGCTGTCTGCCGAGTTAGAGGCTAAGGGACAAGAGCTGGATAAGGTGCCGGTTAAATTTGCGGGTAGGGAGTCTAAGCTCTTAAAAGGGAAGGGCTTAACACCTAAGGTTAGGTAGGATATTTTTCATGGAGACACTGGATGACCTTTTGATCAAGAAGGCCATCACTACAGCTAGTTATGCGATGGTAGAGGAGGTTTAGAAGCAAGGTTACTGAATTACGTCTAAGGTAGACTTGTCTTTCTTGCATTAGTTAGATGAGCCATAGATTGGGGGGCGAGTTGTTTGGTGACTCAACAAGAGCTTCTAGTAGTAGTTCCAATGCAAGCCTTAAGGAGGAGAAAGGGTGATGAGGAGGATTGACAATAGGTTAAGTAGCAACGGGCTGGCTCTAATGAGTAAGCTAAGAGCAACCTTGGTTTTCCTTATTCTGGCTAGTGCATCAACTAGCATGTGCTTGCATTTACTCTATTTCTTTTTCTTTTAATTTCGAGGGGGTCAAGATGTCGATCTCCCCTTACTAAGTGTAACTATCGAGGACCTTAATGGAATCGAGCTTTTGTAATTTTGTTTGCGTTGGTTTTCCTTTTCCCTTGGTTTTATTTCCTTACATTTGAGTTGCTACTTTATGCTTAGACTTCATTTATTTTCATCTAAGTCTATTTGTGTTGGTGATGATGCATTCAAGGAGATCGATGCATATTGTTTTCTCGTAAACTTTCCTGAGTTCCTTTTTCTCGAGCAGGGTATCTTTGCTTGCTCGTTAGTACTCTTTTAAGGGCTTCTTCTTGATTGCTAGAGCTATGGCTCGTCATTTTAAGATGACGAGTACGTTAGAGTGAATCTTTAGGTGATGTCATGAGATCTTCTAGGTAGAGCAATCTTGACTAGGTAGATCTTTTCTAACAATAAGCAATCTTCTTGGCAAAGTCCATTTCGAGCAATGTATACACTTGGCAAATTTATCATCTCGACTAAGGAGCTTTCTAAAAGCCATTTAATGTACGTATGGCGCATCACTTCTTTCCTAGGCATTGGTTAGGTTTCTAATGCATCTTAGCCTTTGGATGTTTGCTATGTGTATGGCTGGAGGTACCTTAGGTCCCATATATAAAGGGTGCATGGACCCTTACTTTATCGTGCTAAATGTCCAAATAGCTTAGTGGGGTATAGTTGAGAGTTGGATCGCCTTTATCCTTTGCCATGAGTGTATTAAGGGTGATCATGTTGAGGGATAAGAGGTACCCTTAGCCCCTTTTTTCAAGTTGTGATCATGAGGTGTAGATAGTTGTTTGACAATAGAGGGTGGCTCTTGAGTTGTAACTAAGGGGCGTATGTTAGCCTCTAGGTCTTCCCCTTTTTCTACCCTAATAATAGTTGGTGAAAAAGGGGGCTTGGGTGCTACCCACCACTTATTCATAGCAGCCTAACTGCAAAGGTGCTCGTTTATAGGAGGTTTTGGGCAACTCTCACAAGCGTTATCCCAGATGAATTCGATCCAATGAAGGCAATTGCTGTGACTATGGCCGTAGAGGAGGTCTTTTCTCCACCCTAACCTATTGACTAAGGCACTTGTGGAGATCCTCTGCTTTACGAGCACTTTGGTTCATTCGGGGTAGTAGGGCTCAATGCTTCGAGTGGAGTAGCTGGATCAACCATCCTAATTATTGCCTACATGAAAGAGAAACTTTGTAAGTGGAGTAGGGACCTTCACTTAGAGATCAACTGTCACTAAGACCCTTATAGGTTGCAGCTTAGCTCAGTAGGAATCTAGGGATATAGTCATAGTTACCCCATTAGAGCTTGTAGGCTAAGTCAAAGTTGAGAGTAATTCCTCTTAGAGAAGAGTTTGGAGTAAGAAGCAGAGTTAGAGTTGAGAGTAATCATTCAGGTTGGGCATACAGTTGTAGCATGGGATATGGCTTCATGCCCTTGTATTTTTGTTTTTCCTTTTGAATGTAATCCGAGATCAATATGTCAACCCCTTAAGCCTTATACCTTATTCATCAGTGGAATGAAACTTTCCATTTTCACTTATTGTTGTTCACTTATTGTTTTACTTTCTTATAACTCTCATTTTCTATTATCTATCCATAACGGATTTGCGTAGTTCATTCTATTTGTGTATGTTAGAGCTGTGTTGTGTTTTGAAGGTAGGGAGGTGCCAGTGTTTGTTAGTGCAACAACTAACTTAGGTACATGCTCGAGGATGAATCATCAAGGCCTAAGTTTGATTGCATCAGTACTCAAGTGGAAGTGCCTATGCCGTTAATGTAAGGATTAACTTGGGCAGCACTTAAGGATGAGAATCAACTTAAGGTTTTGGTATAACGTAAACCAATGCCTCCGTAGGTACTCGTGGCGTTAATGTAGAGACTAATTTGGGTAGCACTTAGGTATGAAAATTGACCTAATGTTTGGGTTCGATGTGGACTGATGCCCTTATAGGTGCTCGTGGCGTTAGTATAGAGGCTAACTTGGGTAGTGCTTAAGGATGAAAATCTACCTAAGGTTGCGGCTTAACGCAGGTAAGCACTGCGTGAGTATGCAAGGAGTGGGAGAGAAAAAGAGACAAGTGTAGGAAACTTCGTCAATTCATTATATTTAACCACAGTTTTGATTCTTATCACTACACTTAATAGAAATAGGGTCTTAGATTTTAAGTATTCCATACCTTAAGGATAGGTCGTCCTTCTAAGGTCTTGAGCTTATAAGTGCCTTTTCTTATGTCTTTGAGTACTCACACGAGGTCCTCCTAATTAGGGGCAAGCTTACCTCACCCCTCTTTTAAACTAGTAACTCTTAATTTTCTACACACTAAATCCCTTGGGTAGAAGACCTTGCATTGAACTCCATAGTTATAGTACCAGGCAACTTATTGCAAATAGGCTACTATGCGTGCTCACGTGGCGTAATGCACCTCCTTAATGGTATTAAGGATTACCTGCAGGGCTATGTGGTTGCTATTTACATTGAAGTGCTAGGTCTTGTTGGTAAGTAACTCCAACTCAATTAGGAGGATGAATTTTGCTCCGAATGTGAGACGAAACGAGGCCTCACTAGTTGAGGTCTTATGTATCATATGATACCCTTAGAGTATATTTAGAAGCCATCAACCCATCGGCCTCCTGCTTGCTCCACCCTTTTCTTCAGGCTGTTAAGGATTATCTTATTGATAGCTTCAACCTGGCTATTGGTCTAAAGATAGGCAATTGAGGTGTAGTGTAGCCTGATGTTGTGCTTATCACAAAATCCTCTAAATTGGTCATTGTTGATAATTAGCCTGTATGGTACCCTAAAATGAGATAGTATGTAGGTGAGTATGAATCCTTTAATGGCTCGAGTTATGATGGAGGTTATAGCCAGTGCCTTCACCTATTTGGTCAAATAATCCATCACCATTAGAATGAATTGTCAACTCGATGAGGCTTTTAGGAAGGGATTGACAACATCTAATCCCCATTGCGCGAATGTCGAGGGGCTTATCATAGGAAGCAGCTTTGAGTTGGGGACGTGAGTGAGTAGTGTATGCTTCTAGTACAAGTGGCACTTCTGGACTAAGGATTTAGCATCTTGCTTCATCGTTGGCCAATAATAGCCTAACTTAAGCACTCGAACGCATAGTGCTTAGGACTAAATATGGTTGTTGTAAATCCCTACATGAATCTCCTCGAGGACTTGGGTGCCCTCTTCTTTCTCGAAGCACTTAAGGAGTGGAGTACTTTGTCCTTATCGGTAGAGTACATCGTTGATTAATGTGTAGTTAGCTATGGCATAGGTTAGCCTCTTCACTTCTATTCAGTCTTCAAGTAATGCCCCTGTCTTGAGATACTGTGTAAGGGAGTCCATCTAAAAGGGCTTGGGGGTTACTTCTATTGCTTCGAACACTTCTTGCTATCATACTTTCATGCTTCGCTCAAATAGGCATTGTATGAAGAATGGCTTGTCGTAGTCGTGTGATGCAGGGATGGCGGATGAAGTTATCTTAGATAGTTTGTTTGCCTTTGCATTTTTTGCTTAAGGGATCTTGTTGACCTCCCACGAGGTAAATTTCACGAGCAAGCCTTGTATTATATATAGGTATTTGACCATTGTTTTGCTTTTAGTTTTGTACTTTCCCTTGACTTACTATACCACTAGTATAGAGTCCGGGTGTATGCTGAGTTTTTCTACTCTAATGTCTTTAGCAATTTTTAAGCCGATGATGAGTATCCATAGTTGTCAAAATTGCGATTCTACCCATGTGATTTTATGCATTTATGATTTTAGAAAGCTCTTTCGAGTTAACTCGTGTATAAACTCTTTTTCATGTAGAAACTTACATTTTTAACCGAATTTACATGTAAACTCAATAGACACTTACGCTTTTGACTGAGTTTACCAATTCTACATATCTAAGTTGAATAGAATAAAAAGTAAAAAAAATACAACTAAGCTTTTACAAACCAACAACTAAAGAAAATAATGGAAAAATGTTTAGCTTCAACTTTGTTTGTCCTTCTTCTATGCATGCTTAATTATATATTATTAAGCATTTTTTTATGAAAAAAGAACTTTATCTCTTCATTTCTATATTTTCATCATATATTTCAAGTTTTGAATAACTATTATAAGTATCTCCATGGTTTTTTAAACCTATTTTATATAGTTTGTAGAAACTTATGTTTCTACGTTTCGATTCTACTAACCTTCTAGTGATTTTACATAGAATTGCAAGTTTGACAACCTTGTGAGTCTCTCATATTCGACTTTGTTGTTACTTGCTGGAAAACTAAATTTTAGGGCATAGAAGATCTTCGTTCCATGTGGGAGTTCTAATGTAATATTGGCCCCATTTCCCCCCTTAGTGGAGGAGTAGTTAATGTGGATTATCCAGATGGGTAAGGTGAGCTTGAGTTGAGGCTAATCCGCTCCGGTGTATTCAGCTATGAAGTTGGTGAGGATTTATGCCTTTAATTGCTTATCTTGGGTGGAACTAGACTCTAAGGGTACTAAGCTCGAGAGAGTACTTCATCATTTTTCCCAAAGTGTCAGGCCTTTGTAAGGTAGTACTAAGTGGTGTATCTATTAGTATGGCAATTGGATGTGATTGGAAGTAAAGCCTAAGCTTTCAAGCTGCAATAACCACTATGAGGGAGAACTTTTCCATTTTTGTATATTTAAGCCCTAACCCTTATAGGATGTGACTAACATAATAGATAGGTCGGTGGTCTTGGCCATCTACTTAAATGATCATCAAAGATAATGCCCTATTGCTGACTACAAGGTATAGGTATAACTCTTCTCTGGGTATTGGCTTAGAGAGTATGGGTAGGGTTGCCGAGAATTTCTTTAAGTCTTCAAATGCTCATTGACATTCAAGTATCTACTTGAATTTGATAAGGTGTTTTAGTAGATTGAAGAATTCTGCGCATTTGTTGGCACTTTGGGATATAAAGTGATTGAGGGTGGCTATCCTTCCTATTAATTGATGTACTTCCTTAATTTTGGTTGGGGCTTGCATGTCTTGGACTACTTTGATTTTGTCAAGGTTGCTTCGATCCCTCGCTCAATCACCACAAAACCAAGAAATTTCCCTGATGTGACTAGACATATTTTTGGGGGTTAAGCTTCATTTGAAATTGGTGTGGGGTTTGGAATGTCTTGCAGAGGTCATCAATGTGGCCTTTTCTAGTTTTGCTTTTGGCAATCATGTCATTAATGTAGACCTCAATGTTCGTACCTATTTATGGCTTGAAGATGTATGTGGCTAGCCTTTGGTTTGTGGCTCCAATGTTTTTAAGGCCAAAAGGTATCACTGTATAGTAGTAGACCTCAAAGCCTATAACAAAGGATGCATGGACTTCATCTTTAAGAGCCATCCGAATTTGATTGTATTTGGATTAGGCGTCCATGAAATTGAGAAGCGTACGATCGAACATCAAGTCGAAGAGTTAGTTTGTGTACAGTAGGGGGAAGTAGTCCTTATGACATGCCTTGTTAAGGTTGGTGTAGTCGACACACATTCATCACTTCCCATTACTTTCTTGATAAATATTATGTTAGCAAGCTAAGTGGGTATTTTTCTTGTCTAATGAATCCTATTCAGAGCAACTTCTATACTCCCTCTTCAATTGCAGCTTGGCATTCCAATGCAAAGTGTTGTTTCTTTTGTTTGATGGGTCCAACAACGGGATTGACATTTAAGTAGTAAGTAGCCTTTGATATTTTGACGATGCCTGGCATTTCTTTTGGTGTAGATGTGAAGACATCTGAGTTTTGCTTTAGAAAATTGTTAAACTAATAGGTTCTTACGTGATTTTGATGAGAACGAAACCATGGAACTTGTGCTTCATAAAAACATAGTTAAATTGGTTTAAGTTTATTCATCTCAATGAATTTGCACTTAAATAGTATCATCTCTAACAAATGATTCATTAAGTTGATGTTAAAGTGTTTTGAAGAAGTGAAACAAGTTAAAAATGTTGGATGCATGAAAATTGTGTTAGATTGTTATCTTGGTATGAACTAACCGGTTGGTTATCCTTAGACTATCCAATTGGGTGCATCAGGTGTTTTGTGATTAATGGTAGGTAATGGACTATGCAAATGGTTTCCCTTAAACCATTCGACTAGTTACTGTAAGTCAATAAGGTGTATTGGACCATATGACTGGTTGGTTGAAGATTGTCTAATTAGTGACCCCATTTAAAGTAAACCGTCTGAGCGATCTCCCTTGAACTGTTTGGCTAGTCTGAAAAGAAATTAGTTGTTACAGTGTATTTAATGCAAGATGAATAAGGCTAACATTGGATTTTTTCTAGAAGATATAAATGTAAGTTTGTAGACAGTTGAAGTACAATTAACAAAGTCAAATACCTACAACTATTCGTCTTGTCTCCTTATATTTCATTCCAATTGTCTTATGCTTATTATTTGTAATTTTTTGTAAACCTTAGTATAGTGCTAAGCTTTATATTTGCAATTTTACTCAAGAGAAAGCACTATACTAAGTGATTGAGAGTTGTTATGATGGTAAGATCATTAGAGATTAGGTGTAAGCTCCTATGCCATTGAGATTATGATCAATAAAATTGTGTAAATACCTTAGTTGAGGCATTGGATTATCATGGCAAGTAAGGGGTTAGTTCGAACTCCATGTTAAAATTCTGGGCTTGTTTTCTCTATTCCTTTCTCTTTAAATTTCTATACTTTAATTGTTTCTTAATTGTTTCCATATCGCATTCATTTAACTAATTTGATCAAAGAATTGTTATTAAAGTAAAATTTGGTCATTAAACTCAATTTACCCCAGCACCACCATACCTCCTCCCCCTCAAGTTTCTAATGTAGTTTTTTGAAAATTTATGAGTTCAACCTTATTGTTGTCTAGCAATTTTGCCCCTATTTTTGTTACTATTCCAAGGGTATCAAATAGCTTGACTTCCAATCATTTTTATAGGCTCTCCTCATACTACCAAGGCAAAGGAGTTGGTTGATTTAATGTTCATGACATTGTTTCTAGATTGGGCTTTCAGATAAAGCAACATAAACAAAGTTTGATCACCTCTAGATTCGCATATGCCAGTAAGTTTCATAAACTTTGCTTTGAGGCATTTTTGGCTGATGGACATGTCAAATTTCATAATGCTTGGTTGGCCAAGGATGGCATCGTATGGTGACCATAGATCAATGATGATGAAGTTTATTGGTTGTATGGCGATGTGATCTTCGTTGCTTAATTGGATGGCTAAGGTGATGATTCCCTTTGTAGGCATTGGTTTGCTACCTTTAAACCCTATGAGGCCATGTTTGTATGATTATAGAGGCTCTTTGAGCTATTCCTTCATTTGCTCATAAGCATTGTAGAAGAGTATGTCTGTTAAGCTTCCGTTGTCGACAAACGTTTCAGGAATGTCGAAGTACCTAATTTTAGCATTTATGATGTGTGCATCACTATAGGGTAAGTCGACTCCCTATTGGTTTGCTTCGATAAAAGTGTTAGTAATTTTGATTTTTAGCTTCTTGGTTCTTACGAGGTATAACTCGTGTTTGGTTGCTATGGTTGTGGTGTTTAGGATGGGGGGGTCCCCCAAAAGATGGTGTTGATTTGACCTTTGGTGTTTCTAGTGATTTTGTTAGTTTGCTGGGGTATTAGTCTGCTCGTTGTTATGTTTTTGTTGGTGCTCCACTTAGTGGTACTAGGTTGGTTGTTGGATCTGATTTTTCTCGTCTACAACAAGGTGGTCGATGCCACCTTTGTGAACAAGGCCTTCAACTGTATTCTTAAGGTGATGGCACTCATCGGTGTTATGTTTGTGTACCTTGTGGTAATCATAATATTTTCCTAAGTTCGTCGCCTTTAGTGTTTTGTAAATACTGGGTGGTTGTAAGAGTTGTTCTCAGACCTTGTACATGATTTTGTTGAGCGGTTTGCTAAGGGGTATGTATGAGGTGTAATCTTAAAAATTTTTTTCTTTGCTTATTATGTCTATTATGTGCTAAGGGTTGTGATTTGGGGTTGTAAGGGCTATCCTTTGCTAAGATGTGTGTGTAATTTTCTACCTTGAAACAAACTTTGATGATGTCCTCTTGAGCTATGTTTTTGTCGGCTACTTGTATGAACTCATCCAGTGATTTAGGTTTATCCAATTAAACTGTATTGAATAGCCTTCCGTTAAGGTCTATGCCCGTTAGAAGAGCTTGCAAGGTTGTTCCAATGTTTAGCTTAGAAACTTGCAATTTTGTTTGGTTGAAACATTCAAGATATGTTCACAGGGTTTCATTGATACGTTGCCTAACATTGTAGAGAATGGAAGAGTCTCTTCATAAGACTTAAGAATTGAGGAAGTATTGTTGGAATCTGCTTTAAAGATCGTCAAATGAAGTGATAAATGTGTCGAAAAGGGTGTTAAACCGAAGTAAAGTAGCTTTTTCTAGCATGATGGGGAAGGCTTTATACATGATGGTGTCTGAGAAGTTGTAAAGGCTCATCATCGTCTAAAAAGTGGAAGAGGTGATCATTTGGGTTGGTGGAGCCATCATAAGTGTTCAAGTGTTGTGGCCTTGCACCTGCAGGTAATGTTTCTTTGAGGATGGATAGGATGAATAGGCTTTTTGTTGGCATTGAGCGTGATGCCTACGTGAATAATTCGACTTTCTTTTGAATGCGCTCATTGGATGTGTGGTAGATATGCTCGTTCAATTCCTCTATGTTCATGTATAGTCTTTGGGTGACTATTTTCGTAATAGATTGTTGTTCGGTTTGCTTATCGCTGTACGCTTGCACTTTGTTACAATTGCGTTTTAGCCATTTACGTAAATCCTCATAAGATTATGGGTTGTGCAAAATCTAGTCGCATAAATGCATTAGGTACGTGGTATGCAAGTTATGATTTTTGCTTAGTTGTGAGGAGGAGCTTACGGTCACCTCCTCATTTAGGCACTTTTGAGATGCATTTTTAAGTAACGTAACATCTTTATGGAAGGTTGTAGTAGATTTATGATATTTTCAGTTTTCTTTGAGTATTTGTTGGACAAGCAACCTAAGCGATTGAACTTTGGTATTCTCCTTTTGAGGTAGTGAAAGTGTTTGGTTGCTTGCGTCTTGTTGGGATGTGTTAAGATCCCTTATCTATGAAGCTTGTGGATTAGTGTTTTTGCTTTTAGCCATCATATTGAGATGAGTGGATTCATGTGGAGTCTAAGTGAAATGGGCCTGGATCTCGCCTCATGCTCCTTGATTCCTATAAAAAAGTTCCTTGTAGGTATGGTCGCGGGAGCCTCTAATGTTTAAGTTAGCATGGAGGACTAAGAGTAAGAGAGAGCGAGCACTAAGGACCCATAGGATAATGCTCGTCTAAGATAAGTGCGATGAAGGGTGTAAGTAGTATATCGAGATTGGATAGAGAATGAGGGTATTATTAGAGATGAAAGTGGATTTAATAAAGTGGGGTAGGGAGAGAGAGAGAGAGAGAGAGAGAGAGAGAGAGAGAGATCCCCTTCCCACTTCACGGTGCTTAGTGCCTTTTATGTGAGTTACTTGGATATATGGCAATCTAAGGTTCGTTCGTTCTAGTCGCTAGCAGATATCATGCTTCGTGGTAGAGACTAAGCTATTAGTGGGTAATTGACTGTGATCGACTAGGCAACCAAATCTATAGCCCAAAGGTCTGACACTTGTAAGGGTTATCGTGTGTGTTGGTCGTATTATGGACGTTAGATGACCGTTAATTAATTGCAATGAAAAGTAGGTGTTGAGGATAAAGGTAGAGTCAGGATGTAGACGAAGGGGTTAGTTGGTGCTCGGTTGAAGGTAAGTTGAGACACGAGTTGATGCTAAATGGTTGGTGTGTGCGGGCTCGATGGTTAGGTCAATTTGCTTGAGCAGGGTATTGCATGGCTCGTTGAGTAAGTCGTAGTTCAAAAGGTGAGCCTATTGTTAGCTTGCGCCTACATTAACGTACCTGCATGGCTTTACAAGTAGGTTATAGTGTAGAGGGTGAGCTCGTTGTTCATTTGCGTGCATTTTAGTTCCCTACATAATAGGCTTTGCATGTTGAGCCTTTGTCTGAGTAATAATCAGGTATTAACACATAACTTTTCTGAACCTATAAAAGGGGTTAGCTCTAATTTGGTTTGTGATTTCAACAGAAAATCTCAAAATGCTTATGGTAAATACTCATAGTTTGAAACTTAATGGTGTCCACTTTTTTTTCCTCTAAAATACAAATTTCGAAGCATATATATGGCAATATACTTATCACGTTAATAAGATCATAATTATTGATATGCTCTCACAATATTGAAACTTGGTATTAGATAGCTTATTTTTAGAATCACAATGAAGACACAAACAATGTGAAATTAATTAAATATTTAGGTTTTGTTTTAACTATGATAACTATTTATAATTTATTGTAGAAACAAATAAAGATATCTCATTTGTAACATTTAAATTTTATTGATTACCTTATTTGCTGGAACTATATCTTTTTTTCTTTTTAATTCTTACTTTTGGTTTGGCATAATTATTTTAAAACTAAAAAAAAAAATTGGTTCATTCTATTTGAAAGTTTTTTTAACTTGAAAAAAAAAGTTTCAAACCTAATTTATGATCTAATTTAGTTTAATCTAACTTGGTTCGCGATTTGATTGATTTTTTTTATTAGCCCTAATGTCATATTTGGTACATGGCAATAAAGCTAGAAAAGAAAATAAAAAAGGAAACTCGGAGTTGGTTTCAAAGTAGAATTAGATTCTATTTTTGTGAAGATTGAATCATGATTCCAGTCTATTTTTATTAATTATCATTAATTAAAATTATTTATTTAAGCTATAAACTCATTATAATATAATTTTAACAAATATTATTATATACACATTTAATTCCACTTTATTTTATTTTTTAAAAATTTTCAATTACGAAAGTTAATTTATTATTTTGATATTATTCTCATTTTATTCCATTCTAATATCTCAAACATCCCTAAAGACAGCTCTTTTCCAATGATTTCGTATCACATTTACATCCCAAACTCCCATTACCTCATCTCGTTAGAAGTGCTTGCCTGCTTGGTATCCCTACACAAACCACGCCACCGGTCATCCATTCGTAGCGGGTGCAGTTGGTCCCTTTTATTTATGCATGCGTGGGTACCGGGTAGGGTGGACACATGCAGCCAAACAAATAGGAGAGACTAGCAAGGGATAATATAAATGAATATGCAATTCCATTAACCATAATAGCCACCAAAACAGCACCAAAAAGCATATACACAGCACGGACACAGAGAGAGAGAGAGAGAGAGAGAGAGACAGTGACAAACACCACCGAAACTGCGAGCCATAAAACGCTTACACATATAGACATTTTACTTCCATCTCTCTCTCTCTCTCATCCGAGTTCCTCCGCAAAGTATACACGCACTCGACAGTGAACTCAGAAACAAACAAGAAGATGTGAAATAACAGAACCTGAAGAAAGGAAGAAGGAAGAAAGAAGAAGAAGGTCTGGTCTTTACGCAAAGCAATGTCTGTTTCTCTCCAAAACCAATGCTGTTTTCTTTCCTTTTATTTAATCTCACTTACTCTCTTCACATTTCATTTTTACCTTATTTTATATCAGTGTATGGAAAAAATAAAAAATAAAATATGAAACCGAAACCGAAACTGCTCAACCTGACCAGGTAAGTTGATTCAGTGACGAGTTTTCGTCTTCCTGCATTTGCTTGAGCTTGTCTTACACATTGATCTTTTTCAATTTTCTTCTGAAGCTATCTGAGATTTGACTATTTTCTCTTTCTTTTTTCGGTGAAATATACTTCTCATTGAAGAGATCGATCAAAAAATCAGTTCATCTCAACGTTTTTAAGTACTTATGATCAATTTCACCCAAAAAAAAAAAAATTAATGATATTGGAAAATATTCCGAAAATAAACTTTTTCTTGCTATTTTCTAGTGTTTCGAAATTCAGTTAATTTATTTTTCTTATAATTTTATACAAATTGTACTTTTCATTGAAGAAATCAAGAAGTAAATTCACGTTCTTTTAATATATTTCAAGTAATTCTCGTCAACCATACTTAAAAAGCTTTGTAACAGTCGAAAACAGCTTTGAAAAATAAATTAATGAACACTAATAACTTTATTGAAAAATGTAAATAATTGTGCTTTCCCTTGCCTTATTATTATTATTATTATTATTATTTAGAATTTGTTTCACTCTGCTGCTTTGCGCTCACCATTTGCAGGTTTTGAGAATTCAATTCTGGAATTTGGAGAGATATACTGGAAATTTTAAATCTGATATCTTTTATCGTGATTCCGTTCTCCTGTACTGTTAATTGATTTTCAAATAGTATAATGGAGCTTAAATTACAACGTGTAAAATGTGGATTACGACACTGAGTTCTCATCTTAAAAATCGAAAGTTTTCTGTGAATTTTCGCACAGCAGAAACGTGCAAGATCCTTCCATCCAAATGTGTATTTGATATATATGTTCTTCGATCTTTGATTTTCTTTTTCTGTTTACTTTTTCTTTTATTTTGTAAGTTCTTTGTTTTTTTCTTTTTTTTTTTTTGGCTTTTTGGCTACATGTAATTGTTGCTTATAGTTGGAGCAAACAATTAATTTACTGCTTTTGTTGATACACAGTCGCTTTTGTTTTTTCACTTTTAAGCTTTATTTTATTTTGTTTTCTTAATTTTTTTGTATGGTTGAAAAGTTAGTCAACAGACGTAAAAGATAATCACGTTGTATACTCTCTAATTTTTGTTTTTTGTTGCTTCGTTATTGCTGCAGTTGAGTTTCTGTGACGAGTTTCCTGGCTAAAGATGTGGGAGGATCATAAAAACTAAGGTCGATTTCATAGAAAATGTCTGCAATGAGCTGAGGTTCTGATCCAATTTAACGTGCATTATGCTATGTTGACCTTGTTCTAAGTGTTCGAGTCAGAATCTTTGTGCTCCGATTCGCGTTTTGCTCTTCTTAAGCTGTGGAGAAACTGTCCAGAAAGATGTGCCTGAGTTGTGTTTCGTTGGGTCAGTAGAAGGAGCGGATAAGAGGTTTTTTTTTTTTGCCCAATAGCGAATAATAGTTTATTGAGTGGTAATAATGTCTTCATGGGAACATTTTGGAGAAATTGCAAATTTTGCCCAGCTTGCTGGGCTTGATGCTGTGCGGTTGATTGGGATGATTGTGCAAGCTTCCCATACAGCCAGATTGCACAAGAAAAATTGCAGGCAGTTTGCGCAGCATCTCAAGCTTATAGGAAACTTATTGGAATCACTTAAGATCGCTGAGCTTAAAAAGTACCCTGAGACACGGGAACCTTTGGAACAACTCGAGGATGCACTTAGAAGGTCCTATATATTGGTCAATAGCTGTCAAGACAGAAGTTATCTTTATTTGCTGGCTATGGGATGGAATATTGTGTATCAATTTAGGAAGGCCCAAAATGAGATCGATCGGTATTTGAGGCTTGTACCTCTCATTACACTAGTTGATAATGCTCGAGTTCGGGTATGGATTTCCCATTCTTTTGAGTCACCATTATTTTAATACTTTCAATTGATAAGAATCCCGATTCAGGCATGTCCTTTGTTTGCTGCACTTATTTAAAGAATAGTTTTAAATGGAAAATGTTAACAGTTGCTTGGAGCACTTGTTGAGAAGCTACAGAAAGAATTGACAAAAATTTTCACTTTTCCATTGCTTAATTACTACCTTTTTCCGACTCTTAACAACTAGAACTCCTTTTGTATCATCAATTTCTTGTTCTGGTTCATGAGTGCCATGGTTTAGGGATCTTTACCTATTGTCCATTAGTAATTGAATTTTGGATGAGCATCATCCCTTTATGTTCTGTTCTTGGATTCCATTATGTAACTTGACAGAAGGTATCATTTGAAATGAGCATCAAATGCTTGGCTATTTCCTTTTGATTGAAGCAGGGAAAGATGAATTTTGCAATAGTTGAGGTATGGCATCTGTATTTGTTTTGATCAAAGTAGCATAATCAATGAGAAGGATGGAAGTTGCTCAAGCTTCTTGCAAGCCTGATGAATGAATACGTTGACAGTAGCACATATAGTTTTCATTGCATTGTCAGAAAACTTAAAGTGTTTATCCTGAACATGATGGAACTGGGATTGTTGAAAATCTTCCTTGAACCTTGAAGTGCAATAGTGTAAACAGTCAGTCATAAGAGAGTTGGAAGTGGCGATTGTTACTGTAAAGTAATCATACTTTAGTTAAGAACAGATGTTCCAAAAAACATCTGCAATCTTAGTAATTGTTATTGCAAAACAGTACTTCATTCTATCCAGTGCTTGATGCCAGAACTCCCCTCAGTATATGAGCTGGAACCTACATTGTAAAAGAAAAGCTGGTTATCTAAAACTTTCAAAAGTTTGGTTGATGGAAGCTTGAGGCACATGAGAAGATCCCCATTAGTCAACTTGATTTGCTTTTTTAGTTATACTTTACTAATATCATCTAAAATCACATATATTGAGAAGTTTTATACGATAAACAACAAGAAATTGACTTAGTAGTCTTCAGGGTTCATGTTGACAGAACTCATTTTAGCATATGCATTGATAATCATTATTTTGTGTTTGAGTCTCAATTTTATGTTGCAGCATCTTCAATTTTAATCTCTTTTATCAAAATCATAAACTTACTTGACAGGTTGCCTACTTGCATGTTGGGAATGCTCATGATTCCGAGTTCTAAAATGTTGTTATCATTACACAGGAGAGATTAGAAGCTATTGAGAGGGATCAGAGGGAGTATACATTGGATGATGAGGATCAGAAAGTTCAGAGTCTAATTTTAAATCCGGAACCTACTAAAAATGATACAGTAGTGCTAAAAAAAACTCTGTCTTGTTCGTACCCCAATATGTGTTTTAATGAGGCTCTTAGAAAGGAAAGTGAGAAACTTCAGCTGGAACTCCAAAGATCACAAGCCAATTATGATGTGAGCCAGTGCGAAGTAATCCAGCGGTTGATTGAAGTCACGGAAGTTGTTGCTGCAAATTCACTTCCTAAGAATAATTCATCGCCAAAGGAATCCAAGAAAACCGAGACCAAACAGTTGAAAGAGCTGTCCTTTGACGAAAGCTATCCAAAGAAAAGTGAGCCTCACAAAAACTCAAGGTCAGTTTTCTTTTTCCACCCTGTAAGATCAGGGAAATGATATGAGAGTTAATATTCTATACGAACTCCTAGTGGATCAATTATCCCTGATTGCAAAATGTTAATGATGTCCCTTCAATGTTTTGAAATTAGCAAAGTGCCTCATGGAAATTCAGATAGGTCTTTTGAGGAGTTTAAGATTTTGGAAGTTGCAACTCCAAATATGCCATTTTTCATTTAAAGCAAGGATAGTTACAAATAGAAGAGGATGTCAATTCTTGTACAAGGTTTTAATTGCTAGACACACTTATCTATCTACTTATTGGGTGCTCACTTTCTGTTACTTCTAACCTGGCAGTTCACATGTGATGGTCTGTGTTAGAGAATTTGCAAATGTCAATTAAATGCTGATGTGTTTATCAACTATGGCAGAAGTGCATCAGTATCTTCATCTGGCCATGACCTCTCGTCCACTCGAGGTTCATATCATCATGATGAATGGCACACTGATTTGCTTGGTTGTTGCTCGGAGCCTCTTCTTTGTAAGTCACCTCCTCCCTTGAAAAGTTAGCATTCAAACTTTATTTACAACAAAGCAAGCTTTTAATGTTTATAGGACAGTGTCCCCGTCCTAAACCATGCATCTTATCAGGCTGTTAGTTTCTTTGTAATCAGTTGGTTCATTCTGCCATGTAGTGTGGTAGAGGCATGAGATTCAAAAGTCATCTCCTTTGGCTAACGTATGTCATTCCATATCTCTTCTTTCCTCTCCTATTGATAAATGTTTGACAGCAAGTTATAAATACTGTTCAAAATTTACAGTTGGTACCATATTGACTAATGCATCAGTATGCATCTTTTTTGGCAGTCCAGAGACTCATTCTAATTTCTGGATTGATATTTCATATTCAAGGGGCTCATGAATATTCAGGAACAATATTTCATGTCCAAGGGACTCATGACATGAGGACAGGAGGGTTTTACAATTCCTTTTTGTCGTTAATGGTGTTGTTGAACCGATTATAATCACTTTCAATAGAGATATAGGAGAGGAGTGACACCATAAGAAACCCTCTTGTAAATAGTGAGAATTAGGTTTGATTTTGACATCAGTATTGTTTACTTAGCAGAGTCAATTTGTTGGTCAGTTGCATACAAAGATAAATACTTGGTACCATAACCAAAGTTGACATAATAACCCCTAAAGGTAGGTTTGATGATCAGGACTCAGAAACCAACATGAAAAAATGTACAATGGATACAACGATTGTGTTAATACATACCAATGTGATATTACTTGTAATATGTGCAGGTGCAGTAAGTGTAAGTGCAATAAGTGTGGTAAGTGAGTAAGTCATGTCATATGTGTAATCAATAGTACGTGTTAGTTTCTAGGAGTTTCTATTAGTGTTAGCTACTATTATAAATAGTTAATGTTAGTTAGACATAATCATCCAGAAATTTTGTTAATCATCGGCAATTAGTTTGTTAGTGAGCATCTTGTTCATGGACTTGTTTGTGAGCTCTCTAGTTACTATGGTAAATAGTCAATGTTAGTTAAATATAATCATCCGGATATTTTGTTAATCATCCATTGACAATTAGTTTGTTAGTGAGCATCTTGCTTATGGACTTGTTTGTGAGCTCTTAGCTCATGGCTTTCATTTGAGAGAAATTAGGGTTTTTGTAACAAATTTTATTAAAAAAATATCAATAAAAATCTTTAGTTTTCTATTGTTAATCTTTTGAATCGTATCAATCGGCATAGTCTTTGGACTTGGACTCGGACTCGCTGCTACTAGATTTCTTTGTTAGATCTTCTGAATCAGTGTTTCGTGTCTTCGACTTGTTCAACCATGACTCGACTTGAGTCTTGAGTTGATGAATTGGAGAACTTGATGAAGGAGTTGTGACTGGACTTCACTGATGTCAAGTTTCGAGTCGCTACTTTGGATTGTGATTAGGACATTTCTAATCAACTACTTGCTATGCATGGAGAAGTCATGTCCATTCAAGATTCGCTTAAGTCTCACCAACAAATGTTCGCTGACTTCTTACAATCGAATCACACCTCCTGTATTATTTCTGGTGATCTTCCCTTCCTTAGAATACTAGAGGCAAATCTTTGATTGGTGACCAATCTCAAGTCCTTTAAGGAGAAGTAGATTTGGAGACTTAGGAGTTGATGACAAGTGAACATGAGTTGAAGGAAAAATTAACGTGGAAGGCAAGTGGAGATCACGATGGTCTGGTTCCATTGGAAAAAGGAAGTCTATGTGTTGACTTTATTGATCAGACTTCCGCAGACGATTAGTTGAAGGTTGATGGAGTTAGGCGAATGGAAAAAACTGATCCTGTGTTGGTGAATGGCTTGGGGCAACTGAAAACTGCAGATCGGAGAAGTGAACATCAGGAGCGATAAGGAGTGAAGTCCGAAATTGAAGAATTTGATCCAATGAATGACATGGTGTATCAATTGAATATAAATAGTGTAATGTTGCCGACTTTTGAAAAGATAGCTTGCCTTGGTGTTCGATCAATTGCTTGCATGGTTTGGGACATGTGGATTTCTCATGCGACTTTTGCCATGTCTCCAATGCATGCAGCTGAGTTTAATGCTGTGAGTGTGGGTTAATTGTGATTGCTTCTCTGTTTGGTCCTTGAGGACAAGGACAATATTGAATGGGGAGGAATTGATAGGACCATAGTGTTAATACATACCATATGTGATATTACTTGTAATGTGTAAGTGCAGTAAGTGTAAGTGCAATAAGTGGAGTAAGTGAGTAAGTCATGTCATGTATGTAATCAATAGTACGTGTTAGTTTCTAGAAGTTTCAATTGGTGTTAGCTATTGTTATAAATAGTTAATGTTAGTTAGACATAATCATTTAGATATTTTGCTAATCATTGACAATTAGTTTGTTAGTGAGTATCTTGCTCATGGACTTGTTTGTGAGCTCTTAGCTTATGGTTCTCACTTGAGAGAAATTAGGGTTCTTGTAATAAATTTTATTAGAAAAATATCAATAAAAATCTTTAGTTTTCTATTGTTAATCTTTTGGATCGTATCAACAATGTCCTGGGGCATTTCTCACTAAGGCCTCATTTCATCTTATATGTATAGATACATGAAAATACCAAAAATAGTTGGATGGATGATTATGTCTTACTGAAGTGCAAACAAAGCTGTGAGTTTGCTGCCAAGTTTTGTGTCTTGTAGGTTCCTTTGTACCAATTGAATATAGTTAAATAAGCGGGGAACCATGGCTTCAACTGAACACTCAATTATGACTCCCTTATTTTTTATTGATGAAGCTATTCAAAGTCATGGCAAGATTAAGCCAAATGCAAGATGTGGCAAGATTAAGCCAAATGCAAGATGTGATAGCAAACTTTGCTGCCTTATTAGGTTACAATACTAGGACTTGATTATAATGGCTTAAGAATTGCTCAGCATACAGACTTCTATTTATATATAATGATTGGAGTTGTAATCATATATAATGTCTAATCTACCCCTATATACGTAGATCATTTAATACATTGTATTACACCCCTTCAATCTTATGATATTAGTATGAGATCAGTATGAGATCAAAACATTAATCAAGGAAGTGTGATGTAAACTAGTTCCTAGTAAGATGTCAGCCTGTGTAGGAAAATTCAAACCAGAAAGTAGCGACCTGATCAAGGAAGTGTGATATAAACAAGCTCTTAAGTGTGATGTCAGCTTGTCATTAACATGTAGCAACATTTTTAACCAGAAAATAGCTGACCTGGTAATGAAAAAAATGATAATCCAAAGTGGAGCAATAATTTTGTATAGGTTCGCAGATAGATAGACAACACCAAAATTGTAATTGCTCAAGACGATGAGTTGACGTATGGTGAGCCCCAGTTCCCTGGTAAGTAGGCAAATCTAGGAGGACTCTGCAACTGCATATCCAAAAGCTCTAATACCATCCTACGACCATTTGATTTGAAAACTTAAGCTAAGACTTGTTAGATTTGGTGTGGCTTTATATTCACTACTTTAATACTCCCTTTCACTTGTGCAATGAGATTTTGATTGAAGTCTATCAAGCAGATTACTTAATTAAACAGAGGCCAAATGAGTGTAGGAATTCAAATTTAAGACCTCTTTTCTAATGCCATGTAAAATAATAGGATTGACAATAATGGCTCAGGTATATTCAATATAATAATAGATGTCTTATATACAAAGTGAATACTTTTTATAATTCTTGTGAAATAGCTAAAGGCTATAAAATACATTGTAATAATTCTGACGATACACTAAATAAAATAGAATTTACCTAGTATGTGTTTTATTTCATGTTAGTCGTCCAAGCAAGATATTGTTGTCAAGTTGTTATCCTTTAACAGGCAACGGGTCTCTTACACCTATCTTTCTTTATTTCAGGTATGAAGACATTCTTTTATCCTTGTGGAACATTTTCAAGGATTGCAACTGTCGCAAACCATAGGCATATGTGTAAGAAACCTTCCCATACAAGCAATCTTGTGTCCAATCACCTGCTATAATTACACTTCTACTTACATACTTAATTACATAATTGAGACCTTAAAATCTCTATACAAGCCTTCACTCTAATTCCGCACTGAAGAAATTCATTTAGACATGCATATTATGCATCCACACATATGGAGAATAAGCATGTGAGTGCTAATACGCCTTTTTATACTTCATGTGCACTTAGTTCCTATTTTTGAATTTTAGAGTTTAGACCCCCAATCTTTGAAATAGTGCTTTTTGGTCCCCACATGGTCATTTTCCGCTTTTCCCCCCACCCACCCCTTTAAAGTGCTTTTAGTATTTTGTAATAATTTTATCTGAGTAAAATAGTAAAACAGGGTCTTAAAAGACATTTTTTAAAGTTTTGAGAGTACAATTTAATTTTAAAAACAAGGTGTGTCTAATGGCACATTGAGCAAATATAAGGGGCTATTCTTGCAATTTACCCTAGCTTCCGTTGAACTCCAAAACCATCAAGTTTGACCACTGTCTTCATTGTTTTGGAATTACACTGATGCTTACAAGGAATTTTGGCATGTTTCATCAGCCCCTGCAGAAGCATGTAACGAATTGATGGCATATTCACTGGTTTTGTCATGCTGTTGCTATACTTGCTGTGTCAGAAAGAAACTCCGCAAGACATTCAATATCACGGTATTTCTTTCAGCCAGCTGCATACCATGTTGTTGATGATTGAATTAATTGCATAAAATGAGCAAGAAATTTTTATTTGGCCTCTTGCTCTTTCTCACTGGAGGGTGTGAAGAGGTTCAAAATTCCATTAAGTTGACAATCATATTTCTGATGCATAATTCTAAATTCTCTTGGCAGGGAGGATGGTTTGATGACTTCCTCTCACATGTTATGTGTTGCTGCTGCGCACTTGTTCAAGAATGGAGGGAAGTGGAGATTCGTGGGGCTTATGGTATGCTGTTCTCTCATGGGTTTATCAATTAACGCATCAGTGATATTAAATGTTAGGACATCTTATTCTATGCAAATGGAAATATATCTAGGAGTGGGCAAATGTCAGTAAATCTTAAATAAAAGATTGAAAACCCTATTACATTTACAAGCAGATAGAATGGTTGGGTTTATGTATGTCAAGCCTAGGAACTATATGGTTGGGGCTTTTCTTTGTCAAACTAGTCGACAGTACAGTTGATCTCAATACAAAACTGGAATGCAGGTCCGGAGAGGACGAGAACTAGCCCTCCATCTTCTCAATATATGGAATCATGAGATCTGCAAAGGAGGAGAAAGTTGCTGTTTTGGAGGTGATGGCTGGTCACTACCTTAATTCTGCACTGTATTATACACATACTTGAATGTAAATTAGCCCTCTATTTCTTGCAGCTACTGTATTATAGGAGGCTTCCCCCACTGTTTGAGATTTTTAGTTATGGACAGTTATGATACTGGCTGATTTATTGCCACACTGATAATCGAGATGGCTTGCTTTTCTTTAGTATCCAACGTTTTTGTTAGGTAAATTTCATACTCCGTTTCACAGCTTCCCATTAGCCATTCCCTGAAAAAAAAAAAAAAACATGAACATATATATTCTCTAAGGATAACTTTAAATTTATATGGCTGTAGATCAACAAAAGACACGAGAAGACTACTTACAAGGAATCAGGCACTTAACCATCGTCCTACGGATGATGTTCCTATCCTAAAGATCGAAAGCTTAAGTTCAAATACCATTTAAGTTGTAACACCTTAAAAATCGGAACGTAATAACCTCACACGTATTCACATCTTAGCATGAACATGTCAAGACTCAGATTTACTATAAATCCACATAAAAATAATAATAACATATTCCCTGGTCTCATAGGATCAAAGACAACTCTTAATTCATAATAATTAACATGAATCACCTAAATTTACACTATATTAAATATGATTATCACTCAGTAAATAACTTTAATGCAGTATTGTTGGTCCTAAAATTGAGTCCATAGCCAAAATCCATTCACTCAACATTTGTTGCACTAGAAAAAGTTTTCTATAAGGAGGGAATTGAAACCAATACATAGAATGGCAGGATATACAAGTGCATCATACATGCAATTGAACACGCATAGGAATGTAACATGAACAATGTACATCAATTAGTTGTTATCAGCACGACCTGGATATTTAAGACTTTGGATAATTTATGATCTCGAAATATACATATAAGGTGTTGAGTACTCCCCTACATCTATAGTAATTGAATGCACATAGGAATGTAACATGTACAATGCACATCAACTAGTTGTTATCTTTCAATTAAGTATTACAAGCGGCACGACTTTAATATTCAAGACTTGGAGAAATTCATGATCTCGAAACATACATATATAGTAATATACATATAAGGTGTTGAGTACTCCCTAACATCCATAGCAATTGAACACACATAGGAATATAACATGAACAATGCACATCAACTAGTTGTTATCTTGCAATTAAGTATTACAAGCAGTATGATCTTGATATTCAAGACCTAAGATAATTCATGATCCCGAAACATACATATATAGTAATATACATATAAGGTGTTGAGTACTCCTCAACATCCATAGTAATTGAACACACATAGGAATGTAATATGAACAATGCACATCAACTAGTTGTTATCTTTCAATTAGGTATTGCAAGCAACATGACCTTGATATTCAAGACTTAGGGTAATTTATGATCCCTAACATCCATGAGTCCATGAATCTATAGATCATTTTGATGCACAACTCTATTGGAGATAGCGTCACATATTAATTATTGGGTTACTAGATTGACATCACCGATACATTTAGTCCATTGAGCATAATCAAGTGTATGCGACACATTTATTATAATCAAATATGTATTAGTTTCATTTAATTCTAGTTTAACAATAAAGCAACAACAAACATGATAACCACATGCTTAAAAACAGCTTCTTAACTTAGGATGTAACTACAACAAGTTTAGAGTGGGCCATAGGTTTTTGGAACATGCCTCAATCCCATAACAAAGTACTTAGAATCTGTCAAAGACCATATAGGGATTTTAACTCTATACCCAAAAACTTGCCTTGATAAGGGGCATAGGGACTTGAACCTTGCCCAACCTGCTACATTTATTGACTTTGCTTTTTTTTTTTTTTTTTACCACATAACTACTTTTTGTTGAATTAATTTATTGATTAATGATAAAACTAATATTATTTTTAGTATCTTGATACACATTATAATTTTGTAAAATAACTTGATGAAAATGGTAAAAACAATATAAAAATCAAAACATTAATGTCTATGGTAATAAATAAATAAAGAAAAGGATTGTTGGAGCAAAACTTCTAGGTGCCAATGTATGTTTTGACATATTTGCCTCTAGGCATTAAGTATTAATCAAATAAATAGCTAGAAGTATATGAAATGTGACAAAGAAAGCTTTCCATGAGACCTTTTAGCTGCATCATCCTATTAACAGAAAAGATAAAAGAAATAATTAGAAGGTCAAACATACATCACAGAGACTAAAATGTCACACCTTTACCTTGGCAAGGCACCTCAACATCTATTTCAATAGAGACAAATATTAAAAATTCCTTCTCTAGTTAATGTTCTTGGGAAAATGCAAATACACACCTTAAATTTTAGATATGGATTAATCCCTTAAACTTTTAAATGTTGCAAACAATCTTCTAAATTTAAGTAAATCGGCAAATAACCCTCTTTGATTGAAAACAACCTCCCTAAACTTTGACTTTAATCCAAAAAACCTCTATGAACTTATTAAAATATACTTTAGGATCCTTAAATTTTAAGCATAGTGTGTCCTTTTTTACTATAAAAAGAAATATTTTTTTTATGTTATCAATTTATCAAAATTAAGAAGGCAATTTGCAACATTTGAAAGTTTAGGAAGTAAATTTACACTTTGTCAAAATTTGAGGGTTTATATGCAATTTTTCCTAAAGTTTTTGAAAATTGAGATTCTAAATATTATTATTTATTTTCATTAAAAAAAATTTTACTTGTTAATTTTAATCAAGAAAGCTTTTTCCATTTGGTTTTACTAAATTCTCATGTTCTAACCCAAAACCATATGGAGCTTTAAATTAATACCCAGATCCATCCCATTACCTTATAGAGTAATGCCAAGGTAATTAGTGGGTTGGGAGGATTAGATACCTTATAACGACCCTTGCTCGAATGCATCCTTACTCTCAACTGTCAATTGAAACTCCATAGCTTTAAATCATGTTAATACCATATTATAAGTTACTCATTATTTTGTAAAAACTAAACCTAAACCTTCATTCTCTCTCTAATATTAGCTTACTTAACTCCTAACATATGCTTATGCTTTATTAATGATATTCTATACTTATTAAATCATCGTTATTTATATTAGTTATTCCTTTGTTATAGGTTATGTTAAATGAGTAATCCCTCATTAATACAATCACATATATGCGAAGTTTCAATAAACTTAAGAATTAGAGTTACAAAATCCATGAATGATAGTAAGAGAACTGAAAGCTATGTGTATCGTGAAATAGACAAAAGTAAAAATGAATTTATTTTTTTCAATAGGAGTTTCAATGCACGGTATTTATCTACAATTAAATATAATTAACTAATGCCTACTAGATGATATCTATCATGGCAGCTAAGATCCATCTGTACAAGCTAATTCCACATCACAAATAAATAAAACTAACTTTATTTCATATCTTCATAGCGCTTCTTACCCCATTATGGTTGGACTCGAAAGAAGGGATAACTTGGAACAAAAATGAAGCAATTGTCATCTATTGACTGCCTTGGTCATCATGTCCGTAAGTTGAGCAATAGATGGAATGTGAACAAGATGAAGGAAACCAAATTGCACACGATCTCTAACAAAATGAATGTCAACATCCATATGCTTCATTCAACCATGTAAACATGAATTATTAGCAATTAAAATGGTAGATTTATCATCATGATGAAAAGGAATGGGATGATGAACAATAACAACAAAATCCCTCAAAGTATATGACATCCATAAGGCCTCTTAAGCTTTAAAAGCCAATTTCCTATACTTTGATTCAGTTATTGATGTGAAAATAGTGGATTGTTTTTTAGTGACATAAGAGAACCACCAAGAAAAATACAATATCCACTAAGCGATTTGCGATCCAATGTGCGAGAACCCCAATTTGAATTAGAAAAACACTTAAATGCAAATCATTGTTGACTAGATAAAACAAATGACTATAAATTATACCCTTTAGATACCATAATAAATGAAACAATGCATTATAATGTTGTACCCGAGGAGAAGATACAAATTGACTAAGACAACAGATTGAAAAAGAAATGTCAGGCCTTGTCATAGTCACATATAGCAATCGCCTAATTAGTCTTCTATAATCAATGGGATCTTCAAGCAATGCGTTGGAAGTATTATCTAATTTCAACACAGGTTGCATAGGAACCTTAGAAGGCTTATAGGTGGATGAATCGGCGTCCTATAACAAGTCTAAAATAAACTTCCTCTAATTGATGTATAAACTAACTATTGTAAAACAAAGTTCAAGCCTAAGGAAAAATCTTACTAAGCCTAAATCCTTTATAGTAAAAGTTTGATTAAGTTTAGACTTAATATCAACAATAAATGCTTGATTAGACCCCTATAATCAACATATCATCAACATAAAGGAGTATGACAACAAAACCATTCGAATCATGATGTGTAAAGAGGGAATAATCATGCTTAGATTGAAGAAAACCATTAAGCATGAGAAACTTAGAAATCTTGAGATTCCATTACCTATTAGATTGTTTCAAGCCATACAAAGACTTCTTGAATTTGAAAACCTGACTTGCATGGATTTATCATACCCTTTTGGAGCAATCATATAGATTTCCTCATTAAGAAACCCATGGAAAAAGGCATTAATCTATTTGGTGCATATGCCACCCATAGGACATAGCAAGTGCAAGAACAATTCTTACACTACCTAACTTTACAATCAAAGAAAACCTCCCACAATAGTCCTCCCCTTCTTTTTGGGTAAAACCCTTAGCAACTAAAGAAGCTTGACACCTCTCTACAGCCCCATCTGACCTATATTTAACTTTGTAACTTACAACTAATCGCCTTCTTACCTTTAAGTAAAGTGGTTAGTTCCCAAGTTTCATTACAATCTAAGGCTTTAAGCTCTTTCTCATAGCTTTAACCTACTCCTTTTGGCTAGTAGCTTGTTTATAGCTACATGCTTCTTTAATAGTTAATACATTAGCTAAAAATGTAACATAGTCCTCAAGAAGGTGGGCAAAAGATTGCTTGTCAAGTAAAGGATAAAGGCAAGAAGAAACAAGGTATGAATTAGGGTTTAAAGGCTAAACAACAAGTGTGGGATCAGTATAAGTGCTAGGCAAATGTGTATCAGCAACTATAGCTGCAATTGCATTATTAACATCAATAACAAAATCTCCAAGCCATTGAGGTGATTTCCTTACCTTAGTAGATCATTGTAAGGGTTGATCTATGTGTATGGAATTATTTGAAACAAAAGTATATAGACAAGAATCAATAAATGATTGATCTTGAGGAATTAATGACTGTCTAGTAGATGATTAAACAGGTGAAGTGTTAAGCTCAAAAAAAGATATGAGGAGTAAAGATTTAAGAGGATTGGAAGGGAAATCTGATTGCATAGAAGAATCATGAAAAGGAAAAATGTCTTCACTGGAAAATATCTCAAGAAACCAAGAGTTGTTTTCTAAATTGTCGAGCCTAGATTTTTGATTTTTTTTCATTATTTTTCTTAATTTGATTTATATCAAACCCTATATTCATTTGATATAGACCCTCGATTAAGAATTAAGGAAAATTTGTTTTTTTTTTGGTATTTTAAAAATTTAGAGTTTTTATCTGATTGGTGTCAATAATAAGAGTTAAGTTATAAGGTAGATTGAATATAATTTAGTTACTGGTTTTTGATTAAACTAATTTTGCAAAATCCGATTTTTGAAAAACCAAAAATCTTAGATCTAGGGGCTATCCTATTAAAAGCTAAAAGAGTATCATTGTAACCTTCTAAGATTAACGTTATTTTTCAAAATAACCCTTTTTAATATAAAAGATGAACTCCAATTTACAATTAAAGAAAATTAATTCTATTTACAAAAATAAAAAAAGAAATGTGAAACCCAAATTTTCACCTAGTTGCTTTAAGAGGATAATTTAGAGCATAAATGAAACTAGCTCAATTGACATAGAATTTTACTAGTAGACTTGAGAGACATTAGTTGATGAGACCCCATGAACTTAGATCTTGAAAATATGATAAGATAATAATAAAATAATTCAAATAGTATAATTTTATTATATTACTTAATATTTATCAAATTTTCATATAATAGACTCCAATAGCTAGTAAATATTTAGAGATAAATTATATATATAATAAAAATATTATGTGACATAAAATAATATGTAAAGTATATATGTATATACCATGTGTAATTTTTATGTATTAATACGGATCCTTGATTAACTAAGATACTTAAAAAATTACAATTTAGGTCAAATTAAGCTAAATAAATTCATAAAAAATAAACAACACTCACAAAACAACATAGTCAGTTGGGATTAAGATGTAATAGGCATGTAGAAAGTGTTAGGCAAATAAATTTAGATTACATGCCATATAAGTTGGGATTTTTCGGGGAGAGAGAAAGAAAAACTCATTTCACCATGCTTAAACTCTATATAATTCATAAATTCCTCTCTAAAATTCAAACATGCAAAGTGGAATTTATGAAAAATAGTGTAGGGATTTGAGGATTAGGGAGTTGAAATTAGGAAAAATAATGAAATTGGTACATGATATTGAAGTTTAGTGGAGCACCGGTATAGAGAGGATCTAGGAGCCAACCACCACCAATAGGTGATAAAGCACCCAGTGGCTAGGTTGGCTGACAAGTGGGTGGTTATCAACAATAGCTGGAGAAGCTGATTCTAGTGAGGACTCATTTTTACCCTAATTTTATATAATTTTGTAAAAATATTAAATATGCCTAGAAAATTTTGGAAAAAATTATTCTTACCTATTTTCATAGATAGAATATAAGAAAAATATTATTTTGCATAAACTTTGTATGTATACTATATGTTCTTAAGAAATTGGAAAAATCGACCTTTTTTTTATATTGAAATAAATTGCTTAAATAGTGTAGTTTCAATCCCCAAATTTTTCTATAAGCTTCTCTATACTTAATTTAAATTGCTATGTAAATTCTTTCAACAAATCTATTTTCTATATTTTTCATAATTTTTAAGCCGTTAAATTATAACTAAAATGGCACTTTTAATGAAATTAATGGGATTTCCCTTAATTACCTTACTTAGATTCTGAGCTTAATTGATTTTTGATGTATTTTGCGGTATATGGATGCTATTGGAAGGGGTTTTATTGGAAGAAGTTAAGAAAATCAAGAATATGCCACTTATATGTATAATTTGGTAGTATGAGAATTTGTAAGTGGTGATGTGTTAGATGAGGGTCCTAGGGAGTAATGAAGTGGAAGAGTATTAAATGAACTGTAACATAGGTCTCTATAATTGAAACTTAGGAAAAAAAAAAAAAGAAAATCAATTAATTATAAGAAGTTGTTTAAAGGTAGAGGATAACTCAAAGGAAATGGAAGGCAAGTATTCTACTAGACACAGACTTAGAAGTTTAGTCAGAGGCAAAATTAAAAAAGAAGTATAGTTAAGGGAGGCTTAGAGAATGAGTCAACGGGCAAACTCTAAAGAATTTTGAAGTTGGCTAGGCTTAAAAGATAGCTTAGAGGATATTTTACCAAAAGATTTAAAATTGAGTAGACTACATGATTGATTCAAATGATAACTTAAAGGGTACTTAGAAGGAAAAATACATGAATGTGAGCACTTAGAAATTGCCTTAGAGGATAATATGTGAGAAATCTTGAATAATCATCAAATTCAGAGGTTGATTCAAAAGTTGGTTTCATTATGAACTCTCACTCTAGTAAGGTAAGGGGTGACTCAAAGGCTTCTTAACGTAAAAGCTTCATGGATGATTTTACTTAGAACTTAGATCAGAGTGTGTTGAAGGGAATTCTCAAAGGGGCAACAAGTGAACAACTAAGTTAGTGAGTAATCGAATGTTAGGTAAGTGGGATCAATGCTTCATGCACTTTGGAGTATTACTTAAGAATACTTGAAAGCTTTAATGTGTGTCCTGCTTATAATTGTAAGTCAATAGCCTATGTGTATGTAGCATGTGTGCTTGAATATTATTTTGCTATCTAAAGTGCTGGACTTTATGTATTGGTTGCTTTATGATGTTATTTGATTGAATTGCATGATATTTCTTGATTACCTTAAGAAGCAAACTAACTCAAACTTAACTTAACTTCTAAAAAGACATGTATAGCAACTTACTAGGGAAAACGATTAAGATTCTCAAGTCAAACACAGACCCTTCGATGAGGATGGCCGAAATGATCCTTTCCTTATCTTTAGTCAAACTAAGCGATAAGAAAGGAGGTCGTGGTAAGGTTGGAGACTGTGGTTTGAAAGTAATCTCGGGCAGAGCGTGATCTCTATTGTACAAGCCCTAGTTTGGTTTTGATTCTTCAATTCATGACATAAAAATCCTCAACCTAAAGTAGAGTAGGTACAATTTCTTTGATCTCATGATAGACTAAATAATATCATACGATGTCATTTGCTTATACATCCATAGCATCTAATTAAACTTACTTGAAAATCTTAGTTGCTCTATGTCAAATATGTGTTATTGTCTTTGTCTCACTTACTGAGCATGTTGCCGCTCGTTCCTCTATTGTTGTTTTGTAGGTTTCCAGTAGATTTACCAAGCGACACTCCAAGTCCTAGATGATTAGAGAACGGGGTTAGAGAGTGAGATTCAAAACTAATTGGTTGAATTCTTATTTAACTATTGGTTTTACTAACTTATAAAGAAACTAATAGGTCCCCACTAGTGATTCTCTAGTTTTTAACTACTGATATTAATGCTATGTTCTGTAAACCTGTGAACTTTTATAAATCTTTTATTAATCTCTTCTGCTTTTCAAATCAATTTAATTCTTGAAACTTTTTGTTAAAAGTTGAGATTTAACAATCCATATGATTTATAAAGCTTGATTTTTTAAGACACTTGAGCCACAAAAATTATTTTCATAAGCTATTTTCAAAAGATATCCCTAAGTTGATATTAATTAGACATACAATTGGATGGCTCAAAGCCATAAGGTAGTAAATGTCTTGTGTAAATTATATCTACGTTAGCGGTTAAAGTAATTAGTTTTCATCTTAGGTTAGTTTACACGACGGGACTATTACGACTCCCTATTTTTGGGCATGACAAGAAACAACTAAGAAAATAAATCTATTTACAAAGAGAAAATAAAAAAAAAAAAAACCTACCTATTTTTAGTCATCCTGTAATTGTCTATGTAAGCTTATCTATCTGCTATTTGATATTAGACTTTCTGTAGTTCGTTCTTTTATAAAACTATAATTTGATAGTCTCTTTTATTTTGAAAAATATTTGAGTTTACATTTTTTTCCAATCATTTTGTTTTTGTTTAAGAAAAGTTTCTAAAAGTGTCCTATTTTATTTCCTTGAAAATTTCTAAAGAAGCCCTAATTTTGAACATGTTTTATTATTTATTCTTTATCTCCTTTTTACTTTTATCAAAATGCATCCCTTTTATTTCTTGAAAAATTTTAAGTGATAAAATATTTTTATTGTTATATCTAAAAAATAAGAAAAGGAAGAAAAAAGGGAAAAAAAAAATGTAAAAATGTGGATAGAGGAAAGCCCTTTCTTCTCTTTTTTTTTTTTTTTTTTTTTCAAAAGTTGATTTTATTTCTCAAAAGATCAAAATAAAAGAAATATATTTTTTCATGAATAGTCATACATTTTGCCTAACTTATGAAGAGAATTTTTTTTTTAAAGTAACAAGTAAATAAATAAAAGAGAAGAAATAAAAAAAAAGAAAAGAAAAATAAAAATAGGAGAACGACACATGTGGACTTGGTTGAAGAATGTGTGGGTCAACAAGCATGGATCGAGCATGTTTATTGGGTTAAATAACTTGGTCACGTGTAAGGCACATGCTCTTGTGAGGAAAGGAAGAAGATAGCTTAGGGGGTGCTCCACAGTTGCTATTTTAAGGGGGTAACACCACTTTTGTATGATCTTACTAAAGAATATGGGTTTTTTTTAAGTGCCATTGCATTTGGTGGTGATTTTAGGGTGGTTGAAAATTGGATGAAGGCAGGTGGTAATGGTTGTCGTAAGTGCCAGTTGTTTTGCTTCGAAAAAGGGTATGGTATTGGGTTTTTGGATGCTACGAGCATAATTGTAGCATTAGTTGTGATCATGGAGTGGTGTAAGGTGGTGTTTTGAAATGGCCACCATAGGTTAAGGTTTAGGACACTAAGGTGGTGGAGCTTGCACCAGGGGCTATGGCAGTGGATGTAGGTAACTGGGTTCATGATGGATTGCTGACCATTGGTCCTCTTACCCGCTTATGCCTTCAAGGTCATTAGTCACTCCCTAGAAGAATTCTCTCTGATTAGCTTGCCGAGGATGAGGCACAGTTTACAGGAGAATGATGTAAGAACTCCTTAAGGGCTCATTTCGGCTATACTTTGCTTTGTCAGGCTCTAAGTGCCAAACACTATCTGCCAAATGCTGAGGCTAACTAACCTAGTGTTGAGGCCGAGGACATTAGTCATATAATACTACACCTATCACTCGAACCCCTTTTGTGCCGAGGTTAATGTGCCGAATGCCGAGGCTCACTTGTTAAGTGATGAGATCCCCTTCATGTTGGCTCTTACCCTTTAGCCTGCTATCTTTATTACTTTACACGGTGATGCCTATATTTGCTGCTAGTACGAAACCAATATCTCACTGTTACTTGTCTTTTCGCTTGACACTATACTATTTCTTTCTTTTTGTTAGTTGTCCTATTTACCCCTTTTCGTCTATACTAGGAATCTCTTTTCGTGAGTACCTTTTTGTAATTTTCTTTATTTATAATGTTTCTTTAGGGACTTATTATAAATAGTCCCTTCTTCTTATAGTCGGAATCACCTTAGATTCTTTACAGACATTTTTTAATATACTTAATCCTTGCAAGACATCCTTCTTTAAGCCCATTTCTATATACTCTTATCTAGTCTTGCCAAGTAGCTTAAGATTAGTAACAAGTAGACCTGAGTATTAGCTTGTGTATTATATTAAGAGAAGTGCCAAGTCGTGTTGTATTCGCAGGTGAGTCATATCCTTTGAGTAGCTTTACGTCAACTATTGCACTCAGTTCACTGACCTTACCATTCTATTTTCTTTGATACTTCGAAGGACACATTTGGTTCTCATCTTCTAAATTAAGTCCTAGTGATAATTGAGGTTTTAGGCACATCAGTTTAGAAGCTAGTGTTGTAAGGATGCTAAAAATGATGGTTTCGGGCTTCGAAAGTGAGAGGAGAAAAAAAAAAAAAAAGCTAAAGAACGAGTGGCACTCTCATTAGAGAGAGAAGGGAGTTTGGGTGTTTATTTTGGATGTGTTTGAGAGCTTATTGATGATGGGGATGAAGAATGGAGGCTCTATTTATAGCCTCTTGAGCTCGAGCAAGCTTGGCGCGTGCTTTAATGGCCACATTGGCCATTAAAGGCACATTGCAGCCAATCTTTGAATATGATGAAAAAAGCTCAATTTTGCATGTTTTCTGATCGTATACCATGATACGTTTGCTTCTAATGTTAAGTAGAAGCTTCCATTGTTGCCATAAAAGGTTAGATTTAACAGACATGGAAGTAGCTAGGATCTTGGATTATGATTTCTTTTTTGATTTTCAAGGTCGTTTCAATCCTCTTACCACATGTATTTAGTTGTGTTCTTGGCATGGTTTAGAAGATCTCCGTGAAATCTACATGATTATATCATTAATTTGGTAAAATCATGCAAAAATTATGATTAAAAATGACCATGAATAGAGCTCATCGATAGCTTGGAGGAAAGCTCAAAACCCAGGTCACCTAGATCACATACACATGCCCTTACCAACTTAACTAATCCTTATCCTCAACATTAAATGCAATTCAAATATATATATATATATATATATATATGTATGTATGTATGTATGTATATTATATACTGGTTTGAATCAGATTTCCAATTAAACACCTAGTTAAGACCGAGATCAAGCCTTCATTAACTAGTTTTTGATGCAATGAATTCCTCGAGTAATCTAAGTGCACATATGTCAAAATTAATTTTCAAATTGAACACAATTTAATGGTTTTATGAGCACCGGTTCATTGGTTGCGTAGTTAATTTAAAAACTATTTTTCTCATAAATTGATTAGTTTAAGTCTAATTGAGGCACTAATGCGAATCCACGCAGCGGGTCTCAAACTAGGAAAGGGTATTCGAGGTTTAAGAGGAGTATGCAAAATAGGAAGTGAGAAGGGGGTTTTGACAATGAATGTGTATGGATATCACACATCAAGACACAAAAACAATCAAGGGTTTAAGCTCGAAATAGGGTTTGATGTAACTCATGAACACTAAATGTTACTCAGGATTTAAATGAGGGTTAGATGCAACTCACAAATCGGTTCAAATGAAAGATTCACTACAATCTTAGGGTTAAGATTGATAAGAACATAAGGAGGATTAAAGAGTATTTGACACTCAATAATCTGAGATGCCAACTCATAAGGCTCAAGAATGTCCTTACTCAAGAAGGAAGGTTTAAGTGTAAACACACTGTCTGAATATTCTTCACTATTTGATTTAATTACAAATGTTGCTATTTATAGCAAGCCCTAAAACTCTAGTGATAAAATTGTAAATAATATATAAGGCCTTAAACCCTAAAGAATGGCCTAAAATTGAAATAAGGAAAATATTTACAAAGAATACAAAACTGTATATTTAATAGAGTGGTCAGCATATGGTCACCTGAGCTATCTGTAGGCCCGAGCAAGGGTCAATTGCCATTGAATGTCTTAGCAGGGGTGGGATGTTTGGAAGTCTTATTGTGCTTGGTTAAGCTTCTAGTGAGGTCAACCCTAGTTGTTGCATTCGTGGATTGCTAAGCACTAGCTTTCCTGTGCTGTGTCGAGCTATTCATTGGCCTTGAGGCCCCAATCTCTTGGTCTCTTGCTATCTCAATAGATGACAAACTTGATGTTGAATGTTTCTTTTTCCTCCTTTAGTCCTTCGATTATCAATCCGGCTTCAGCAAGAGCAGCTCAGTTTAAGGTTAGGACAGGTTAGCTTCTACTTCTAGTAGGTTTGCACTAACTTTTGATGGGTTGGCTTCGGCTTAAAGATCGCTGTGGACTGATTCTTATCAGACACCATTTGAAACCATAATCAACTTAAATTAGCTTTATTTTTATGATAAAAATAATTAACCTCAATCATAGTCTAAATATTAAATTTTATAGAAAAACTTAATATTCTCAAATAATGTTCGATACTATTAAACTATGTATGCATACTTTAACTTCGATCGACCTTAAAAGAAAAAGACCCTTTCTAAGTGACTCAAGGATCTTGAAAATGAACCTAAGTCCTAAAAATCTCTCTTTTATTATTTTTCAAAAATTTCCATTTTTTTTAAATATTCTATTTTTTTTTTTGTTTTTCTAAATTAGGTTCCTTTTGTTTATTTGAAGAAATTCTAAAAAAAAAAAAATGGGTAAAATAGGATGTCTACATGAAGAAATCATAAACCTTGCATCCTTTTTGACCTTGTGAGTAGCTCAACAAAATACACCTTAAACCCCTTGGATCAAATTTGTCTTAAGGACAAGGTTGACACCCCATAAAACATAAACTTCTAATCACCCTCAAGTAACCATATGTAGGAGGAATGTTAAACAAAAGCTCATAAGTGGTTCTTAAGCTAAAATCTCCATAGGAAGCTTATTTATTAAATGAATGGCAGTAAGAATATACTCTCCCCAAAAGATCTTAAGCAAATTTGCATTTAACCACAAAGTTTTAGTGACCTCCAAAAAGTGCCCGTGTTTTCGTTTTGTGACCCCATTTTGTTGTGGGTTATAAACAACTATTCTATAATGAATTATACCATATTGATGCAGTAATGAAGTACATTCATTTGGTAAAAACTCCCCTCCATTATCCATTCGAACCACCTTGGATATGAGGGAAAACTGATTTTTTAACATAAGAGATGAAGTGTTTAAGCATAGTAGACACTTGACCCTTATTGTGCATAGGTTAAGTCCAGGAAAAACAGGAATAATCATCTATTATTGTCAAAAAATAACGAGCACTAGAAATAGACTCTATACTATAGGGTCCTTAAACATCAATATGAAGTAATTGGAAAGGAAAAGTAGATTCATGAACACTTCTAAGATATGACAACTTGTGAAACTTTTCTTTAGGAAATACTTTACAAAGGAACTATTTGAAACTCAAATGTTTGCTACAAGCAAGATACTGAATTTTAGAAAAAGATAGGTATCCCAATCTAGCACGCAACAATTGAAGTGATAAATTGGTTGTATGAGGACTGAGACTAGAATTATAAAGTAAAGGACTAATAGTGTGAATATAAACTTCAGAAATACCACTAGGAGAAACCTCATAAGTTGTTGTAACAGTTGCTTGAAGAACATACAACCTAAAACATGCCTTCGCAGTTACTAGAATGTTGTCACTCATTGGATCCTAAAATTTACAACTTGAATGATAAAAAATGGCAAGCAAATGATGATCCTTGACAAGCCTTTGGATAGATAAGAGGTTATGTGAAAATTGTGGTATAAGCAAAACTCCTCAAATTTCAAGTTATGGAGTTAATCTAACCACGTTCCTCCAAATGTTACTAACAATTGTCTTCCATTTGGTAGTTTAACATATACTGGTTTAGGTGAAGGCTGTTGGTAAAAATGGTTGAAAAAAAGACTCATGTAATATGTAGCTCCAGTATCTATTGCCCAAGAACAAACATTTTTATAAACGAGGCTAAAAGAATTAAGGTAAGCTAACATACTTGTGTATCCAACAACATTAGCCAAAGCCACAACCTCGTTTGCTTCTTTCCCTTTTAGCATTTGAACAACTTCATGGTAGATGGACTTAACAAAACTCTTGTCCATGGCCAACATACTACTAGTAGAAGCAAAGCTCGAATTTTCATTACCAAGAGGAGTTTCTAAAGTCTCATGTACAAATGACTAACATAAAGTAGCTGAAGTCTTGTTACCAACATATTTCCCTTTATAAGACCTCTTCCCTTTTTACCAATTCAATTAACTGATCAACTAAAAATGTGTATCCTTCATTCTTGTAGTGTTTGCAGAAGGATCGACTTCCTCGACCCTTACTTCTATGCTTATCAACAACATCACTGCGAACCACCTCATTCTTACTGGCCTTACTTGCAGTAGCATTTGTGAGCCCCTAAAATCGTCAATAGGATAACTGTATCCGAATTTAGGGTCTTTGGGAAAAACTTATTTGATTAATTCTAAACCTTATGGCTAAGTCGGAAAAAGCTAGTTGAAGTGACCCAGTAAATTAGATTTTAAAAATAATTTCCTAAAAACCCAATTTTAGCCTTAAAAATATAATTATTCAAAATAACATAAAATTTATTGGAATTCCTAAAATCGAGTTTAAAACGTAACAAAGACTTAGAGATAGGTTATTTAAGTTATAAAAAGGAATAATATAGCATTATATATTATATGAATATAGGTGTATTTTTATGAATATATCTGGTATATATAATAAATATACTTGTAAATTAACCCAAAATTATATCATTATACATGACAAGCAATAAATTCAAGAAGTTAAATAGGAAGAATATCTTAAAAATAAAAGCCATACTAGAAACATGATTATATATGTATATAAATACTCATTATGTGTAATATATATATAGGATATATAACCATAAATTAAAAAATATCAAATATTAACATAAAATAGAAAAATACCCTAAAATATCATCTAAAAAATATATAAAAAAAAAATAGGAGAATCACTTGGATTCACTAGAAAATGACATGGAGTAGCCTAAAAAGAGTAAGTAGTTGCATCAAAAGCAAATAAATAAATAAAAAAAAAGACACCTCCTATTTATAATTTTCTTAAAATAATAACTAAATAAATAAAAAAGAATTACTTAATGGTTAATAAAAAATTACAACCAACCTAAACTACTATAAATTGGACTCCTAGGATTAGCTTATATACTATAGACATTTAGGACGTTTTAAGAAAAATGAGAAGAAATTGAGAAAAAAATAGAAAAAAGCAAGGGAAAAAGTTGCACCCTTTTAGTTCCTAACCCAACTGACAACCTAATTACAAATCCCGCTGACCACCACCATTCCACCTACTTCCTAACTCTATCGACACACTCAGATCAGTTATTAGCTACTATAGCTTCGGCGAACAATCAATCAAGTTCTTATCCTATTTTTCATGTATTTTCTAAAATTATTAAATAACTCTAGAAAATTATAAAAAAAATTAATTCCTAGGTTTATTTTAGGTATACTTTCAAGTTGTAATTTTATTTTTGCAAAATTATGAATATTTTATATACTTGCTTAATAAATATACTATTCACCCAAATTTTGATTTTTAAAATATATGCACTATATGATGTTGTTTCAAGCTTGAATTTTTTCTATAGAATACATATTATATGTAGTTTATTCCTATGTATCCCAATTTTGATTATATATATTTAGTATTTATTTCATTTTTAGGCCCTAAAAATAGTTAAAAATAGGGTAATTTGTGAATTGAGTTGATTTTAGGTGAAATAATTGATGAAATTAGAATCCAATTAATTCTAGATGTTCGTAAGGATGTTAGGATAGGCTAGAATTAATTTGGTGTAGAAAATTATATTATCTAACCTTGATTTAGGGGTAAAATTATAATATAGGCAATAAACTTAATATCATGGAACTAGCTACTTGTTGAATTTCATGTATTTTTTTGAGTTTATAAAAATTTTTGTGGAATTATTTGGTAATCTTAGCTATTTATTATGAATTTTTCTAGTTAAATTTACATGTATTTAATAATAGTATGTTAAAACATGTCAATTATTTGATTAAATTACAATGAAAACATACCTTGAATAGATAAGTGTACTTATTATTTTGTTATATATGTCATGATATTATTTACATTGGGTTATGATATATATATGCTAGGATTCAATGATATATGATTTATCATATTTTACTGCAAAATTGTGTGACAATATATTTTACGATATCACTGTGATATTATTTTCTGTATAGCTTTACTTATATACTAGAATTAGAAATATTCCTTAGGAATTATCTTTTGAATAAAACCCGTAACCTGTATCATCAAGTTTCAATGAACTTAACAATATCGGTCTTATTACAATTAAGTAACTTTAGATAATTTAATGTATACTATACAATAAAATATAATACTTAAAGGATATATGTGTATATATATAATATGTAGGTATATCAATATATTTATATATTATATATACGTACCATTGTACTGAATAGCTGGATAAATAATCTCTTAACCAAGTACTAGATAAAACCTTAAAATTTTTGTACTCGTATGAAAATTGAATATGGGATTTAGTATATAAAAGACTTCTAAGTGAGTGAAGCACTAACGTTTCGGACTTGTGAGGTCAGCTTAAGTACACGTAAGTGGGATTTGTGGAGATCGGAGTATATGCTCTTTTGCGGTTGTAAGTAGTTGTTTATGCAAATGCTACGCCTGTGCTTGGTTACTGAAATGATGATTGGTAGTTAATCAACATATGATACTATGTTGTTTGACCTTGTTTGGTGTGTTACGAATTAGTTGATCACCCTTAACTGAACTAATTGAAACTCGAACTAAAACTATAACCCACTAGGGGATGGCTATATTTCTCTGACTAAATTTCGACGCCTTCAATGAGGTTGCAATGATCTGACCTTTCACTATCCTTCGAACTAAGTGACAGGAAATGAGGTCGTAGTAAAGTTGGGGGCATTGGGTTGAGAGTAGTTGTGGGCAAAGTAGGAGCAGGAGCCTCATTGATCAAGCTCGAAATTAGCCGTAAGAGAGCTTTGTGGCCTTTATGATTAGAATTGTCGCTATCATATCGTAACTCTTCAACATGGGTTAGAGCAAGTGAAATTTCTCTAACCCTGTGATGGACCAGATAACATCGTGTAGATGACACGTTACTTGTTCATACATTACACGTAATAATTACTTGATAACTTGGTTGTATTGTTATACATGTATATGCTTTTTCCTCTTATCCCTTATTAAGCTATGGTTTGTTTGCTCTCCTATAAATTTACTTACAAGATCCGAGTAATCATGCTACTTAGCAATCACCTCTAGGTGTGCAAAATGAATGTATTTAGGTTTAAGTGAGGCAAAATTGATGAGGACTACGTTTTTGGAACTTTTTGTTTTATGTAGGATTAGCTAGATCATCTGGGTGATCTATTTGGATTCCTACTTTTGAGTCGTATCACATATTTATATATTTTTATAAATACTCTATACTTGGTCTTATTGTAAATATAAGTTTATTATGAATATAAATACTAGTATATATGTAGAATTGTGAATGCTTTAGAGTAGTTTATCATATGAGCCTTGTGTATATCAGGGTTATACTAGTGACTAAGTGGATAGTTTCTATCATAAAATTGATATACACGACGGACTGTTACAACTTAACAGCATTTGAGGCATGACTGCATCTTTATAGAACAAGAAGAAGATAGCCCCTTTTGTTTCTTAACTTACTATAAGAGATAAAATGCCTTGTTGACCGACAGCATCGAATCCATTGATAGGATCTAATTGTGAACACTTTCAAAAGATTCATTCAGTCCAACAAGTAGCTGCATTGATTTGTTCCTTGACTCAAACTCCAAGACCTTATCTTTGACACTATAATTACATGAGCATTCACAAAGAGGGTAGCTATTCACAGCTTATAGTTCATCCCAAAACTTCTTCATATGACTATAATATGCACCAATTGACATATTACCTTACTTAAGATTACAAATTTCAAATTAAATTTGAAAAACTAAAGGACCACTAGTGACTCCACATCTTTCATTAACCTCTTTCCACAATTTTAATGCCAATTAAGTATAGATGAAATCCTACGATAGATCACTATGCATGGAGTGTAAGATCCAACAACAAACCATAAAATCACATCTTGTCCATTTTATGAAATTAGGAGAATTTTAATAGTGCAACTCCATGCAAGGAAGTTAGTTTCATACAAAATTACATTTCCTACACTCATCATTAGTCCATCAGAACCACTTAAAAACAATTGACTACTAATTAACTGATATACTATTGAAGTCATTGCAATCGTAAGAAAGAAGACTAAAAGTTTAAGAGCAAAAACCTAGCCTTTAGTCAGAATTGAAAGATGAAGCACAATACCTGATCAAATTGCTTTAATACCATGTGAAGTTTCAATAGACTTGAGAATCAGAGTTGCAAAATCCATGAATGACAGCAAGAGAATTGAGAGCTATGTGTATCGTGAAATAGAGAAAAGTATAACTGAATTTTTTTTTTCATTAAAGTGTCATTATATGGTATATATATAGTTAAATATAACTAATTAATGCCTACTAGATGACAGTGTAATGCTAGTTAGGATTCACCTATACAAACTGGTGTTGCATCACAAAAAAAAATAAAAAAAAATAAAATAATCTCTATTATATATCTTCACAATATATCACATAACAATGCAAGTCACAAGTTATATTAATCTATTGTACAATATATCACGAGATAATATTATATTTTATATATTCTAATAAGTAGCTATTTAGTATATCAAAACTAGTATTTATGAAATGCCACAAATTATAGGGAAACCATTTTATAACATGTATATGCTATTTGAAAAGTAACACAAAGCTATTTATATGGACAAACATTTGTTATCCTAAAAACCTCATCTTAAGTGTATCTTAACTAATCACATACATACATCTTGACTAGTGGAATAAAATTTCATAATTATTTATTAATTTCTTGTCCAAATATTTACATATAATTAATTAGACATGCTCTAAATAGAAAGTTCAGTTATCCTAAAGAAGAAAGAAAAGAAAGAAATCTCTATCACCAATTGAAGTTGAAAAAAGACCAAAAATGATCATTAAATCCCCCACAACACTCAATGCTACCGTTCAACTCCAGTACTTCATTTGTTTGGCTATGACCTATCTTTTTATGATTGCAAAAATCGTGTTCCAATTTTGATATTTGAGACAATTGACTCCTTAATTTTGATGCTAGAAGATTTGTTCTCTCCCTTTAAGCTCATTTCACAGCTCTTGTCATCCTCTCCATCTTCTTCAACATATTTCACATGGTCTTGAGCAAATTCTTTTGTAAGTTCTCTTTCATTGTATTTTTATTATTAAGGAAGATATGCTTGCTACAAGTAAGAAGCCTAACTCCATACTTCTCATGGTATTTCAATACAATGCCAGATCTTAAATCTTCCCCCTTTAATGTTCCAACTTTTAAACCTACTTCTTGAGAAACTCCATCTTCTCTTTTGTTCAGAGTTTAGGTTAAGTAGATTCATGGAAATTCAAAAATTTTCATAATCAAATATCTATATCACTCACAGTCTTTTAATCTTAGCCCTGAGTATCATCCTTACTAGCACATAAACTATCTAATCTCTCTCATATGCATGCACTCACATACATGTGCAATAAAGAAATATGCTTCCTTCTCTCATAAAAGCCATGTCGATCATTTTCAAGCAAATAGGCCTTCGCTTGGTTTGGTTTAATTTTCCTTCAAATCACTCACAATAATTAATTTATGCATGATATGGTTACCTAATAAGAAATTCCAACTCCAAAGCCTCAGTAGATGTATTTGTAGTACATTATTAACTAATGATTGCAAATTCAGATGAGCAATTGATTTGAAATAGCACAACTCTAGTTTCCCTTACTTATGGTCATTTAAGATTTAATTTAGTTTCTCCTCTTTTACATGCAATCGTCTAATTTCCTATTATAATGGTAGTACCATAACTAGGCATAGGCTTGATGAAGCTTCTAGCTATGTTAAACAAGCTATCTAATACTAAGGAAAAGGGCTCTATGATGTGGAAACAAACCATGAATCAAAACATTTAATCTTATCTCTCTCTCTCTTGATAATTTGAATCAATTCATGCATAATCACATAATGAATTCAGTCCTTTTGCTTGATTTACCATAACAACTTAGACTATATTGAACCTTATTGTGGTCATGAGCTTTCAAGTCACTTATATTTAACTAAGTAGCCTAGGATATTCATTTGCTAATTAAAAGAGGAATGAATTCCATCTTGACTCATCATTATCCCTCTCATGTAGTTTAGCTCATATCGAATAACTGGCTTAATAAAGACATAGAGGAATATTAGCATCAAAGCATGATGGTTTATACATTAAGTACATAAAGATTTCAAATCCAAAGATCTATCACCTTACTTTAAATGGGGAAGGAGCTAAAGATCCTTAAAAGTGCTCCCTAAAGATGTAAATCATGTCCTATTATCCATATTCAGGATTCTGTATATGTATACATTCCCAAATTCAACCCCCCTAGTTAGTGATGTGTCAAAGGATCATATAATTAGTGATGAGCTTGTGCCCATTTCTCCTTCAAGCACTCACTAAATCATGAATGACTATGCGATTAGGATAAGATTGATGAACTTTACATATGACAACTTACACCCATACTCAATATCATATGTCAATCTCATAGGATATCGGTATTAGTAGAAAAGCATCTAAAATAACTATTGTCTTTATTAGCTAAACTCTTGTCAAGTCCTTATTAATTAATTACATTGATAGTCTAGTTTGTAGAGGAATATGTGTCAATTCAAAGAGGCTAAACCCTTGAGAAGCCATTTTCAAACCAAAATTTTGATGTGAGACCATTGAGATGCTTAAGACTAAATTCCATTTTTCTTTTCTTTTATTAGGATAATGTCATAATTAGTACTAAACTTTGTCAAATTTTATACCTAAAGTTTAAAGTCATTAATCATACCTAATAAAAATTTTATTTGTCAAATTTTACACTTGGAATTTGAGGTTGCTAAATTTTATATTTAATAATAGTTGTTAAAATCGTGAGTCAACTCATATAAATACGAGTTCACAATTTCATATGGCTTTTATGGTTAAAATGGATGCAAAATTATTTCGTTATATGATCTTAGTAGAATTATAAGTTTAGGCTTGCAATTCTATAAACTTAAGATTCTATTGGTCCCATATAATTCTATGATTCTATTTCTAGATATAATCACAAGTTTAATAACCATGGAGTTAATTAAACTTTTAGTTATCGAATTTATTATTCCTATTATCTTTAAATAGATGAAATAGCAAGTAGTCATTGATTAAAGAGTGCTGTTATAGATAGAGTAGTAAATTTAACAAACAAAAGTTCGACTAGATATGACATTTGGCAAATTCAAGAAGTATAAAATCGAAAAACTTACCTAAAGTTCACATAATGATTTTGATATTATCTCCTCTTTTATTTATATGCTCACTTTGTTGATTAATCCTACCATTTCCCCAATCTAGTCAACCTATAAAAATGAAGAAATAAAAGCCTACATAATTATACATTGTAAGAGCCAGAGGGATGTAAAGGTGCTATAAGAGCACATGATCGAATTATGGATTTTGTGAAAACCTCACTTCATTGTGCCTACGGCTACAGAACACAAATGCATCTCAATTTCTCGTTAATGGACTTCAAATGCCTAATTATAGTCAATTGTCGAGCATCTAAGAACAATTATGGCTTCTTAATCCTCGAATAGTTGGGCTGTCGTTCAAAATCACCATCTACTCGATAGGAGAAAAACTGCCATGTCAGGTTCACACACAATCTCTGATTTGGAATTGGAGATCCCAGTTCTCAACTGGCCAGAAGGTTGGGGTTAAAACTTTTGTTGATTAATTAACGGTTCTGTTATTAGAAACATGACCATGTTTTCATTCAGTATCTAGGAGTTAAAAGAAAATTAAGTAAGATTTCGCCATTGAGACAAGGACTCTACATGGAAACTTCAAGGATTAAACTTTTTGAGGATAAAAAACGACAAAATGCATGAAAAAGAACATAATTTCCGTTGCCGGGAATCGAACCCGGGTCTCCTGGGTGAAAGCCAGATATCCTAACCGCTGGACGACAACGGAATTTCTGATAGTCACTTCAAATAAATTAACATAAAATTTTAATTAGCTCTTTTCTTATTGGTGCTTTCATCTTCCACAATTTCTAGTTTGTTTACTCCCTCTAGACATCTTTGCATTCCGAAATTAAAGGTCAAACCGGCATTGGATTGATTTGAAGAATAGGGACTAATCTACCAAATCTCAAAGAAAGGGGGCGTGGCCCTAAGGGGTTGGGTGGGCAGCGGAGGAGCACGCGTGGGGGGCGAAAGGGTTTGCGGTTTTATTTAGGCTTATCTAACAAATCCAAAAACAAGATTGCTTTTATGGAGTGTATAATGATGAGACTCCCAACCTTAAATAATCTTTAGACTAAGAGTATCATAGTCTTTACAAGGTTGCTCAAGATGTAATAGTGAAGAAGAACAACACATCCTACGTACTTTAGGGGATTACTGACTAGTAAAACAAATGCAGAAAAAACTATTACTGGCTCATAAAACAACCAATCTTTCATTTAAATCTCTTTTAACTGGATTAAATCAAATTGTGTACATGAAAGAAATGATTCTTACCAATTGAGGCCACCATGTGTAGTCATTTTCTCTTGATGAACAATAGTTCATGAATTTCAAGGAATCAAAATAGCAATCTAAGCAACATGAAGTTTAGGCTTATACTTTGGGGGGTGGGGGTGGGGGTTGGGGTGGGGTTGGGTTGGGGGGGAGGGTACGGGGGAAAGCATATCTATAACAAAGAAATTGTACAAGTCAGATTGGAACAAATGACAAATCTTGATGGGCAATGGATGGACCATTGGGCCATACTTAATGTTAAGGTACTCGTTTAAAGTCCCCAAGTGATATATTAACAATTCAAGAAACTCCCATCTTCAAGGAACTCACAACTTTATCTTCAATTCCTTCATAAAAGTTTCTTTAACATTTTCTTAAAATTTTTTATGGGTCTCGTACTGTATTTTTAACTATTTTTATCTTAAAATACATTTGCTAACTATTTTTTTATGAAAATGTCAAGATTAAAAAAAAAAATTATAAGGTCCTTCATGAGGTCCTTTTGAAAATGGGTGATGGATGGATCGTTAGGTCATCCCTAACGTTAAGGTATTCATTTAAAGTCCTTAGGTGATATATTAATAGTTCAAAAAAATCTCATCTTCAAGGAACTCATTACTTTATCCCTAATTCCTTCATAAAAGTTTTTTTTTAACATTTTCTTAAAGTTTTTTATGGGTCTCGTACTATATTTTTAACTATTTATTTTTTTTATCTTAAAATACACTTTCCAACTATTCTTTTCTGAAAACATCAAGATTTGAAAAAAATAAAAATGAATTATGAGGACCTCAAGAAACTTTGGCCAACCGTAAAGGTGAAGGAATTATGTTAATATCCTTCATGTCTAGAAATCTATGTAAAGGAACTAGGGATGGAGATGGCCTTATATCAACAATTTGGTAAAGTAAGGGTAAAAGGAGAAAAGTTTTAGTATTAACACACATCACACATGTATGAATCAATGTCGTCAAATTTTGATTAATCTTTATGATTCAATTCGATTCAACTTGGTAGTCCAATCCCATTCAATTGTGATTGAATTGGATTTTATCATTTTAATCTTTGACCCTTTCATATGTTCAAATCAATCATTTGAACAAGATTTGATAAATAAAACTCTAATATGTGAAAATATAAATAATAATTTTTTAAAAGTTATATATTATTATTAATATTTCTATGCCATTCATTAACCAATATTATTTATTCGTACATTTAAGATAGTAGAGTATAGCGACTGTAGGACTTGGAAAGAAACCAAGGGGATATTATGATTGCCAATATATAGGATCAATACTAGGGCTTGACTTATATCTCAAGTTAAAATTCACAAAAGTAGAAAATCAGATTTATAGTAAAAAAAAAAAAAATTTAGGTCGATTCCTCATTTACCATCAAGTTAATCATTATTCATTGCAATTAAAGTTCACTAGAATAATTGAATAATTAACAATGAAAAAAAAAAGTTCACTAGAATACACTCATGAATATTATTTTTACTTAAGGAAAGCTGTACTAGGGAGAAGCACATAGTATTGCAATTTTTCCTTTTTCTTTTTCTATATGCATAATTGATGGACAAAAAAAAAAAAAAGAAAAGCTTTTGATGATTATCCCTCCAAAAGAAGTGTAGTTCACCTTTTACAAGAAAACTTATCAATCATCTATAATAGTAGCATTTGTTATCAGTAATATATCATAGGTGAAGAAAGCAAAGAGAGAACTATTTGAAATCAATTTTATTGATAGGGCTTTTTGGGCATAAGCCTCTCAAGCTCATCTCGATCTTGTCAAGCCTACTCCTTTCCTTAGGCCACTCTTAGCCAAAGCTTAAAGTTTGGCTTATCCAACCATAGCAAGTCTCCAATGGCTAGAAGCCTCTAGATAAGGACTGGGAGACCAAGTCAAGCAATCACTTACTACATATCTAGGATACATCAGACATCACAAACCTACTCTCTAATACTTGTGCAAGTAGTTTGACTCACCAACTACATTCCAATTGCTAGCACCACTCCTTTATAAATACAAAATCACTGCCCAATGGTAAACCACTTGATACTTTATGCACTTAAACCTACTTATCGCTCCTAAGCACTCATACTTTCCAAAATACCTTACTGACTTAAGTATTGGAATGGCTATGCTAGATAAGACCCTAGCATCCCCTTACAGTATTCTTTTTTGTAGGCTCACTGATTATGCAGCGTCTAATCTCAAATTAACTTCTTTTGGCAAGATCTTTGACATAACATTTAGCGCTATCTATAGGAATTTTGATCCAAGTTCCTACTTAAACCAACTAAAAACACTAAACACCCTTTCCAAACACTATCTTTGATCACCATGTCCCATGCTAGCAACCTTGAGAACCACCTGTTAGTGAATAATCAACTCGTTAAGAACCAGCCCCTCCCAAGGGAAATGCTGGAAGAGCACTTGGAGCACATGGAGTGCCTGGTTGAGGAATTTACTGCTCAAAATAAGTTACTCCCTACTTGCGTCAAAGAAGCCAAGAGGCGCAATGCACAAACTTACCACCCACAAAGCTTCTGATGCCCGTACTGGGAAGAATAACCACTAGCAATAGCAACGGAATGGCATGGATTGATAAAGTATTGAGAAGAATATTAGTAAAAATGACCCTGTAAACGTGAATTTAAGAAAATAAGTAATAAAATAAGAGATTATAAAATTTTCAAATTTTAAGCATAATAATTACTAATTACCGAAAAGGCAAAAAGTGTAATCTAATAACTAATAAATTACTAGAGATAGATTATATGTATACTAAAAATTTTAGAATGACCAAAATAATAATTAGGAATGTTCACGTGTAGATAAAAATACGCGTAATTACCTAAATTGGCCAAAAACTAAGCAAATAATTAAAGAAAATTATAAAATAATTATGGAAAAATCAGAAAAAATTAGAAGATGATAAGATGAATCAATAAAAAGTCGTGGTAGGTCCAAAGCTACAAAATAAAAATTAGCCAATAAAAATTGAACAACTTAAAACCCAAAAATCAAGGAATTTGGACAAAGTTTTGTCAAACTAATACATAATAATTACAGAAAATGTCTATAAATAGCAGAAAAAAATCACAGAGCTCATTTGGGCAGTTTGGAAAGTGAGAAAATTAGGGAGAGTCGAAAATTGAGAGAAAAATTCGGTTTATAAAAAAAATAAGAAAATCTGTGCAGTTAGGGCATTTAAAGGGAACCCTTACCAGACGAGCAGCTGGAAGTGGACGGCCACCACCACCACACGGTGGTGGAAACGCCCAGGCTGACCGACAAGGCCACGGTGGCCCGCAATGGCCGGAGCCACCCAAAACGGTAAGTCTGATTTCTAGTCCGAATCTTGTGTAATTTTGTAAAAATAGTAAATATAATTAGAAAATTATGAATTTTGTTATTTTGGGATATTTTTGTATGTAGTTTGTAGGAAAAATATTATTTTGATGAAATTATGTCCTGTAATATATGGTCCTTAAGAAATCGTACAAAACCGAGCACATTTCGGTTTAGAAATAAATGACCTTAGGAGTGTAGTTTCAAGCCCAAAATTTTTTTGTAGATTACTTAGATGATATAGAATAGTGCTATGAAGCCCGTTTTCAAAAATTAATTTTTGAAATTTTTAGATAATTTTTAGGCCCTAAAATGAGGCATAAAATGGGTAATTTGGAGTTAATTAGGTGATTAGGATGTTAATTACTGACTTAGTGAATAAGTAGATGTTTTAGGATGTTAAAATCTGATGGATTATGATACTTGTAGCAATTAGAGTGTTAGATGTAATTATTAGGTTAATTATGTAGTAAATAAGTAATATGGAAAAATAGTACATTTTAAGATAATTTTGTAAATTAGGGTAATTAGGAGTAAAATCTGATTTAGGATGAATTTAGACATTTTGAAATAATAATTGATGTTTAGAGATGATAATTAGAGTGATAGAAATATTAGAAGTGTAATATATACATAAAAGGTAATAATACATAATAGGTAATTATTGGAAACATAATAAATAGGAAATATTATAAAAAAAATTGATATTGTGATAATAATAAAAACGTACAATAAATTTAATGGGAAACTTGAATTTATGTAATTATATGAAAAATGTAAAAATTTCTCACATTAGGAGTAAATTCGGTACACAAATAAGGATTTAAGTGTACCAGATGGACTAAAATACTAATTAGAGGTAATGATGGTAATTAGGAGATCGGGAAGTAATGTGATTAATTTCACATTATGGGTTGAAACGGATTTCTAGGGTTGGAATCTAAAACATTACTTAGAAATCGAACTAAAAACCTAATTTAGAAATCGATGCGAAAACCGAACCTGAACCTAACCCCAAACCTAGAATAATTGTAAATGACTTAATACCTAGATAATTAGGCATATTAAACCTTAAAAAAAACCTAACAATAAGCATTATAGGATAAAATGAACTTATAATATTTATATGAAAAGCTGAAACCACGTTCGTGTTATAGAGATGATCGGCGATGGCCTGAGCAAATCGAACCTCGAGTAAGTGAGCGAGGAGTCGAAGTAAGTTGGGATTAATACGATACTGTATTTTGGAGGCTTAAGATTACGCTTGGTTGTGCTTGTTAGATAGTTGAATGTGTGCATGTGCTTGATTATGAGTGATGCTATGATTCTGTTTGTTGCTCTGGCACATATTATATGAATTGTATGAAAGGATTGATCACCCTAAACTGGACTTAATTAAATATCCGACCAGTAATCATAATCGGACATGCATGACAACCCGTTAGG